>RDRW01000405.1:0-381721 GCA_007896445.1 Puccinia hordei | reverse complement strand
TTAATCTTCTTTATCCTGTATTCATTGTTCTCCCTTTGGAAACCACAACATTACCAGCAAAGGGATTCTTGAAGGGTTCTTATCTCCGCCATTTTTTTTTATCTCATGATATATATTATACTAATAATAATACATTATATAAGTATTTTCTTGGCTACTCATCGTTTGCAATTTGGGCAATGACAATTACTCCTGTCTGTTAAATGCTTGTATTTCCTGTTTCTAATCCAGCCTTCCATTCCATGTAGTTTCTAATCAAAACTCAAAAAAAAGAAGCTTTCTGCAAACCGATCTGACCATTCAGGTCTTGTTGCTACAAGAAACCTGCCCAACTGCCAACATAAGTTCCCTTTGGTTTCTGGATGTCAACCGGTGGATGTTTCTTCCAGTATGCAAGTCCTTTACAGCATGACGAAATGAACATTTGTGGTGGAATCTAAGGGTTGGTTAGGTTCACCGTGGAAATATTAAGGACAATAAGACAGGTTGAAGTGAGACAACTGTAAGATGGACGGCGTTCAATTTAACGAAGCCAATCGATCTTCGAATGACTTTATTACGAGACTGCTGAACTTCTTCAGATCAGTTCGTCGGTCAATAAGTATTCATGGATCGGGTTCTTAAACTTGAAAGATAGATCTAGTTGAACTTGAGTCAGTCCATTAAATGAGGATGATCCAGTTGATAAGGCAGGATCGGAAAGTTTCCAGGTCGTCGTTAAGTTCGTGAAGGTCGTTGAGGGCTTTGCAATGACCTAAATATGTAGATCCCAGGATAGTTCAGGTGGTCATCAGTCAGTTTGGCCGATTTGAGATTGAAAATCCAACGAAGCAAAGTCAATTAAACTTACTTTTACCGATTCAAATGGTTCACAGATCACCCGGCTATGATAATCAGTTTCGAACCCCTTGTAGCCGATTCGAGTGAAGACTTCGAATTCACGCTTCTTTAAGTTTTCAGATTCTTGACTAGCGGTCGATTCGACTTGTTTCTGATCCAGACCGGTGAATGGCTCAATGATTTTTGTCGAGAGACAGTAAGGTATGAATTCAGGGTACGATTTCACATCGACTATTACCGAATAAATCTTCGATCGATCGTACCTGAAGACATATCCAAAACACATGAAAATCAAAAAACCAGAAACATCTTCAATAATGTTAAAATTTAATCTTTCCATCGAAGAAAAAAAAAAAAAGAAAAAGAAAAAAATGGGAAAAGATGGAGGAGGGAGAACATACGGACGGTAGATTTTTCACTAATTGGTGAGAGCCGGCTCTGATAGTACTTCTTGAGAAGTTTCGGCTGCTGCTGACGCTCCAGTGTTTAGCAATTTTTCTGATAAATCGAGAGTAAAACATCACGGTGGTTTGTCCGGCTCCTCCTTGATGTGGATAATGAAAACTCGTCAAGTTGTCTCAGTCTCCCCTCTCAGCCTTCAACCCAGGGATTGACAGGGTTGATGTACAGGGTGGAGGTGTGAAGGGTCTGTGACAGGTGGACATGTTGTCTGGTCGCCTGCTGCCGATAGTGGCCAGCCAAGCTGAGTCTGCCGACCATCGACGATATCCAAACAAGTGAGTAATGATACATATAAATAAATACGGCAAGACCATCGGATATCAGGAGAAGAAGCTCATGATTTCTTTATATTCTTACCCATTTCTGATCATTTAGGACTTCTTCATCCAGACTTGGTTTCCTCAGGAACGCCACCCACTGGTTGGTTTGCAGCCAATGTGGACCCGCCTTCGACTATCATCGGTCCTTAACCGGACAACTCTTACTCCCACTAGCATCAACAATAGGATCACTTCCCAGGCTCGCTCTTACACGAGCGACAGGAAACCAAAGTCGGGTGGAACCCTCGACTCGGATCCTGATCACCAAATTTCCACCTCACCACCCAGCAGCGATAAGAGCGTAGATCCTAAGCCTATCGTCATCTCTGGTCGTGGTCGCCGGGCTAGCCATCGGTCTGCTCAATCAGCTCTATCCAAGCAGTATGTCTTCATCCCCAAGCTGGCCCTACCGTTCAAGCCTCTCTCCTCCAACCATCTCGCCCATCTCAGGCCAACGACCCTCTTTCTAGACCTGTTCTTCTCGCTCCAACGACCCTTGCTAGAGATCGAAATCAGCCCAACCGAGCGTCGCTCGATCACCTTTGAATCCAAACAGTCCAAGCAAGAGCTTGAAGCCGATCTAGAGTCCTCAGCCTCAATCGAAGACTCGCAAGAAGATTTTGATTATCATCACATTGCCTCCGGATCTCCCTCTGATCCCGCCTTCAAACCACCTCACCCTTCCTCCGCTCGGCCTGCCCCAGATGACAGCGAGCTGGATAGTCAGATGTGGTCAACCAGCGACCCTTACAGCGCCTACCTGATCGCCGAGCCAGATGGGATCCATCCAGCCTGGTCAGACGCACTCAAGCGCTGTCTAGCTAACTCTCAAGCCTTCGTACCACCTCCTGCGCCGAAGGCCAACCAACCAGACACCGATCTTCCGGTCCGTGCTCTGTCCGCACCCAAACCAGATACTCGATCAACTGAGCAGGGAACATTTCAATCTGAGAAGGAGGCCCAAATTGATCGCGATCGTCAACGTGCACTCGAGTTTTTAAACCATACGGCTCAGTAGCAAGTAACAAGACTGAACAGGACACCGAGCATCCTGGTTCTGAAGCTATCGGCGTCTCCGGCACTGGTGATAGCAGCCCGCTTCCGCAGGACCAGCTGTCGTTGACCATGCAGGCCGCAAGGTTCTTGCATTCAGGAATGGTGTCCAACCGATGGCCAAGTGCTGTGAATTGGGCTGCTATCGATTCCCGATTAACGGCGGCGGAGGAAAGCTATAATGAGACGAAGAGCCGACCGATTACAAAGCTGCCGGACTTCACAGCTCCTTTTCCACCGATCAGAGGCCAAGACCGGACGATTAAATCTGGCCGTCGAGGCCGGGCCAGCCACTCCGGGCACCAGATCTCGTCCTTCCAGGGAGTCACCTCGGGCGGGCAGACGTTCTCTTTCACACCGAACAATTGACTCAGATCATCAAGTATAGCCAGAGGATTATCAAGGATAAGCTTGCCATCGAGACCATCCCCAAGTCGATCCTACAAAGCCTCGAACGCTTCGGAGAGTTCTTGATCCACAAGCACTTCAAAACTCAGGATCCTCATAAGCCCACCAAATCCAGTGCTGTCATCGGCTCTTCAATGCCAATCGTCATCATCGACCCTTCCTCTGCCCCTCAACAATCTCCTTCTGATCCTCCTAGTGTTGTCATTAATTTGGACAGTGTTTTTAGGAAAAAGAAGAGGAAGATGAAAGTCCACAAGTTAGTTGGCTCACTTCTTCTTTTCCCATAATCATCGCTCAAAGTCCCTCTCCCTCTTTTTCCCATCCATCCCTTATGAGAATAAACTGCTGAATATCTCTTTGGTCTGGTCGCTTTTTTTTCTTCTTGGGTATAATATAAGAAGAGAAGAAAAGAAAAGCTAGACGAACGTTGAAGAAGAAACGGCAAGGTAAATAGACGGGGTGGTCGAGATAGCAAAAAGGCAAGAGATGTAACCGGGGCCAGGACATACATAAACGAAAAGACCTTTTCTTTTTGGCAATCCAAATCTTCCAGGTTTTACCCCCCCCCCCCCCCCCCTCGTGTTATAGTCTCTAGTAATCTATTTGTTTTGTTTCATTCCTTTGGCTCTAGTGGTCTGGTCTGGTTTTCCTCCTTTCTTGTTTTTGTAAGCCTGATGGTATTTTGTTATTCCAAGACAAAAATGCTCAATATCTAAACCAGGCCAGCCAAAGAGAAAAAAAGAAAAAAAATAACATCACCGTCGTCATCACATTGAAGTCTTTCTTCTCTATCTGTCACTTATCCAATCGTCAACTCAACACAAACACACTTGATTTTGCTGTATACATCAGTTCACTACGAAAGAATAAGCCTTGCTAAAGTCTTACAGCTTAACATGCAGGATCCATGTACTGACAAATGAAGCAAGCGTTTTTGCACTACTAAAGCAGTTTCCAAAACAACTTTTATGATCAGATTGGTGACTTGAATCCAATCATTTGTGTAGTACTCTGGCTGCTGTGATGTGTAGTTATGTACTAGGAGAAAAAAGGTGAGTGTTTATTTGCACGGTTTGTATGAACAGGAAAATGTATTTATGTGAATTTATCGATGAACACAGTGAACTAGTAAGAAATATTCCAGCCATCTACATATGTGGATGACCCATAGGATAACTATGATACTGTGTAGCCTGACTGGGTTGAGACACCTATCCTTTTTTTGAGAAATTGTAAAGTAGGTTCAAAGAAGGATGTCAGAGGTATCATATATCTGCCAACCAACGAGTATTCATCCCCTGCCAACATTAGACTAATGTCAAGAGAGATCTACATATTTATGTTGGACCTCCTCAAACCTATAAATGTCGTGAATCTTGGCTGTTCACTATCTACCCTGGATACTGTTACCAATTCTGATTCATAGGCTTTAAGTTTTGGTGAAGAATAGAACCCAATCATTTGAGGGGAGGCATTTGACATGCCAGGATTCCCGTGTATGGAGGCACCACCATAAGGAAAATGGGGGGGGGGGGGGGGGGGGGGGAGAGAAAAGCAGCATTTAATTGTTGGGGCCTTGGTATTGGTCATACAGTGGTACTGGATTGACACTGCTTGCCACCCTTGATAGTCAAATTTGGCAGCTGGCTGTGATGAAGCCCAGCTTAGAAAACCCACACACTCTCAAGCCATCTTTTTTTTTTGAAACCACAATTTATGGAATGTTAGTTCTTTTTGAGATCTTTTTTTCTTTCAACTCAAGCACCTGCTGGTGTGTTTTGAACGTTAGGAGTCCATTTGGTATTTTTCTGTACTGTTGATATGATCTGGTTTCTGTTTCCTTTGAAGGCTTTATGGTTTTGAGGGAAGATTCTCTTTAGAAGGATTCTTCTATGTTGATCAAATACAGGTAAAAACATGAACTAGGTGGATCTTGGAAAAACGGATACACGGGGGTTTTTTTTTAAAAAAAAATTATTATTATTATGTAGCATGTGCTGGGTGGTGGCAAATGCATCATAAAGATAGAAAGCCTGACACATGTCAAATAACTCACTGTAAAGATAAATAAATAAGTAATAAAAATAAAAAGTATGATTTTAGAGAGGTTTCTCTGGCTGTTGACAATCCGCAGTCCATAAGATCGGCGCATCGGCGCCAATTAAACTTCAAAAAAGAAAGGTTTCACTTGAATTGAAAATCTTTATTACTACATGTTTCAGTCAGTCAAACTTACAAACTTGCATGGATGAATTTGATGTGCATTTGACGATGGAAGCTTGCTTCCATTAAAGGGAATTTAGTTTCTCACCCAAACCCTCACATTTTCCAAGAAATTAGAAATTTCAACGAGGTTTGGTTGCACATTTTTCCCAAATCAGGAATATGTAAACTCCTTCCATAGTTTGATGTGAATTTGATCTATTTATATTTCAATTGTGGAAAATCACCACTCAAATGGCGCAGAGAGAGTTTTGAGTTGTGTATATAAATAACCCAAAGTGGCACTCATTTTCAGCAGATCCCTGCCAGGGGAATTAAGTGGAACTCTCTCCGTGAAAAATTGAAACTTGCATCACCAAATGAAAAAAATGAATTTTTTGAATGGGTTGGAAAAACTTAATTTTTTCTTTTCCAATCCATAAATATGAAAAATACATCCATTTATCATTAAACTCCAAAATTTATTTTCCAAGCATGAAAGTCAAATATCATAAAAAGGAATCTGTACAAATTGTAAGTAAATAAGCTAGATATATACTGCAGATCTAACAGCTCTAACTCTTCTAGGTGATTGTATGTTTGGTTGATCAAAGTATCAATCTGGGCCCTTTTTTAGATTGCTACATACTCAGATCTTCAGGGTAATACAGAATCCAACCAAATCTGCAGATCCCTTTTTTTTTGATTCTTGGTGTTTAGAGTTGGCTGTAAAGATCATTCAGTCTGGTCTTCAGTACATATAAATAAATTTGTCTGAACTTTTGATAACCATTTCAGTGATATTTTAACTGTCTCCCAGTTGAGGTTGTATGATCAATTGTTGGTATTTATGTACGTAATCATTATTTTCAGGGCCTAGGCTCTGTCAAATTTATGCCACCCTCGCTGGGAAATTATCAATTGTGAGATGGGTAAGTTTGCCCGGAAGTTGGTTGCGTACAGCTTTACACAGTCAATTGGACCCCGCCATTCCCCCACGTGATATGTTTCCCAGCATAAACTTAAGTTTTTTTTTTTTTTTCCAATTCACCTACAAATATTTAAATAAATCCACCACCACCACCACCACCAACCCCAACCTCACACTCAAACCCACTACCACATCAGGATAAAGAACATAGGATGTCGAACAACACAGGTTCGTCTTTACTCTCTCAAATATGTAAATACGTAGACCGAAACACTAATACTGCATCACTCATCCCGAACCGATGGTCTAGAGCATCAATCCAAGACGAATATCGATCAAGATACCCCCGTTCTACCCACCCCCCAATCTTACTCGATCTTCAACCTTGAAGACCAATTCCTCTTCTATGGTCAGTGACTAACTATTATTTCAAGTATTCAGGATGTTTTACTATCACTATCATCTATCTAAATATGTATTACTTGATGGCCCGGGTGAGATCTCTAGCTGACATGATTGCTCGAATCCTTCCCAAACAGGCCAGTACCACCACAATCCGGTCAACATCCTCATCCACCTGATCTGTGTCCCCGTCATCTTCTTCACCTCCCTCATCCTCGTTCACCCCCTCGCCCTCTTCCCCAAGACAGTCCTGGGCTCGCTCGAGCTACCCGAGCTACTGGTTCGTACGGGATGCTTTGGCGGAAGTGGGACGATGTACGAGCTGAATATGTCGACGGTCACCTCGATAGGTTATGCACTCTACTTTGTCACCCTCGAACCAGTCGCCGGTTTACTCTACATGCCCATCCTACTCGCCTTTGGCCACTGGTCCAACCTGCTCGTCACCAGCTTCCCGGACTCTTACTTCTATCCCACGCTTTCTATCTGGGCTCTCAGTTGGATCTTACAGTTCATAGGCCATGGCCACTTTGAAAAACGTAAACCGGCTCTCATCGATAACCTCTTCCAATCTATTGTTCTCGCCGTCTTCTTCGTCTGGATCGAAGCCCTCTTCTTCCTCGGTTATAAACCCGCCTTGGCCCAATCTGTCCATGGCAAAATTTCTGCTGCTGTCGAACAATTCAAAGCTACTTCTTCTCCTTGTCCATCTCAGTCTCCCACCTCCTCAAAGGCTGCTTGAGAAAATATGATCATTTTCACCAAAAAAAACAACCCCTGATTTTCTTTCACCTTTCGTTTTCAAATGTTGCTACCCTATTGACCTTCTTTTGCGTTTTTTTTGTATTCTTTGATACTTGAGTTTTCTTTTTCTTCTCTCTTGATGACCATGTGACGGACATTCTATCGGTCCGAACCTTGTTGTTTTGTTTTGGCTCATGCTGTAAATAAACATCCTACACATACGGAGACGCACTATATACAGAGCATTGGTAGGATGCCACCTCTGACGGTTTTTGTTATACCGCAGGCATGTACAACATCAATAGTTGACCATGATCTTTTCTTGTTTCTTTTTGAGAAGCAAGCCTCGTTTGAGTTTGCTAGGATGAGTTCTGAAACTTGAAAGTGTGCAATCAAGTAGACTGAATAGACAATCCAACGACCAAGAAAGAGGGTTGATGAAAAATCTGGTTTCTACATAAATATTTATTTAAATTGATTTCATCATCAGAAATCTAAATGACATCTATCAGAGTGAGTAGACCAATCTATTAGTATCGATGACCGTCAGCTTGCTTCTGTCTGTATAGATTCGAAGCCATCCAGATAAGTATGTACAACTAAACAGGTATTTGTTGACCATTATTATTAATTGTTTCTCATAACGAAATTTAGGGATCTTTAGATGATTTCTCAGTCAACATCTCACCGATGAAACCATTCTCCAGTCTTCAAGTACGCCCTTGATGTGGGATGATCCTATCGCGGTTGTTGGATGGTCTCTCTCTCTCTCTCCCGCGTAGTACATAGTTTTTGAGGGAGGGGTGTTCTCTGGCGTTCTGCTGGTTGACTGCGATGGTTGGTAGGCAGGATCCATGGTGGTTGGGCCATGACATCGACTATCTCGAGTCTACAACTTCCTAGGTCAAGAGCCGGATCAGTTGGCGGCAGTTGAGCCTCCCCATCCTTGTTGGTCTCTTGGTCCCAAGTTGTTGTCTAAGATTGTACCAAGATGGATGTGAGTAATAGCTTGTCTATGCCAGAGAGATAGACTCATCAGACACTCACTCCTCACCAACAAGACCTTGTGCATGCACTTTTCCTACTCTCAACGGCTCCATTCTCCCCGCCAGTAGGCCTACTTTCTTTTTTTTTTTTTCTTTTTTTCTTGTTGACCTCCTTGTCCTGCTCAAGTTCTCGCCTTGCATCCCTTACTCCATCCCCCCTAAAATACCCTGATATACTAATACAGGTACATACATAAATCATCAGTCGTGTCCGTCCACATAAACTCTCATTTCCTTCCTACTAACTTGGCCCTCAAACACCCAGAGTATCAAGCAAGTCATCCATTAAGCCGTAGGCATTCACATAAATATATATATTTAGTTCGGTCGCATCTTTCCATACGGCCATCGCCTCAACGCCGACGGATAGGCCAAGACCGCCGACCATGGCCGATTTTAAATTTCCCGTTGAGGATGTAGAGGTCTCTAGTGCGGAGCTTTCTGCTGCTATCTCTTCGAGCACCTGCAACCCTCCGCCGAAATCCAAGATGATATTAACAGGCAATCCGTTGGCCACCACCTTCGAGGTGGATCCAAAACATGAGCTCTATTCAAGGGAAGTTGAAAGTGATCTCCAATATCAGGACATCCCTCTTCCACCTCCATCAATCAACCTCAGCTCTAAGCCAGGCAGTCCATCTAGCCCCATTTCTAGCCTGGCAGATTTAACTCCAACCAGAAAGAAATCAATCTCGGGCATTAGTTTACCATTTGGTCGCTCGGAATATCCAACTTCAATTTCTCAAGCATCAGATTTCTTGGTAAGGGAGCGGAAGCAAAGCGATACAACTGAAAAGTATCCCGAGCCATTCTTGCCACACCAATCAGGCCAATCTTTCACCGGCGGAACCCTGCCAAGTTTTCTCTCAAATCCCAGCCTAATCACTACCACCTCTACCGCAGTCTCAGCTCCCTCCCTGTCTTCAATTGATGAAGACTTGATAACTCGGGCCATTGCATGGTTAGACCAGGACGCACCAGAGTAAGTCAGCCCTAATTATATCCATCTTGTCATAAACTGTTTTAGTAAATCCTGTTGGGCGTCAGAGTAACTCGTAGACATTTCCCACCCTTCCTTATTTCTTTAGACTTACACTTTCCGTCACGCCTCTCGTGCCACTCCATCAAGCGTCCTTACCATCGGCCTCCAATCCCAGCGCCACTACGATTCATCCCCCAGTGTGCTCAAACGACGGCTTCTCCACCACTCTATCCATCCGTTATTGCCCCCAGTCTTCTGATCCAACTCAACTGGCTAGCCCTCCGCCTGAGTATCACCCAGCGCAAGCCGCCAGATACCCTTTCCTTCCGAATCCCTCTCGACTGAAAGCTTGTGATCAGGATCCTGGACCCTGGCATGACTCGCTCTGCTCGACCGTCCCCGAAGCATGCAAACAACCTAAGCTTGAACACACTCATGTCTGCTCAGACAGTCCGAAGTGCCGGGGGAAAATGTCCCCTAAGAACGAAAGCTCTTATCCTGTTATCATCAGCGCAATCTGGGCTATTACTATCCCACTCGGCTGCTTGGTTTGTAATGGTCCTTGGCTGGTCGTATATCCTGAAAAACCGCCTATCGGAATAGGTGTCTTGATCTTATACTGTTATCTCGTCGTCATCATGTGTGAGTGGTCTCCGCTGTGCTCTGTCAAATCAACAGAAGAAGTTCAAGTGATTGATTTAGTATAGATACAAATAAAAACCTAAAGTATCTTCAATGTGGAAGGCAGCATGGAGTGATCCCGGAATCATCCCAAGAAATCTCGACATTGAGCCAGAAGTTGACTGGGATGACGAGCACAACCCGCCTCAAGAAGGCAATGTTACCAAGGAGGCTCAGTCACTCTCTCAGGCACAAATTCGGCCACGCTTGGTCAACATAGGTGACTATATCGTCCCAACGAAATGTTGAGTCTATTCGGTATCACCTTACAAAGTCCTGGCTGTCAGCTGACTCGGGCGGGTATCCGATCGACCATCCAATGAAATAGGGTGCCGTCGTTGTCGAACCTACCGACCGCCACGAGCTAGCCATTGTAGAATTTGTGATTTTTGTGTCCAACAGTCCGACCACCATTGCACATTCCTAAACAATTGTATCGGTCGCAAGAACTATTTCGTCTTCCTCGCCTTCCTCTTCACCACCGCTGTGACCATGCTAAACACGATGGCTATCTCCATTTTTCACCTCGCTCTAATGACCGACCGGACTGCCAATCCGGCAGCGATCGGAAACTACGTGGTAATCGTGTTGGCCTTCTTGCTCGGCGTACCCGTCCTCGGCTTATTGATCTTCCACATCAGATTGATTTCCAGGAATGTGACTACTACGGAGCGCGTAAGCGTTCTTCATAAACTCTTTTTCTCCTCATCTCACCAACAAATCGGGGACGAGGCCACAAATCATTTAACTCTAGTCACTCACTAACTCAACACCCCCCGTCTTTCCGACTATTTTTCTCTTGGCTCACCCAGTTACGACCAATCATTATCCAGGAGGATGGGGTTGAATCCCCGGCACAAAGAGATGTACATATATACTCGCTGGATAAATGGTACTCAAATTGGCTCTGGATAGTGTGTAGACCTAACTTCGATCTCGAAGGGACCCCGCCCAATCCTCTCCTAATTAGATAGTTTCCTAGACGTGGGGAAAAAAGAACATCAGCACCACATAGTTGTCATATACATTCATTCTTAATCCTTCGATATATATAAAAAAACACACTCCACTGTCATTGGTACAAGCCCTTTATACTCAAACAAAGAAAAAAAATAAGTCCCTAAGGGTTTTTCTGTAGTGTATTCGGACGACTTCATCTCAACAGTGCCTTACTCCTGACAGATGCCCCTGGCACACAGTGCAAGCCTCCCATGTGCGAGAAAGAGATCCTACAGAGAGACCTTAATTTTAAGCTTGTGCTTTATCATCTCTTGATGACTGTTTAATTTGGAACTCACTGCTATGTCTTCTCGAACCCATCTCATCCGGCAAATTCTCATATCCTTTCAGACTTGAGAAGCAGTGAGGTTGAAAAGTTGTACACAGAATAACTATTCTCACACAGCGGCCATAAAATATCTTGGATACTCATATACTCTTTTCTCGCAATCAATTCTTTTTTTTATCTTTCTGGTAAGGTGATAACAAGTTAGATACTCGAGTTTGTATGTCCCACCAATCTGAAACTATCACCTATACACTGATTTAGAGATGATTTTCATATCTTCTTGTTTTAGAGATAGAAAGATCTCATACATACATACAGGTCTACATGCACGTTTCTTTTCTCTCATTACGTTGAGAGAAGTGCTACAAAAACATGAAAAAAAGTGAACTTGGAGTGGCTTTGAAATGCTATTGAAAAAAAAAACACTGGTAGGGAGAAATCAAATCAATTTTTAAAAAAAAAAAAAAAAAAAAAAACGCGGCAGTTTTGAATTTAAAATGAAACTGATCAGTTGGTTTGTAGACCAGGTACCATAATTCTTCAACCTTATGTATTTCTTGTTTAAGATTTGAGCATTCCCTCTTTCAGTGGGGTTTAGAAGTCCAAAAAAACATCGACCGGATGAAACAATCATTAAATCAACTCTCTTTTGATCATGTCTGATCCCTCAACACGTATCCACTTCCCACAAGCTGATTAGGAGAGACTCTTGACCCATATTTTCTACTGCACAACACACAGAGAGAGAAGAGGGGCTTGTGTGTGGAAGACTTTTAGTCAAAAAAACATGATTGTGGCCCTGGGTCAACAGTAGACTGCTACACTATGCTGTACTAAATGGTCATCTAGACATGGCTCTGTGGGCCTTGGATTGGAATGCTGAAGATGGAGCACTTAAAAATTCTTTGTTGTTGGAGAACTTTGAGTCAAAAACCTTGCTAAAAGGGGGTGTCATCATGCAGACTATCAGTCACCAAATTTCACCCTCTTTTAACACAAGCATTGGTATAAGACCATCCACAATTGTACTGATAAAGTGGCTTGATAAGCCAACTCTATTGAGATGAAGCCCCACTTGTGCACTCTATAGCACACAATAACTATAGAATCTCTAGGATTCTTGATAGAGGTGTGAATGATCAAACTAAAGGTTGTTTTTATTCATATGTGTCATGATAAATAAAAAAACAATAAAAAGATAAAAAAGAATAAAAAAACCTAAAGGCAAGAGTACAAGGTTGATGAGGCTGGATAGGATAAGAGATAAAGAATGAGGTAGAACAGAACTAAGAAAATAAAAGGGTTAATAAAAGGTGAATCATGTTTCACAAGAGTGGCTTGTTGAGATATAAGGGACCTATGATAGGAAGGGGATAGTAAACAGTGCTTGGCAAGTCAATGATAGGAAGGGAAGTAAATATAATAAATTAAAAGAGGAAGAGTAGTTGATAAGAACATCAAGTGGGAGATGTAATCAAAGAGAATAGATGAGGAATGTAGTAATCAACTAAGTAGGTTGTTAGAGGTCTCCTGAGAAGGAAGAGGAGTAAAAATAATGGATAGGAGTTGAGTAAATATATTTGGGATGAGAGGACTGAGCAAGAAAAGAATGAGGACTGAGCAAGAGAGACAAATCAAAGTGATGTCATGTAGGTCCAAGTTAGAAGAGTTGGGATTGATTGTGTAATCATAGGGTGTATGAAGTCCTAGAGGGATGTCACTTGAGTATTAACAAGAGGTCCATAAAGTTAGGGACCTCCATTGAGATCAACAAGGTAAGCTGTGAATAACTTTCACAAGTCACTTGTTAGTGAACCTTCCCCCCAAAAAATACCCCCAACTTCTCCCCCCTTGATAAATCCCACCCTACGTAGTGTTTCTCTGCAACTCAAGAGTTATTGACTCAATAGTTGCAGAGGACCACAGGTGTGGATCATGCTGGGTAACTCAGCAAAGAGCCAAATTATTGAGCCCCAAGTGTGGACACTCTGGATAAATTAACTTTTGAGCTCACTAAGAGCTCCACGGGTGTTGGAAATTTATCAAAGCAACTGTGGATGCTCTAATACCAACATCATTAAACAGAATATCATGTTAGTACTAGAAATATAATACTTGATTGTACTACCCTATCACTATTGGTAGTGTGAGCCTGGGTCTCTTTAGTGACAACAGGACACAAGGTAAATGGCTATGCAGAAGCCAATAAAAAGGAGTATTATGTAACTCAAGGCTAAACTTTATGATTAAAGGAGCTAGTTGTCTGAGGACAACCTCCAACCTAGAAATAGGACTGCAAAAAAGGCAAGTTAAGGGTGAGAGGGGTTTTTTAACCAATAAAGGAGGACATCTCTTCCTTTGTTTAAGGGCAATGGTTGGTGGAATAATAAAGTATGAAATGGTGTTGGATAAACAGGATACTGGCTAGAAGTTTACTTCAAAGATTTATTAAGGCAATACTGAGAATGTAATTCTAGTGGTGACTTAGAAATCTGGGTGAAAAACCAAAAAGGCAGTAAAGGGGTATGTTTATGTATGAATTATTTCCCTTCAGCTCAAAGTACTCTTTATATAGTACTTGGCTGGGTGCTTTATTGCCTGTACAAGTACATATGTAATTCTCAACCTCCATGTTGAATTACCATGTGGGCTTTAGCAGTATCACCAGGAAAAAACAATGATCACTTGATGACAAGTGACATTCTGAAACTTTGGTTGCAGCTCCAAAGCTGCTCCAATCCTACTCTTCCTGTATATTTGATTCTCACTGTTTGTTTAATTCAACAGCTCCTATTCTACTGGCTAAGATCACACTTCACTGATTCAGCTCAGTTTAAACTGATTCTGCTAAGTTCCCACTGATTCTACTTAGGTTCCACTGATTCTGCTCAGTTTCTGCTGATTCTGATCAGTTTAAAATGATTCTTCTCAGTTTCCACTGATTCTGCTCAGTTTTGACTGATTCTCTGCATTTTCCACATCCTGCTCAGTTTTAACTGATTCTGCTCATTTTTACTAATTCTGCTCATTTTTTACTGATTCCACTCATTTTTCACTGATTCTGCTCAGTTTCACTAATGCTGCTCATTTATCACTGATTTTGCTCAGTTTCACTGATTCTGCTCAGTTTTCACTGATTCTGCTCAGTTTTCACTGGTTTCATTTTTTTCTGTTGCTCATCAGTTTTCCCTGGCTGAGCTGAGGAGTAACTAAAGAAAAAATAAGTGCACACTCTGCAGATGAGTGTCCAGTCTGGCACAGCTTATAAGTGTTCACTCCAGCATAGCTCAATATTCACCCTGGGAAAGCTCAGTTTTCACTCTGGTAGCTCAGTATTAAGCCTAGTTTAGCTCAGTGTTCAGTTTGGTGCAGTTCAGTATTCAATCTGGTGCAGCTCAGACATGACTGTTGGGCAGAAGGAAGGCACATCAATGAGGGTGGGAATTAAGTTTCCACTGAGCTATGTACCTATTTTAATCAAAGCTGAGCAGTGCTGAGCAGTTCTGAGCAGCTACCCAACAATCATATGCACAGAAGGCAGAAAGAGCTTTTATGAGCAGGCACAGCCTCTGGTTGTTCAAGGTAGAAAAATGAATACCCAATTTTCTTTCAAAGTAATTCAAGGAGTAGCAGTGGATAGATGGAGGATAGATGAGTTAAGTTTTCCAAATTTCACTTGCCATCAAGTGATAATTAATTTTTCCTGGTGTATGTAGCTACTCAATAGACCATGTGCTGTGTAGTCAGTCTAGCACATGGTGTTTGAGGCTTATGATTGAAACAAGTGGCTTGGCATTCTTAATCTGGAATAGCCACTTGTCCTAATGCAGAACCCATTCATTGGTACTGTTTCATTATGAGTTACAGTATCATATAAGGGTTCTGTCTTTTATCTAGATGATAATCCTTATATTTCCCTGGATAAGGTGATTATCCTATATTTTTGACATATTATAAGGTATGGTCTTTATCCTTTTATATGGGTTATTGTTAGAAATCAAACTGAATTAATTGCAAAGATTAGATGATAAAAACAATGAACAAGAGACAGGAGATAGAAAAGAAACAAAAGAGGTAACTGAAGGCAAACACGACAAAGAAGAGCACGACAAAGGAGAATAATGAACAAAGAGAGAGAGGAAGAAAGAGCAGACTGGAAAGAACAATGTCAATCAGGAGCACTTTGAGAGAACAAAAGAAAGCACAACATACGACCAAGGAGAGAATCGAGTGAGGGAGAGATTTGAAGAGCTTGAGTGAGATTTGAGAAATTTGAAGACAAGTTTGATGAGTGTCTTCTGGAGGAACTGGATAGTCAGAGAGTTTTTTATGGAGACTATAGAATCAAGGGTGATGGTTAGAGATATTTTGAGTGAGTTCCCCGAGAAAAGAGAGTGGAAAGAGTGAGCAGTCAAGTGTTAAATATGTTGAAGGGAGTCAAAGCTTTCTGGTGAGAGACGATGAGCGGATTGGCTGAGTGAGACCGGGCGAGACGGATTGGTGAGACCAAGACAGACCAATTGAGGGAAGATGAGCGGAAGGTATTTGACGGACTAGAGGAAAAACCAAAAGGGAAGAGCATTGAGTGACATCCATGTGACAGGTTGGTTACAGGATGTGATCTCAGGTTGAAGTGCGACCTTGACTCTCAACAGTTATTTGTCATTACATATGTTACATGATATCATTTTCCATTGTAAGGGGTGTCTCTTGTTTATTTGAAGTCTTTAGGGAAATAATTGTTGGCCTAGAGGTAAGTTTAGGACAGCTATATTGTCAGCCCTAGAGATACTCCAGAGTATCCTAAGAACTGAATAAACTAAAAAATACAAAACAAATAATGTATTACTACTGTAAATAATAAAATATCATGAAATATTACTATATCAATCAACTCAGAATGTAAAATTAAGTGGGGTTGCTCACTCAAACCACCACTAAATTCCTACTCCTTCTACTACTTTATCATACAATAAAGATACTTTAAGAAAAAGGGAATAAAAGTATAAATTATTGATTAAGAAATTATTGTCATAAAAGCTGAGAGAAAATAAAATTATTTGCATAAATATAAGAATAATAAAATTATGCTAATAAGAAAGAAATTACCTAAGTGCATGGTAATTTCCCAGTATTGTTCTATTAAATGAATTGGCCCATGATGTGATTGGTTATACATACATGTCATGAGGTCATGGGGATATAGAAAATACTGTGCTCAATTCAATACAATTCACATTGCATCATAGTGCATTTGAATTGTAATACATTAGAGCAGAATATACAACAACATTCTAGAACCTTCCCCTGAAGACCTCTAGAATATAAAAGGAGGCCATTTCCTGGCCTAGGATTGGATCCTCAGCATATTCCCCCAGTACCACATTAGTAAGTATTGAATTATGCATTGAATATTCAATCAGCCCAACTATTTGAATAAGCATATTCATAATGGTATTCTCATCAAAACTCAAACTTGCAAGCACCTCAAACAGTTTTTCTTTTCTTTAGTCAATCAAATAATTCAAAGACTAAAGAAAAGAAAAACTGTAAGTCAATCTCAATCACTTCTGGTCAGTGGTAATTATGGAATATTAATGGTTTCTTTATTTTCTATTTCTCTCATTTTCATTTATTTAGTTGTTTGGCTCCATCACAATCGTCGTGCCATATCATCTCCACCCCAATCATTATTGAATCTCAACAGGTCTTTATTATTCTCTTTTATCATATCATTTCTTAATTGTTTTCTTACTTAACATTCTTCTTCCATATCTCATAGATTCTCTTATCTAAATTGTTGTTGTTGGGTAGTATTAACTCCTCCTCATCATCTTGTCAACTCAGGTTAGATGTTAGTATTATTTCTCTTCTCTTTCTGGTTAAAGTCAATCAAATAATTCAAAGACTAAAGAAAAGAAAAACTTTGTTTGGCTCCATCGCAATCGTCGTGTCGTATCATCTCCACCCCGATCATCATTGAATCTCAACAGATTCTCTTATCTAAATCGTCGTCGTCGGGTAGTATTAACTCCTCCTCATCATCTTGTCAACTCAGGTTAGATATTCTCTTATCTAAATTTTAGTCGTCAGGTAGTATTAACTCCTCCTCATCATCTTGTCAACTCAGTTCCTTGCCAAGATCCAAAAACTATAGTAAGTACTCTGAATATTCTCCTCCTACTTTTAGAGTAGTGTTATCCCTTTATCCAACCCACCTTATTTACTGGACTAGTTATCAAGCTATCTTAGAACATCCCCATCTTAGACCTTGGACTATTCCTTATAAAGCAGTTGCTGCAAGACTACCACCTCTGACCGTAGCCAATCAGCTCAAGTGCTTGCCAGCTGCTTAGTAACAATTTATATTGTTACACTCTCAAAAAGACAGAAAGATAGCCAAACCTATATGGTTAGCTGTTAGTCTTCTCCTGATTGACTCATTTGTATATCAAATAGACAATTATAAGGAGTTTTAGGTTATCCTCTGTGCATAGTTTGGACACTATAGAGAGAATAAGACTTGTGATTATTCTGATAACCTTTCAGCACAGTGATAGTACCTGGCTTTTTTATAGACATTAAGCCAGTGTTTCATACACATAGCTGACATATATTGTCTCTAAGGCTGACAGGTAGTGACTTCCAGGATCCAGATTGATGCACACCATACCTGGCCACATTCTAAGCCTACATAGGGGCCTTCCAAAACCCAAACCAAACCCCAAACCAAACCAACATCTCATTGAGTGGTGCACAAGGTTTCAGGAGCAGGGAGGTATTTATAGCCTCATAAAACATATCCTAACTGTTATCTGATTTAATCAGACCTTTTTCTTATATTCAAGCCACACACTTGCACAAAGAAACTCTTTTTAAACAAACAAAACTAATTAAAGGAGAATCAAATAGGAATGTTGAGGTGAAAATACTCTTTGGGAAAGCAGAGAAAAATATTATTGGCCTATTAGATGATGATGATTATTTGTGTTGGATCTGATAATGATTCATCTTGGAGATGAATTGTGAGGGGAAAAGAGAGTATGTAATCCACCCACAACAATTGTCTCAGATTGTTCACTCCACTGGCTCTAACATTTTGATCCTGGTTTCAATTACACCACAAGACAGAAATTGGATTTCTATGCTAACAGCTTTAATGCAGCAGGATTTTACCTGTTGAAGCCATATAAACAGCTTTCATGCAGCAGCCATGTTAACTGGTGGCACTAACAAGACAGCAGGCCAAACTAATCCACTATTTGAGCTTAGTACAGTGGGAAAAAATGTAGCTAACAGGTAAAATTGAGTGGGGAAAAATTCAGCTAACAGCAAACATTTAGCGTAGATCTAATGCCACTAAACTAATGCCCACTTCAAAATGTGTTAGCGGACAAACAATTACACTACTTGTTGGCATAGTGGTGATTCTCCAAAGCAAACACTACAACAAAATTTGGCTGAGAAATTTCTTGCTATGCTAACTGTTAGTTTAGAAGAATGTAGCCTCAGCTAAAACTACCAATTTTTTGGCAAAAAAAAACTGCTATGCTAACAGTTGGTGGACAAATGGTGTAGAATAGCATAGCAGCCCAATTTTGACCAAGCTGCCTTTTGATCTCCACCTGTTTACACATGTAGCTGTTTTTTAACAGTCAATTTTCAATCTGCGCAGTGAATGTACATTGAAGATGGGTTGAGTTAACCCCAAAAGCTTCCTTAGAGTTGTTGCATGTCAACTGCAGCTGTCAGCCACTGAGTACATATCACAGTACCTGACATGTACCACGTAACTGCAAAGATTATTAATTATTATTATCTCTAATAATAATTACTATTCTTATTAATTATTATTACTACTTATTATCATTATTTATTCTAAATAACTCCACGTAATATTAATTATTATTATCCTTAATAATAATTACTATTCTGTAGTTATTATTATTATTATTATACCTTCATTATTATTACTTTAATATTAATATTATTAAAGTACATTAATTACATTAATTAATATAAATACTTTAATAATATATTCATTAATAAACTCATGAATAATTCTGGTTAAGATATGTACTCCTGTTATACAAGATACATAACTTGTAGGCCTTTGCCCCCCTGTCACGTGAAATATCCAGAGTAACAGATATCACTCTTTCCACTCTGATTACGCCCACATTCCTTAACATTGGAATATTTCACGCATAAGATATGTAATTTAATATCTTATTTAATAAAAGAACTTATTAATATTATAATAATTAATACTTATAAGATGTACCAATAATAAATGACATCATTATAAGTTAATAACTTTATTAATATTAATAACAGATCAATTAATACAAATGTCATGATGTGATCCAATCCCACTAAGGACTACTGATCAAAGATGTGTCCCATAACACAGCCTTAGTAGAAATCACATCATAAACATTAACAGATCCTTCCAAAAGGATCTGTCTTGCCCCTGAAGTTCCACAGTACCTCCCAGGTCATGGAAGCGCTCACAGTTCCCCCTTGAGGAGCTCTTACAATATATAAACAGACTGTAAACAGTTGTTTATCCCCCAGAGAATATTTAGAACACCACAGCACAGTACATACCTTAGAGTTATTTACCTTGCTTAGTTCCCCATTCTCCAACAATCCCCCAATTCTGGATAATCTATAGTTTAATACTGTTATTACCTCAAGAATTGGCCACAACCTACCTTCAATAAGGTAGAAAACCACGAACCCAAGTGAGTACCTCCTTGGATGCCTATTAATACTTTGTATTGATTTGGATGCGCCTAATTAGAGCAATTAGAGCAAGCCTCTCAGACAAGACTTACTGATTGAGGAAGTACCTTTTTACAGGACTTAAACCATTACCCAAACCACTTTTAATCATCAACCTACCTTAGTTACAACCCTTAACCACGGTTAGTTCCACACCCAGGCTGACAGCAGCCAATTGAGCAAGTGATATAACAGAGAGCTAGGTGGCTGAAATATCTGGAACTCTCATGCAAGAATTGCTGATAAGTCATAATTCACCCTGGAAAATCCTCAGGAAAAGTCATCTTTCCCAAGGTCTTTAATACTCCAAGAAGTCTTTGGCAAGCTCCACAAATCAATTAAGCCGTGCCTTGGATGTGATCAGAGATCTTGGGCCGCATCACGCAGCAACCGCAGCCACGGCTCTGCCTGCATACACAGATACAGGTGTGCCTCACCACTTGTGTTTCTTAACCACCCGACTTACCCAGCATTATCATCATCACCGTTCTCTCATGGCCGATCGAACCACCCGGAAAACACCAGTCGATCGTGAAAAGGTACTTTGGAAGATCGAACTCAAATCATGAAGTGCTTCTTTGCAGTCATCGTGTTGGAGTGTTTGCTGATTTCTGCATTGCCATCCCTAGACTTGCCCCTTCCTCTTGCGCGTTTTCGTCAAACCGGGTTCACATCATGATCCTGAACGTGACTATCAGGTCCCAGATCGACTCCCAGTATCCGATGAATGTCAGCTCTATGCCTGGTAAGCTGTCTATCATCCAAATTAGTCTTTGTTCTTGTTGCTTCTAGGTTATTGATAGTCGTACCATCTAGGACGGACACAACTCTCCGAGATATCTGTCTTCAGATATTAGACTCGAATCCAGCAATCAAATCCAACCTACCTCTCAAGTTTTCGATCCGGCTAGTTTACCTCGATACTCCTCGAGATCTCAGCACCAGCAGCCACGCTTCACCCCTAGCCCGGTACAAATCACAAGACCTTGGATCAATATTCTGTCGCGATCTTACCCGTCCAGTTTCAGCAGCACCAGCTACCTCCTTAAAATCACTCAGCGACATCCGATTCTGTGTTGGAGATTTTGTCGACATCGCCCTCATCTCATCGTTTTCTGCTACTCCTTCCGGGGGGATCTCTGCGCCTTTAGAGCCGGGAAGGCCGGGCTTTGGAATTAGGGGTGCTGCCGGGGTTTCGCGAGCGGCGTCCCAACATCCGAATCGACTCCTTGGGGCCGATCGGGTGCCCCTCCTCGCTGGGGCGCTGCAGCTGATCGACGGGGTGGCTCTGGAAATTATGACACCTCTCATCCACCCGATACCGGTAGATGGGGTCACAACTCGGTCACTTATTCCGAGCGAGCCAATGGCGGTAGCCACAGAGGTGGAAACGAGCGTTACCGGGAGCGAGGACCTAAATGGGCTGGCACGAGTGCACCGCGTAGAGATAGTCGCGAACGAAGTCCACCCCGCCGGAGACGATGATCAAAAACTATCCAGCATACCTATTGTACTCTGTCTAGCTTGTTCCAGTAAATCAAATAATTTGTTCGATCGAACTTGTTTGCACTTCATTTGATCAAGCTATTTGACTGTTCAGCGTGATTGATCTCGTATAGTATCCGGCTTGTCCTACCCAGACAGCTCAACAAGGATCCATATTCCAAAGATGAGGAACACGTAGCGTCGGCCCGGTTTGCAATCAAAAATACCACAGTTCACCTGCTCTTTTCAGAGATAATTCCCTGATATCCAACCTACAGTTGTGGATTGTGGTGTGGTCCAGGGAATTCACCAATAACTACTACGAAGAGAATATGGAGTGGACTTGTGAATTGTATACCAGGTCTCTTATCCACCCTTCGGGCTCAGATTGATACCAGGACAATGTTTGAAGTGCCAAATTGTACTCAAAACAAGCTTATTTTAAAATTTAATCCCATTGCATTTGCTTGGGTCATCCTCAACAATAGAGTCGAAATATTTATGGCGGAGTATGATGGAATGGGACTGCACCTATGTCCATGACTAGACACTATATTACATTGTTTGAACGATGCAAAGAAGAGCAGAAAAATATTGGGTTAGGATGGAACAATTATTCATTAAGCGCCAGAATAAGTAATCTGAAAGGATCTGTAATGAAGTATGTGAGTGGGAGAAATGCAACCAGTCTTGATGCTTACCTTTTTTTCTTTTCTTTTTTTTAAGTGAAATGTGGCCTATGGCATTGCTCACTAAGAATCTAAGTAACATCTACGTCAAATATGTATAAGAAAATAACTCTTTTAAAATCAAACATACAAAAAGTAACAGCCGCTAAAGTGAAATGAGATGAAGACTGGGAAATAATGACATCGAGAAAAGAAGAGAGAAGAAAAAAGGGGCAAACAACATGGAGGGTGAGGGGAAGAGATAGGGTGTCAATGAGGGAGATGATCCAAAAATCGATTCGAGCCTTGAAGAAAGCTTGCTACGACCGCTTCCGCCTTTTGGTTGTTGAGCATCTTGTCAAGTCTTTCCGCCTTGAATCGGACTTTGAGTTGGCGTAGATGTTTCAGGAGGGTCGCCCGCGCTGGCTTTTGATCTTCGGGCAAAAATTCGTGAAATGAAAAAACCGTTTCCCTCGCCCCACAATTGGGCCAGAATGGGTCGAAGCTCCTACAAATGCGAAAAAAGATGTCTTTTCAGTGCACAATGACCTGAGTCCAACCGGTTGATCGACGAGTTGAATCCAATAAGTATACCCGAGGGATGCGGCCTTCTGGGCATTAATGCCTTCCGATGAACCTTCTTGAAATTTCTTTTAATCACAAAACAAGGCGTGGAGGGGGACTCCAGCGCCTCCTTGGCCAGTTGGTCCGCTAGTTCATTGCCCAATATGTCCTTCTGACATGGGCGCCATACAAAGGTCACTTTCAGAGCTGAAGGAATTCCTGAGGTGTGGAGTCAATCTGTTTGAAAAGCCTTTGCCCTGGCATCAGCGCATTGGGATCTTTGGTCCTGGAGATGACACCCTGGTTATCCACAAATACCAGGAGATGCCTGTGTTGCAATGCCACAAATATCTGCTTGGCCCAACCCCAGGGCTGCCAAGACCCACTTGAGTGATTCAAAATTATAGCTGTATTCCTGATTGAATAGGCACTAAAACTGTTGAGTGACGGGCACAACGGTAGCTACGCTAACAGTAGCGGTAGTGTAATGTTAGGTTTTTTAGCTGCACTAACCAAAAGTTACTGTTAGCTGAAAATATGGGCCGCTAACACAATGTGTTTTTTGTTTTTGGAAAAAATAGTGGTTAGCTTAGTGTTAGCACTACTTCCAATAACTAGTTAACACTATGCAAAAATCATTGTAGCAGTTTCAAAGCAGGTGTAGCAGGAAGAAAAGCTACGCTCGCATTTAGAGTAGTGGTATTCTCAGCTACACTATCAGATAGTGTACACCCACATATGCCACACATTGCCACCAGGAAGTAGATCTTGGTTTGGCCAGAAGATTTAAGTTGGTAACAAGAATCGGGTTGGCCTGTAATGCATTGTGCTGTTCAACCATTTGCCTTCTGTTATTTTCCTGCTTTGCTAACCTGCTTGATGGTGTATGATGACTGATTGGCCATGGGTCACCAGGAATATTTTCAGGTTCCCAGTGTCACAACACATCCTGCAATCATCACATCTCATCAATCAAGATAGTAAAGAAGAATAATAAAAGAAAGTGAAAAGAAGAAAGCAAGAATTTATTTATATAAGGTTAATAAAGAATAATATTAGAAAAAACCATACCATCTTTTCCCCATAGTTTACCAGGTGGCAGGCAGCAGGTAGTGGGTGGCAGGCAGTGGGTGGGTGTCAGGCAGTGGATAGCAGGTGGCTGTTATGGTCTGATCTTGGGAGAGGAAGGCACTGGGGTTCTGGGGTTTCTGGGGTTTTGGGATCCTATAATGTAGATTGCAGGATGAGGAAGGGATGTGGATCCTCGTCCTGACAGACTATATAGTGGCCTGTCTGTGACATGTACGTGATAGACTATCTACATGTGGTGCGGGCTCTGGTGCGGGCGGGCCCGCAATACGGCTCATGACATTATCCCCCTTTTAATGCTTAATCTTCCACTAGTTGTCCAATACCATAAAAAAAAATTCCACCTCTTATCAATTCAATCCCTCACTTCCTTCTCCGAGTCCGCCAATGAGTAGTTGCCGCATTTGGAAATCTTGAATTCAATCCCGCTACCAGTTCCTCACAATTCTTCAAGTTTTCCGCCGGTTCCCATGAGTTCTCTTCCGCTCCAAATCCCTTCCAGCTAACCAGATATTGGGTCTTCCCGCATTGCCTTCTACAGTCCAGTACCTCTTCGACCTCCCACTCGTCCCCGCCGTCTACTGTAATTGGTTCTGGGTCCTCCTTCCGCCGTTCCGTGATTTCATTGGGTCTGTGTTTGCGGAGTATTGACACATGAAATACGGGATGTACCCCCTTCATGGATATAGGGAGTGTCAGCTTCTACGCGGATTTTGAGATTCTGTTACAGATAGAAAAAGGTCCCAGCCATCTATGTTCCAGTTTTGGGCTGGGGCGGGTTGTTGAAATGTTGCGGCCGTCTAGCCATACTTCATCCCCTATGTCCCATTCTGGTGTTTCCCTTGTTTTCTTGTCGAATTGGTCCTTCATTGTCTCTTGCGCCTGCTCCAAGCAATACTTGAGTTCATGTTGAACCTCCGCAAGGTGGCAGAGTCGGTCTTCCACCGCAGGAATGCATTGTTCTGTAGAGGGTGTTCCGCTGTATGCCGGGTTGAATCCGTAGTTGGCTTTGAATGGGGAAACTCCTGTCGCTGTGTGGTCATTATTGTTGTAAGCAAATTTGGCCATGGGGAGGAGCGGGGCCCAATTGTTTTGTTGGTAGCAAACAAAGTGCCGCAGGTATTGCTTGACTGCCTTGTTGGCTATTTTGGATTGTCCATCTGTTCTTGGGTGGTACGCTGTGGAGGGTTGCAATCTAATTCCCAGGCGCGAGCTCAATTCGCGTGTGATTTGGGAGATAAAGACACTTCCCCGGTCTGAGACAATTTTTTTGGGGGTTCCATGCAGTTTCCATACATGTTCCGCCATCAGTTCCGCTAGTTGCTCCGCATTCATGGTTTTCCTGCATGGGATGAAGTGCGCCATCTTGGTCAGCCGGTCTACTACTGTCAATATACTGTCAGTTGAGCGGGATTCTGGGAGATCGGTGATTAAATCATAGCTCATGTCTTTCCACGGGCCTGCGGGGATTGGGAGGGGTTCTAAGGTTCCAAATGGCCATCGGGTGCTAGATTTGACTCTTTGACAGGAATCGCAGCCGTCCACGTACTGGTTGACAAATCTCTTCATCCCATTCCACACAAAACTCCTGCGTACTAATGCCAAAGTGCGGGATCTGCCTGGGTGACCTGCAGACTTTGTGTTGTGTCTACTTTTGAGGATTGTTGCCTGTAATGCCGTGTCCGCTGGCACTACTATCCGTCCCTTGTTGTAGAGTACTCCGTCTGCTTCTGTGTACCTGGTGTGGTCCCCTGATGGCTTCCGCAACAGCTTAATCCAGTTGGTCAATTTTGGGTCAAGTGGGGTCAGTTCTCTAATCTTGGCAACGATCTCAAGGTCAGATAAGGCTAGGTCATCTTTTCCTGCATCCCCCAAATCAGTCCCCATCACGTTGAATTCAAACCAATGTTCACTATCCTCAATTTCAATTGATTCGTCCAAAAAACCAGCTGTCCAATTCCGCACATTCCGCAACCTCCTCAAACGTCCGCTCTGTGATGTTACCTGGTTTCAAAAGTTGGCCAAAACTCAGCTTTTCTCCTGGTGCTGGGGCAAGGTCCGGTCTGCGGGACAGGGCATCTGGTTTCGTTGATTGTTGTCCTGGTCACAATATGATCTTGAAGTCGAAACACCCCATGGTTTCCGCCCATCTTGCCTGTCTTCTGGTGAGTTGCTTGGATGTCATGAAGCTTTCCAGGTTATGGTGATTGGTGTACACAATTGCTGTCAGGTGGTGCGGGTTCCCCTCTAGGTATTGCCGCCACTCTTTGAAGGCAGCCACAATAGCTAGTAACTCCTTGTCAAAGATCTCGTAGTTTTGTTCTGCCTGTACTAGGGATTGGGACAGGTATGCTACAGGGTGAAGTTCCTGGTCCTTTGTGCAAACCTGGGACAGTACTGCACCCAGTGCAAAGTCAGAACAATCACATTCAAGGATAAATGGCTTGTAAGGGTCAGCAATTTTCAGGATTGGGGCGGATGTGAAGGCGGTTTTGAGGGATTCGAATGCGGAGTTGCATTTGCTGTCCCACACAAAGGGGGTTTCTACTCTTGTCAGGTTGTGAAGCGGTCTAGTCTTTCCTGAGAAATGGTCGATGAATCGGCGGTAAAAGTTAGCAAATCCAATGAATCGCTGAAGTTCAGTCACATTCTTTGGTGCAGGCCATTTGGTTACTGCTTGTACCTTTGCGGGGTCCATTCTGATCCAGTTGCATGATATCAATAGTCCTACGTTTTCTACTTCCGGCCTTGAAAACTCACACTTTTTGGGTTTCAGCCACAATTGGTGCTTGCTCAATGTGTCCAGTATACTGCCCACCGCTTCCGCATGGTCCGATCCTTTCCGTGTGTAGATCATGATGTTGTCCAGGTATGCGGCGGTGTCCTTCCCAATCCGTCCGAGGAGGATGTCTTGCATGAAGTATTGGAAGTATCCTGGCGCTCCTGTGGGACCAAAGGGCATGGTAAGCGGGGCAAATTGTCCTGACCTGCAGATGAAAGCCAGCTTATCTTCATCGCCTTCCGCAACTCTGAGGTTTCCACATGCGTTGCAGAGTTCGAGCTTTGTGAATGTGTCTGCATCCAAAAGGCTGTCAACTAAGTCCATTGTCAGTGGTAGCAGGTACTTGTTCTTCACCGTTACTGCGTTGAGTCTCCAGTAGTCAAAACAGGGCCACAGGTTTCAGTCCTTCTTCCCAGTGAATAGGACCGGTGCCGCCCAAGGGGATGTGGTCCGCAGAATGGTCCCGTTTGTCAGTCCTTCGTCAATCATAACATCAAGTGCCTGGTTCTCCGCCGGAGATAGCGGGATGATTCTTCCGGCCTGTGGGGTATCCCCTGGGATCAGGTCCACGCGGAAATCATACTTTCTCCGCGGGGGAAGCCTCATGGCGCTTGATTTCCGGAACATGTCAAGGTGTCGGTGGTAGCACCGCGGTACCAATTCTTCTGTACTCCGTATTGCAGTCGTGGGTTTTCCTTTTGCTGCCAATCGGGCCAATGTTGACCATGACGTTTTGGCCGCATCGATCACTGCTGGGGTATTTCCTAGAGGGGAAAGAGGCTTGCCAGCTGTTTCGGGAATCAAATGCGGGGAACTTGTATCAGACTCACATTGCGGGGGTGTTATTGTGCTATAAGCACACACCCCCTCGTCACTAATCCTAGCTTTCCCCAAGGGCCTGTAGACCGTTTGCGGGGATGTTGGCGGAGAGGACAATACTGCCTTGGCAGTAGCAGTAATTTTGTCGGTTACCTGGTCAAATTGTTGGGTCTTGGGGTTCCTTGCGGCAATTGGGGATCTATTTACAAGGTGTAAAAGCTTGCCAGCTGTTTCGGAAAGTAAGGTATGGGGTGGGGGGTTGTCAGACTCACATTGCGGGGGTGTTATTGTGCTGTAAGCACACACACCCTTGTCACTAATCCTAGCTTTCCCCGTGGGCCTGTGGACCATTTGCGGGGGTGTTGGCGGATAGGACGATACTGCTTCAGCAGTAGAACCAGTTTTATGGGATACGATTTCATTGGATACTTGTTTGGCATTTCTGGTCTCAGGGTTCTGCATGGGGTTCGGGACGCTATCTACAGGGTGTACAAGCTTGCCAGCCGTTTCAGGAGAAATGGTAAAAATTGGGACATTGAACTCACATTGCGGGGGTGTTATTGTGTTCAAAACACACACACCCTCGTCTATTCTCCTAGCTTTCCCCGGTTTGCCAGTTGGGGTGTTTTTCGGGATAGACAAAACCGCCGAAGCGGCCACAATGTCGGGGTTCCATAGGGTACGGCTTGTCCAATTGATTCGGTGTCTGTACCGGCGGATCCAGGGAATCCCTAGGATCCCATCATACAAGTCTTTCAGTCTCGTAATGATGAACCGGGATGGGCGGGGTTCATTGTTCAGGATTAGGTCAATCTCATGGGTTGCTCTGCTTGCGGACCCATCAAATCCAAAAACGGTCTGTTTTGATGCCGATGCAGCCTCAAGCAGTCCCCATTGGGATGCGTACGACTCGCTCAAAACGTCGTGGGTTGCTCCGGAGTCAATGAGGAATAATAGGGAGGGGTAGGGTTTTTTGGGTGTGGCTCTGGGAGTTGTGATGGTGCATGAAAGGAAACATTGGGGATCAATTTCATTTACATGTAATGTCTGACTAGCACCAATACTACATGAAAACTCCGCTACGCTTGGGAAAGGCACAACCTTCATTCCCAAGCATCGCCATTTTTTGACTTTTCAGCCCCCCTTTCCAGTCTTATCCGCCTGTCCTTCCGCTTTAAGTGTTGCCAATCCATCGGCTAGCTGTCGGACCTGGTCTTTGAGTGCGGATACTGAGGCGGGCGTCCGTCCTTTCCCCTTCTTGTTTGGACACTCCCGGGAAAGATGTCCACGCGTCCCGCAGCGGAAGCAACGGCCCCCCCGCATCATGCGGACCTTCTCGTCTTCAGACAGTCGGCCGGTGATCACAGATGTGTCCATGGCGTTGGGGTCTGGCTGGATCTTAGCCAATCCAGAGGTTGCCTCCGCTCCGTGCAACTCAGAGTCAAGCTCCATGGCCAGGCTTGCTGCCTCGTTAACGGTACCGAAGGTAGTGCGGGCCAATACCAGTGCAGTCCGAATGTCCCGTTTTAGGCCCTGTCGGTATTGGCTGATGAGGGTCGGGACCTCCCATCCGGTGGCAGTGGCATGGGTGAGGAATTTGTGAGTGTAGTCGGCCACGGTCCTTGTCTGTTGTAGCGCTCGCAACGCACGTTCCGCCTTTCCTTTCTTCTCGGAGTCAAAATACATCGCTCCGAAATCCTTTGTCCACCCGGCGTACAAGAAGTCCGCTCCTTCTGTGACTAGGTCAATGTACGGGGCGGACCACACGGCGGCGGGTCCGGTAAGGTAGGATGCAGCAAATAACAACTTTGTCCTGTCGTCTGGGAACATGGAGCTGTTGACCGAGGTGTAAATCGCCACTTGTCAGGCAAAAGTTTTTGCCTTTGTCCCGCGCTCACCATTGAACTTGTTGGGACATGCAATCTTTGGTCCGCGGGGTGGGGTGGGGATGGTTGGTCCTGTTGGGCTTCGGCCGCTTTTTGGCGGGATCGTTCATTTTCTCTTGCTTGGGTCATCTCAAGCTGTTGTCGGAGTTGCTCCACGTCATCCATCTTTTGGGCGCGGATGGGGTTGGGGTTTCTTGGGTTATCTGTTTGTCAGGGTTGTTCGGGTTTCTTGCCTTTGTCTCCGTAGTGTTAGATCCTGCAATATGTTATGGTCTGATCTTGGGAGAGGAAGGCACTGGGGTTCTGGGGTTTCTGGGGTTTTGGGATCCTATAATTTAGATTGCAGGATGAGGAAGGGATGTGGATCCTTGTCCTGACAGACTATATAGTGGCCTGTCTGTGACATGTACGTGATAGACTATCTACATGTGGTGCGGGCTCTGGTGCGGGCGGGCCCGCAATACGGCTCATGACAGTGGCTGGCAGAGGGTAGCAGGTGGCCAGATAAATAAGGAAATAATCAAAAAAATTGTGGCCAAATGCAGCTCCTGTTATAGCCAACAAGGGGGCGGGGGGAATGGCCAAATGGATGGCTCAGAAAACCAGTTTTGTTTTCAAAAAAATGTTTTGCAGCATTTGTTTTTGATTTTTTTTGTGTTTAATTTGTTTTTTGTTTTTTGTTTTTTTCAAAAAAAAATGTTTTCCAGTATTAAGAAGAAATTAGAAATTGAAATAAAGAAAAAATCCTAAATCTTGAGGCCAAATGAAGCTCGTTTTATAGCCTACAGTGGGAATGGCCAAATGGACGGCTCAGAAAGCCACACTAAATTTTTTTATGAGCCTGAAAGGCACACTGAAACAATTTTGTTTTGAAAACTAAGTTAAAGATAGATCTTTTTTAAAAAACAACAGAAAATGTTGGTCAATCTCAACTGATAAAATATAACTCAAAGGTTTCTTGTTTTTTTATTTAATTTTTTGATACTGTTCTAAAATTCTTGATGGTACACTGAGTATAGGTTCATCCCATGCTAAAAGTACAATTATTTTAAGGAGAAAAATGCAACTAAAATTGGCAAAAATGTGCTTAAACAATTGAACAAATTTCAGGTTCACAATCCCAAAGTTTTAAAGCCTTTTATTGAACACCAGCCTGAATTAGGGAAAGGAAAAAAAGCTAAGCCCTATTACCTCAGACAGGTGACCAGCAAGAAATGAGACAATTAGAAGAGGACTCCTAATCAAGCAAAGTATAACAAGTATAACAGAGACGTGCTGGGTGATTGACTTGATGGGGAAAAATTTTCCCTAGTTCTCTGCCTCTTTTTCAATTATTTTGACTTTTGAATATGCATCTAAATAAGTTGTACTTTTAATACCTGACAACACTCTCATCCATGAGATTTAAGCAAAATAATCCCTTCCTGGGATTCATTTTGTTATTCAACATAACCTAGTTTAACTGGGCTAATCTCAACCTAGTTAATCATACTGGGCATTTTTGAAGACTAAAACCACACACTCTACTACTTTAAAAATGTGAATTCATTAACTTGGATACTCAACTTGCGGTAGTGCCATTTACAATGGTATCATACAATTAAAAGGATGAAATTATAAAGCACTGTTTGCAGAGAGTATGCAAAGATTTCTTTGGTAAAGGTAAGTGTGTTTACAGCTGTCCCAGAACTATGCGGTCATAAAATGATAAACCACTTTTTTTTGAAGTGGTCAGATTACACAAAAATGTCCAAAATAACTTCTGATGTACTGTTCATGCAGTGATTTCATTCAAGTACTTGTAAATTTTTCAATACCACCACCAGAGAAATAAGAAAGTTTTTAACCTCAAGGGTCCATTTTGAATTTTCTGCAACTTACTCTTTTGCCTCAAGCTCTGTAGCCACTTATGCCATATCCTTAGATTGGAGTCTATCTAAGACTTGGTGAAAATCACCTAGTTGTTTTTGAAGCTCCATCAAACTTCCCTCTGCCAGTCATGATCTTTCAGATTCAAACTGAAAGAAGAAATTCAAACTGAAAAAAGCAATCGTTTCAATACATCCTAAAAATACCAGTCTTGGGGAGTACTAGCTCGAAGCCTGATGAAGGGCCCTGTGGCAGAGGTCGTTGGAGACGAAGCTGTTGGGTGGAGGGTCTCTATTTAATCAGTCATGTGAGGTTCCACCCAATGGCCGGTTATTTGCGGAAGGTAGACTCGATCTTGGACGTCGGTGTCGATGGACATCGTCAGCGATGGACCCGAGGATCGGTTGTCCCTTTGCGGTGTAGGTGGCTTACGTCAGCATGAAGCACAGCCAATCAGCTAACAGCAGTTTTAAGTGCACCTCATCCCTAACCACCCACCAACCATCCAAAGATAACCACCACAGCAACAGAGAGACGAACAAACAATGCTACGCTCGACGGCCTCCTCAGTACTCTCTAGGGTCAAGCCAAGCCCACGACTTGCCAGCCGGACCTTCGCAACCAGCTCGTCCCGCTCCCGGATCATCTCTACCCAGCCCGTCAAGGCTTCCGAGACGACCTCCAAGTTCGCCAATGGGAGCTACCCGGTCATCGACCACGAGTACGATGCGATCGTCATCGGTGCCGGTGGCGCCGGGCTCAGGGCTGCCTTCGGACTCGCCGAGGCCGGCCTCAACACGGCCTGTATCACCAAACTCTTCCCCACCCGGTCACACACGGTGGCCGCCCAGGGTGGAGTTAATGCTGCATTAGGAAACATGACTGAGGTAAACAATCTACTCCTTATCTCTCTTATCTTATCCTTGTGTTGACCCAAAAAAACTCGAAAAATATGAACAGGACGATTGGCGTTGGCACATGTACGACACCGTCAAAGGCTCTGACTGGCTCGGAGATCAGGACGCGATCCATTACATGTGTAAGGAAGCCCCACAAGCGGTCATCGAACTTGAGCATTTCGGAGTGCCCTTCTCGCGAACTAAGGAGGGAAAGATTTACCAACGAGCTTTTGGAGGCCAATCCTTGAAGTATGGCAAGGGTGGACAAGCCTATCGATGTGCCGCGGCGGCTGATCGAACCGGCCATGCCATCCTACATACGCTCTACGGCCAATCCCTGCGCCACAATACCAACTTCTTTGTCGAATTCTTCGCGCTCGACCTGATCATGGACGATGCTGGTAACTGCGTTGGTGTCACGGCGTATAACCAAGAGGATGGTACCCTCCATCGTTTCAGAGCACATCAGACTGTCCTTGCCACTGGAGGTTACGGACGTGCTTACTTTTCTTGTACCAGTGCTCACACCTGTTCCGGGGACGGTAACGCGATGGTTACTCGGGCTGGATTACCCTTACAAGATCTCGAATTTGTTCAATTCCATCCCACCGGTATTTACGGTGCTGGATGTCTTATCACCGAAGGATCTCGAGGAGAGGGTGGATACTTGTTAAACTCACAGGGAGAGAGATTTATGGTCAGTAGTTGTTAACTTCACTGTTTCACTCCTAAGTCTTGAAAATCTCAAAAATGGCTCGGGTTCAGGAACGATATGCCCCAACAGCTAAAGACTTGGCCTCTCGAGATGTTGTCTCACGGTCGATGACGATCGAAATCAGAGAAGGCCGAGGCGTTGGACCCGATAAGGATCACTGCTATCTTCAACTCTCCCACCTCCCCCCAGAAGTCCTTCACGAGCGTCTTCCTGGAATCTCTGAGACCGCTGCCATTTTTGCTGGCGTGGACGTCACCAAGGAACCAGTAAGCTTGCTTTTCTCATCCTTTGAAAGCTCCATTCCGCTCGTGACATCCTAACCACCTAATCTTTGACCAACGCGAATATTCAGATTCCAGTCCTACCAACCGTGAGTGTGACTTAATATTTTAGTGCTCTTCTTTTGAAAAATCAACTTACTGAGTTGAGTGGACGGCTCATGGAATTCATCAGGTGCACTACAACATGGGAGGAATCCCGACAAACTACCACGGCCAAGTTATCACACAAGACCCCAAGACGGGGGCAGACAAGATAGTACCAGGCCTATACGCGGCAGGAGAGGCGGCATGTGTATCAGTGCACGGAGCGAACAGACTAGGAGCCAACTCGCTGTTGGATATTGTAGTATTTGGGCGGGCGTGTGCGAAGCATATTTCAGCGAACATGCAGCCCGGTAAACCGCACAAGGCGATGCCTGAAGATGCAGGGATGAAGTCGATCGAGGACCTCGACAAGCTTAGGAACGCTAAGGGACCTAAGCCGACTGCTCAGATCCGTAACGAGATGCAGAGAGTCATGCAGAACGACGCCGCCGTCTTCCGCACCCAGTCTAGCTTAGAAGAGGGCGTCAAGAAAATCCACAAAGTCGTCGACTCCTTTAAGGACGTCGGCGTGACTGATCGAAGTATGATTTGGAACACGTATGTTTATGCTCTGGATACTAACACTCTTGCTCCTTATCATGTTGAAAGCCATTCTAATCAGATGGGGGTTCTTTTCGCTTGGCCTAGTGATTTGGTGGAGACCCTAGAGCTTCGAAATTTGTTGACATGTGCAGCCCAGACGATGTCTTCTGCTGAAGCCCGAAAGGAATCAAGAGGAGCCCATGCTCGAGAGGATTTCCCGGAACGAGAAGACGACAGTTGGATGAAACACACTGTTTAGTCTTAACCTAATATTGACTATGGCTAAGAACGCTCGAGTTGCTAATGCTCTCTTTTTTCTGTCTTTGATTAGTTGTCTTGGCACAACCCTGAAGCTGGCGAGCCTGTCAAATTAACCTATAGAGACGTTATCAGCAAAACCTTGGATGAAAACGAATGCAAGAGGTTCGTTTTCCACCACCCTCTTCCTAATCAATCACTTTGGTCTCTTGCTGACTTGAGTCTCTCACCACTCCCGTTCCCAATCGTCTACAGCGTTCCACCTTTCAAACGAACCTACTAAACCCGTCCTTCTTCTCAAAAGTGTTGAATAATTAGCTCATCACCACTCCACTTATTTCTTCTCCAGTCGCATGTTTTTTTTTGTTACAACAACTACCCGAAACTTGTCACAAATCCTTCTTCTTTTAACTGATAAAGAAGCTTAACTTGTCTACCCAGGTTAATTGTATCAGAAAAGAAATGGCCCTGACAACCTTAGTCCACACGTATAATACTTACAGATATGAAAATTAGAGAGAAACAAAATTTGTGCATACATACTTATACTCATCATCCATTCATCTTTTTTTATCAGTGTGTTATAAGCTTTTTTTCTCTTTTACCAATGCAATCAGGTTCTTCCGCATTTTAATTGTTCTTTTGTTTGTTGGACAAATTCAGAGTGTGATGGGTCAGCTGGGAATTTGCGAATTGGAACACCGACGCCAGTACTTTTACGGCCTGTGCGATCAGCATCTGGATTTGGCAACGGCACAATCCACATGAAAAGGTTCCGCCCAATTTGTTCGATGGGCGAAACTGGCAGCAAAAAGTCAATGGCATCGTCAGGGATATCTTACAGTTGATTGACAACAGTAATGAACTGGAAATCTACCGGGGAATCGACCTTTTCTTTTGATGATCAAACGGATGCTATCAGTTATCCCCCAAAAACGGGTTTGCCGCTCTTCTTCGAAACCAGCAGTCGAAACCATACCAGGCTTTCCCTACCAAACCAGTGCATTTCATTTGGCAGGGAAAATCCTGGATGGTTTTGAATGCTGATTTTGAAGTAAGCAGTAAGTGAACCCCCTGATTGTCTCCAAGTGCAAGGGACCCTTAAATCAACTATGGTTTCTTTTGGTTATGAGACACAGTTGAATGTTAGAAGTGCTGATGTTATGAGCCAGAAAGGAGAAGCAGAGGCGTTACCGTTTAAGGCCGCGTTAGAGAAACTACTTTGATTGAAGAAAGAAAGATAGCGCGTTCGGTATTCAAAAAGCTACGCATAATTCACCATTGAACATGCATGGGTGTTCCCTTTTCATTACCAAGCTCGATTAATGCTTATCAAGTTACATAGTACTATGGACCTGTCCCGTGCTTCGTTGCTGAGAATTGTGCTAGGCCATGACCAACATGTAGATTCGGATTCAAATAACTCTCCAAGGAGTGAAAGCTAGTCAGAGCGCCTTTCGTGGCTCGTCTTGGGTGGCGAGAATCCCGATCAGCGAGCACGCTGTGAGTCCCGAGCCTTTTACAAGCTTCGTGCCGTCTGCCCCTCGGAGATTCGGATGCCACTGCACTTAGGATAACTCTTGACCCTCAACAAGGTGCAGGCCAAATGCAAAGATGTGTGCGAAAGAAGATGTGTGCGAAAGTGCTGCTACTTAATTTCAAATCAACCGCATCGCTTGACTTTACTCGTCGAACGTCGCACTGAATGTGTCAAGACCTGCCAAAATTCGGTCAGACGGCATTGATGTTTATGTTTTATGGGTAACCTTCAGTTACCACGGATAGCTGGTCCACCGCTGACTCTCGAGTCTCGCCGGTGCTGAGCCCTTGTTGATCATCAGTACGTGGTCTGACATAACAACAAGAGACACAGCGCCTTTGCTCCATAGATATCCCATTCCGATTGTCGCGACGCGGAACGAGTAGCTTGTTTTAGTCGCAAGTTACAGCCCCATACAAGCCTCGTATAGGCTCATCTTCTCTGGTCTTCATCCCCTTGATTTCCCGGCTCATCCAGTGCCCTGAGCAGTCTACTCAGTCAACCCCTTGGTATCACTTGAAAGGCAATCACAATTCTCGCCACTTCATCACTCATCATCAATATTAGTCTTCAACATAGCGATGCCTCCCTCAGAAGAAAACTTTCCACATGCTTGGAATTCCACCCTCAAAACATCTCACCAACTTGAACCAGCCGAGTTGGAGGATGCCTCGTGGGAGCTATCTCCCACAACCCCGAATTCCTACCTCAAGGAGCACGATGAAAACAAATCTCTCCTCGGCTCATCGAACCATTCACGCTTGAGCTTACACGATGTCAATCTCGATATTAGCAACCTTGGCCCTGAGCACACCACATCCAACTCGGGAATCGTCCGCAGTAGTGCAGCTTGGTGGAATCGGTTCAAGAAAACTCAGTCCGGAAAGATCTTTGTATTCACCTCCAAAGCTACCGCCGCGCTCCTATTTATCTTCCTTTTGGTCAAAGAAATTGTTAACCAGACTTCTCCCGAATTACCACCGATCGTCACTGAGATAGCAGCGGTGGCGCCATCCACTGACCAAAAAATCTGCACCTCTAAACAATGGTCGAATGGTCACTGGGTACAACGTAATGAATCATCAATGCAGCTGCCCCAACCAATTCGCTCACAAGCCCAAGCCATGAAAGTATCGAATTTCCCTACGCATTTTTGCGCTAGCAACCGTCTTCCTCTGACCAACACTGCGATACCTCGGCTTGAAAATAACACTGCGGAGCATTGGGACTGGCGGTATCGAGTTAGTAGCTACGACTGGCGCTCTGGTTGCGAGGCTGTAGGAATTCCAGTAAAACCGTATCCTTCTCCAGAACGACTGCTGCATACTTTGGTCAATGAAGGCGGATGGTTGATGATTGGCGACTCACTATCTGCTCAATGGTTCATGTCACTATCCTGCTATCTGGTAAGCCGGATTCGTAATCTCATTCGATAGACCACCTCTGAACGCAACTCCCCTTCATCAGGCACCGTATGTAACTGCCGTGCCCATATTTACTGAGCAGACGCCTTGGGATGCTCCCCAGCATCTGTATCTCAACAATGTCTCCTCTCTGGTTCAAAGCATGGAATTACCCGCTGGGTTTAACCTCAACACGACACCTCTGGTGTCAATTTTAAGGTATGTACCTGGGTGATCCTTCATTGTCCTATGGAAGAGATAAATCTCAACCGAACAAACGCCTGACATTTCGTAGGAGTGGGCTTCTATTATCCAAACCGGAGATAAAAGAAGTCATCGAAAAAAACAACCTCATTAGCGATAACAAACCATTGTTTGGTCCCGAGAAAGTTTATGACATGCACACTGCTGAATACACTGCAAAATTTTTGGATCCGAAGCTGCGGTACTCCAAGATGATCGCATCCTCGGGGGCTCATTACTCGGCAAAGCTATTCCAAAACCGACCTTTCCATCAAGTTGCAGAAATTTTCCACCACAACTTTGAACGATGGACTGTAATCATGACTGAGGTTCTCAAGGACCCGCGGTCTAAGGGCAAGAAGATTCTCTATCGTACAGCCACTTCTGGTCACGATAACTGCAATCTGGAAAGGAAAGGGCCCTGGAAAGAAGAGAAAATCTTGGAAACCCCTGTGTGGAACTGGCAGATCATTCCATTGTTCAACAAAATCGCTGATGTACGTTACTTGAGGGAATAAAAAATGGTTTCAATAATCTAATAGCTTTCGCTTTATTTTGAACAGTCGGTTATCACTGCTCTCAATCACCCAAGACTGGAGCTGATGGCGGTCGACCGACCTGCTATGATGCGACCTGATGCAGTAAGCGATTTGTAGCGAGTTAACCCCACAAACCTGGCGATCCATCACTGACATCTCTCGCACCCTTCAGCATATTTTGATCGATTGTCTACATTTCACGGTTGGCGCCGGTATCATTGAAGGCTGGACTGACTTCCTATACAATTATGCTTGAGTTACAAATCATCATCTGTGCTCCCTTCTGTTTTCTGTCCATATTATTTTGTAAATCATTTGAAAATCGAGTCATACTCGCATCGTTATTCCCACCGCAGTCTTATCCTCTCGTTTACGATTTGCACCGTTTCTATCCCTGGAAGTTTCCATTCACTTTTGTTTACATGGAAGTAAATTTGCATACATAGACATACATAGCGCAACTCCGAGCAGATGAAAAAAGACATACAATATTATAGCATCAGTTTGTTTTGAATTACAACATAACTTGCGCCCGCTTGAACAGAGGTTCTTCACGCAGATATTCAAATACCCATAATCATTACAAACAGCGGGCGAACATCAGGTAAATGTTTGTAACTGCCTATCCGTTGTTCAAAAGTATCATTCCTTTGTAAGGTCTGGGAGAAGCAGCTTTCTTGTAAGCAGTTCCTTTGGAGAGGATCAGATGCTGGGGACAAATGATACCTGTTTATGTTTCGGACGTCTCGCCATAAGTGCACCTAAGTGTTGATTTTGATCTGAACAAAAATCCAAACGGACAAAATGATGAGACCGTAAATCTCCATTAGTTCACATTGTGACAATATTTCTTGTAGAACCCAAAGGAAGGTAGAAAAGGTACTACCCAACTACACAATTGAAGTGTGTGACTGCTCTCCCCCATACAGGTAGAACACCAGGCCACAACAATCTTATTCCCATGGCTAGAATTTCATTTGCTGATTGATAAGCTCTTTGCCTTTGAACATTGGGTCAAGAACAAATGGAGGGAGGGTAAGGTGGTGGCCGCGCTGTATGGATGTGAAATTGGTGTACCCCTCTGCCCACCCCAGTGCTGATCATTGCGGACTGTCTCAAGGACAGGTGAACATCAATCAGACTGGACAATTTTGTTTCAATGGTGTTCCCCATTCAGATCGGACTCCCCCAAGGCTCCAGACCCATTTTATGTGTATACAAAAAGGGTGTGCAGGCTGCAAAACCATTTTATGTATTGTCTTTTCCAGGAAGCTTGGATCCAAACCATTTATTTTTGGTTTTGGCGGATCCAGGAAAATCACATAAAAGAATGAAAATCCATGCCTGGGCTGCCCCATCAGCACATGACATGTCCACTCAAATCTTGAGTTTTCAATCTATCCAATCAGACTCAAGCCTGAGTGGCCATCATCATCCAATTTCCCTTGCCATTGCAATTATCCCAGCTAGGCCAGCCGGGTTTTTGGGGGTCAAACAAACCTTGCACCCCTCATTTTGGGTGTGTGTAACTACCAGCTATTCCCTGTTCCCTCTGTTCCCTCCAACCATTCAACTACGTTTTGATAAAATTAGATTAGATCACTGACCAACCAAATATCTGGATGGACCTCAATAGATAAAGCCATACACCAATTATCCCCCCAACCGGAATTAATGTGGTCATCAGTTCCCGCCTCCCTTGGACCATCAGCTTCACCCCAAGCTCATCCAACATCCATCCTCTGAAATCCGCCCAATCTGCAATGATATTGATCCAGCCCCGCCTCCCTCGGCTATCAGTCCAACCTCTTCCCAGATCATGCCTTGTTCCAGCAAGAACAACCATCACAGTACATTACCCAACAGCCCACCTAGTAAGCATTTCCTCCCCTGTTTTCTCCTCCAGGCTCCAATAGGAACTGGTGACAAAGATTGGACAACCTTGATCATTCACTGTCCACTTCTGCAAGCAGCTCTGAAGCGTGCACCACAAATTTTCTACTGCCAAATTAGTTTTGTGGCTTATTGAGGTCAAAGTAATAAACAGAAGAAGAAGGTCTGGAAAGCTATCCAATCGCCAAAGGATGCTTCAATCAGCTTTGATCCGTCAAATATGGACTGGGATCTATTTTGCACTTTGGTCTATGGAGATTGCTCTACATCTTATCCTAAGTTTCCCAAGCTAGTCAAGGACTGTACAAATGTGTGCCCCCCTGCAGTCACCTGGTATGGATTCATCCTCCGGAACACCTTTTGGCCCAAGGGTGGATTGACATCTGTTGCCAAACACCAAGCCTTTACAACCTGGATGCAAGCCATATCAACAAGACAGGCAGCTCAAAGAGGCATTGCTATTAGTATGCCAAACCCACAAGAGAAAATTTCCCTTGTGGCAAACATTGATTTGATGGCTGAAACTGTCCAGCGGCGTGAGGCTTGTGCGGCAGCAGCAGCGGCTCCACCTCCTTCCGGTTCAAAATCTCACACAGGTCCAGCGGTTCATGATGATGAGCCCTTTAATCCTGAGGGTTCAGATGTGAGTCAATCACCATATAATAATGAAATTTAGATACTCACATTATCATCCTCTTGCTACCCTTGTGAATAGATTCATGTGATGAAGGTTTTGATGCGCGCGCTATAATCAAAGAGGATATCTTTTGTCACTATTCGGGAAACACAGGTGTGGACCAATTTCACCCTGTGTACCCACATCCAACGGATGTTGATTGCTACATTATCCTGACATCTGGAAATGTAACCTTGTGGGCCAAGGCAATTGTGAGGCACCCATTTGATTCTACTTGAATTACTTACTGAGAGCTCCTAGATTCACTGAGTTATATTTTATTTGACTCAATTGCAGAATAGTAGAAATCCCGGTGTTAGATTACTATCCCCTCCACCATTGCTCAATTTTTACAATTGGAAGTTGCCCCCCCAGCCTCCGGTTCAGCCTAAAACTCCTGAACCACAATTCAATAGGTCAGAGATGGTCGCTGCCATGATTGAGGTGTATCATGAGACAGTTGGAAACACCCAATTGAATCAGAAAATCGCGGGGAATTCTCACACCTCATCACGTTCATCCCCTCCCCTTCCACCTGTTTCTAGCCCTTGTTCTTTTTCCTTGGAGTCTGAAGCTAGCCTTGTGGACTATCTGCGGTTTGCTGGAATAGCTAATATTTACCAGACCTTGCAAGTCCAGGAGCACCACAAGATTGACAGCTACCTCATTTTTGCAGATGATTACATGCCTCTGGGAGAATTACTGAAGCTTGGGTTGACCGTGGGCACCCTTGGAAAGCTCCGTTGGAATTTGATTCAATACCAAAAATCTCTTCTGTCCCACCGTGCAAATGCAAATGCTTCCAATGCTTCCTGATCTTAATGTCTCTCGTGGTTTCTGCCCTTGTTAGCTTCATACTGCTATTTATGTTTATAATCTATATGTATGCATTCATCCTATGTGCTCCTTGAGGATATCAAATACTCATGGTAATGTTTAAATACTATAGTATTATTCTATTTATTCCTATCTATCTATAAACCTTGTCCGCCTTTTGACCTTATTAGTGAGCTTGCTTCATTGCCTGAATTAAATATCAATATCCCAAGTTTGCCCAAGATAAGTAAGAATTGAGATGGACACTGTGGTATTCCAAACCCTGTTTCAAGTATCATACAGGATTATATTCTTTCATTATCTTTCAGAAGCTAAAATAGTAGCAATATAAGGGCATAATTGAAATCTAGGGTAAATTTAATCTATAAGTCACCCATTTACGTTAGGGTTTGCACGGCTAAATCAAGAGATATACAGTTAAAAAGAATTATAGTGAATAATAAGTACGTAGTATATATATAAAAGTACTATATAGTTTAGTATCTGGTCACAAGACGCAGCACATGCTCTGGGGCACAGCCTAAGTACATAACCTCACCAGCAGAAATAGCTCACTTTATGCACTCCATGCATAAAGGCAGTGTAGAACAAGAAACCCCACCAGTATGAATACCTCAATCAGACGTCCCACCAGCAAAAATCCCTCATATTTTACTATATAAGGAGGCAGGGATAGAGAGAAATTGGAATCATCCCACTCCCCACCATCTAGCTAGCAAACTAAATAAAAACTACCCATCCATATAATAGTGTGATCTTAATCAGGTGACCCACAACAAAATCTTTCAAATCAGTTTAAAAAATATACAAAAGAAACAAAAGGAACATTGTGCTCTTGTAACTAAACGTTAAGGAAGAGGGTATAACATTTTGAATATTTCACATTATACCAAAACATCCATCTACTCATTTGCTCTGACTGCATCTAACCAGAAAAACAAAATAAATCCTAAAAACATATAAATACTGTTCCTCATCAATTCCAAAGGCTTGTATTCCATTTGCCAAAACTTTCTGTAACAATCCATCCACTATCTACTTCCCTGATCCCTTCATCAAGCTCATTGCTGATTATTTGTACGTTGAAATTAGATCTTTCTCTGATAGGACATTACTGCATAAATAGTTCTCTTAAAGAAAACAAAAAGAAAGTTATCAATATCAGCCACAACAATAAATAAAAATTTTGTGTTAACTCTTGTCGTAAATAAGAGGGACAGGTCTTTCAAACCACCCTTAACAGTTGTAACAGATTCATACATACCTGAAATACTATAACTGCTATTTACCCCTCACAGAACTACCCCTGTCACAAAAGGAGTTCTCACAATGCAATGATTGGATTTCTTTCTGAAAGGAAATTTCTGCCTGAATTAACACATAAAAATAAGCAGACAAGTGAAATATAGCTATTCATCTTATCTATTAACATTTAACTTATTTTACCCTAACAATGATGATTGTAATTGAGGCACACCCTCACAAAGAAATCTACAGATCCCAATAGGAAACCCAAGTTTGCCCAACTCTTGCTCAGTGGTTGCCCTGAAGAAGCTCCAAGAGCCATCAAACAGTGGCATGTATTATAGTTGTAGGGTTCAATGTGAGACACCCTGAGGTATGTCTCCATAGTCACCGCCTCCAAGGTTGGGTGAGCCAGACCTAACAGGCCTCAATGACTTGCAGAGGAGTTGGTTGTGATCATAAGATCATGGCCATGTTTTTTTACCAAAACAGACGGGAGCGAGGAGACTTGGGAGCCAGGTATGGGTCCACGGACCACTTCAATATCATCTTCTTTGGCACCGGTTTGTGGTCTGAAAGAAATGTGGCCAATGGCCTAAGACTGAGAAAAAGGTGGGCTAAGGAATTCAAGAGCACAAGATGCTCAGGGACTTAGAACACCTGTGAGAGGGACTCAAGAGAGCATGTCTCACAAGCAAGGGCCCAGAACTAAGTGGGGTTTGTATTTCATGTGGGAACAGATGAAATACATATGACAAGAAGGGGCCTAGAGTGGGGGCCTAATGGGCTGTGGAACACTCTGGAAAGCAAAAGAGGAAAGAAAGAGATAAGCCCTCTTCTGGGCATGGTGGAATTCTAACATGGTCTGCGTTCCAATGCACAAGCCCTCATGGAGGCTTCTTTTTTGGACTTCTGCAGTCATATAAGATCATGTCAGGTAATTTGGCCTCAAGGATAGCAAGATGGAAAACAGACCAGTAACATCCTGGAGTGAAGCTGCATAGGAACCTTGATGGCTATGGGCTGGACTTGAGCCGCACAATTGTTGACGGCTATGGCTGCAATTGGTTTTTTGGGAATGTTCTGATTACCCTGCTGTGTGTAAGTGTCATAATAAGGACAATATCATAATTGTCATCAGTGTTGTGTGTAAAAAACCATCCTAATAGATATTATATTCTTCACCTGGTGTATTTCACTCTTAGAACTCTTTGAGTGTAATGGTTTGGCCACTGGCACATAAGTTTCCGCGGTGATTTGCTACAGCGCCGGAATGGAGAATCCGGATCAGTCATTAATAAAAATGTTTGGGTGGGATGATATGTTACTCACCTTTTCTGCAGTCACAAGCGGGTCTTTCATGATGATCTTGACCATTATTTTGTTTGGATGATATTCATAAGCTTGGACACCAAAATCAAGGTAGTCAAGTTGTCCAACAATTTCAAAGTTATTCTTCTCAGAATACTTTGTATTGCCACCAATGGAGGCAACCCAAAACAGCTCTCCAAGATCATGAGCCTCACACATTACTTGAGTTACAGCCCAATCTGTTGAATCTCATTTGTTTGGAATTCCCGCCAGGACTTGGCTTGTAGGTCAATCTGAAATGTGCGTAAGGGGCAAATTGGGTAGATCACAGTCCACGGGGCCGCCAAAGGAAGATATCCAGAATGAGGGAAATTGTCCTTCTTGAGGTGACAGACATATAATTTATAACATAATTTGACTGAAGCGTCACATGGAGGCCTCTCAATAGATTCTTCCATCTGGGACTTGGGGCAAAGGACATTGTTGTTGGATCAAATATGGGAAACCATAGGCATGATGGTGATGGATGAGTCAAAATCAAGCAATGCAGCCAGAACAACCCCATCTTTTATAGACGTTGCAAAAGACATATAAGCAAACCAGTGGGTCAAATCCTGGTGGTTACAAAACCCACAGGATGGACCCACAGGTAGATGCATTAATTGAATCATATCTACACATAAAGTGGGTGCAGGCCCCAACCTGTATCTGATATCAGGACCAAACATTTGTTGCATTTCACATGTCAGAAGGAAATAGAGGGAGAGGCAGACACAAGTTTAAGAGTCACAAGAAATTACAACAAGACATTCATATGGAATCAGCTTCACAAAAATATAGACTTGAGAGGTCTGGCTTGTTTGAAATGTTGGGGAAATTATACCCTGCATGCTTGTAAAGCTTTTGGCAGAGGGACAGAGACAAAATTTGATATTTCATGCGCTCAATCTCCCACTTTGGATCGAGGCAGCCCACCAAAGCTTGAGAGTGTCAAAGGTGGGATTGACTTGTGAGAAACATAACTCAATCAAGATTAGGTTCAATGAATCACTAGAAAATAAAAAATGAAAGGCAGGGAAAATCTGTGCTGTTTCATCTAAGAAGACAAAGGAAGATTTCAAATTGATCCAGTTTTCCTTGAATGCTTCAAAGTGCTATTCTATGGAGCTTCACCATGAAGCTGATTACCACAATGTACCCTCTAACAAGGCAGGTTACCTAATTCTATTTTAATGTTATACAACCAACTGGATCTTTTTGTATCACTTATTTCCTAGGAGCTGTTATTATCCAGTTGGCCCACTATGCAAAAAAACTCAAGAAACTGCAGGCAGTTGACATGCAAAAGTACAAAGGTGCCTTTTTACTTTTGCATGTCAACTGCCTGCATTTTCTTGAGTTTTGACTTTTTTGCATAGTGCAGATCCCTTCAGAAGCAGACTCCTTCAATCAAACTTTAGTAAAAGTATGAACGCATGTTGAGGTTAAAAAAAACAGGTAGGATTTGGCTGCAGCATTAACGGCCTTAATTGTATCAACAATTGGTGTGAAAATCAAGTATGTACACTCAAATAATTTAGATCCAAATTCCTACAGAAAATCGTACTATGAAAACTCTATTCTGATTTATTTTTCACTGAATCTGATCACAGAAGTGTAGCATACGCAAATATACGTAATTTAAGCATCAGTTGGAAGAATGGCATCTATAGATCTATCATCTATCCAACACGCTTCCTTTGTCCCTATGGATGGCTGGATTTCCAATTTCAAATCATAGGTTGAATCCGAAGCTTGGTGATCGAGACTCGTGTGTTTATTTTGGCGTTTTCGATTGACTTTTCGACCTAGTCGTAAACTTTGCTCGATCGTGAACTCAAGCTGGCGTTGTTGTATTTCTTTCTCACTGGGAAGACGAGGTGGAGGGAACATAACGACGGCTGGGTATATGACCTTCTTCTGAAGGGCCTGATCTTCGCCACGTTTGGTTCCGGTTTTATATAATTTGTCCTGGGAATTGTACTGCTTGATGAAGTACGAAGCTGCGGCCTCCCATCCCACAACGGTACCCTGGGCAGTTCGACAGCCATCTTCCCATCGCCACATCAATTGCTTGTTGGTCAGAGGTATTGAAGCACCGTCTCTTTGTCCACCAACACGTAGGTCGGCTGTGCGACGGGGCCTTAGCCAAGGCCCTGCTGGGTGGGGGTATCTTCTTCGTTTTGAATTCGCTTCGATACCTTTCGACTTCGGTGCGGTGGGGACTCGGAGATTTTGGTGATGTACAACGCTATCTGTGGTGTATGGACAGACGAGCTCCAACGTGAAGGGGGAGACCGTGCAGTAGTCATCTTCATCGTCGGGGGGTGTCAAGACAATCATAGGTAACGCGCCTCTCGACGCATTTGGAAAAAAGTATCCCTTTGAGTTCATTGATCGAAACAAGACAATCGGCTGAGGTTCGGTAGCGTCCGCACCGGAGGCTAGGAGCTCAGAATCACTGGAAGCAGTCGATATTGAAGAGCTGAGTGACGGCGTTCTTACTGACTCCTGGTTAGATTTTATAAATATACTGGTAGGAATATTCATCCAAGCTTTAGCATTGGACCGTTCAACAGTATCTATACGAGGTTTAAGACCTGATGCGTGGGATCGGAATCTTTTGTCGCACATTCTGATTTGAATGGTTGGGTTCGTTGGGCAATCCAGCACTTGTTTCCTGCTATGAAGGCCAGTCATAGTTGTGTCGAATGGCTAAATGTGGGCTCAAGGTGATTTCCTAAAATTTTATCTGAACCGAAAGCGACTGAGACGGAAGGTGGTGATGCATTAATTGAGTTTGCGAGGGCAACTTTTAAGATCAACATGTCAAGTGCTGTGAAGCGCGTTACAGCCAACGGGCCAGATGATCCAACGCTTGTCGTCTCAGGAAAATCCGCTCATTCCTATGACACTAGGAAGGTTTGAAACATCGCCCCGAGCGCCAAAATGTGTAAATATAAAAATCAATTCTGATGTTCGGCGTTAAACCAACCTGGGCTCAGAAGACCTGATATGTATATGATTCAAGAATGATGGCCGAAGAAAGAGAGAGGCGTGGGTTGATTTCGTATTCACCTTGATGAGGGACACATAGAAAGTCATCACATTTTTGATGGAGACACATATACAAGTTGAAAAATACGGTTCATGAAATATAGCCCATGGCTATAGAGCTAAATAATATAATTCAGGCAACTAGAAGTTGTATTATTGCTCAGTTTAGCATAGAAGATATATTACACATGTAATATATAGAGAATAGCCTCGAGGGCTTTCTTATGAGAGAGGAATAAGAATTTAGCTAGAAGCGGATCAAGAGTCCTGCTCCACAACCAACGGTTTTCCTTTTAGGACAAAATCTCAGTGCCGAGTGCGGTCATGAGGATGGTATGTTGGACCCTACACTTGTGTTCAAGGCCGAAGTTGCTTCAAGAATCTCGTCGGTTAGCTTTCTGCCTGAGTGCCACAAGTGTCGTGCTCTCTTAGGTTTCAATCTTTCGGTCACGATTCTTAATCGAATTCGGGCCTTCTTGCTAAGGAGGTGTGGCTCATGTTGTCTATTTATTGCAGCATCCTTCATCAGCCTCCTAGCTTCTACTTTGCGGCACTGCAGGAATTCAACTTACCGTGTCCGTTTGGTAACGTAGTTGATTCTCTGAGGCTGGGACCTATTCGGTTTCTTAGTTCTTTAGGTCTGCGGGGACTGTTGGTTTATATTATGTAACTCAATCAGGTTCCTGCTTCCTCATAGTCTTATTTGCATTGACCACCTTTTCGTTCTTTTGCTTTTCTCCTCAGGATGTTGCTCTTCGTCGGTTGCAGACGTGGTCTCTATGGGTTGTGTAGACGGGCTCACTACAGAATCTAGGACTAGGGAGCGCGCGCAGGTGATGTGAATAGAAAAGAATGTATTTCCAGAATTCTCTACGCGAAAGGCTACGGGAATTACAAGATAAAGCAGGTCCCTTATTTATAGGCCTCAAGTGTTGGATAACAAGATCAAGAAGTCCTGGGACTTCTGTACTAAATGAAGTAACTAAGCCTCTCGGCTAAAGATTGAACAGAACTAGTGAAATACATCTGTAATAACCGGAAGTAGTCCGGTTTCGTTAAAGGGGCGGTTGGCTTCTTGCGTCATATAGGGCCCCCTCGGCTCTTGGTCGTGAATATTGTACCATGGCGCTCGGGGCGCTCAGACTACACCAGCAACAGTAGTGAAAAAGAAGATCTCTGGGTTAAGCAAGCAGAAGGTGCAAGAAAGCAACCTCTGCCTGAGGGTACAAGGTGAGTGAAACATAGATGAGTGAGTGAGGAAAAGAGACAAAGACAGTGGATCTAATCTAGCAGAAATGAAACCTAATCTAGATATACCTGATTTGGAGTACACAATAGCTGGCTAACCTAACCCTGATCATCATGTCTACTACCTCTGGAAGTATTCATTGTCACATGCGGCACCCTGGAAAGCTCAAGGCCACCTAAGATTATCATTTATGGTCAAAGAGCACCTGTAACAGAAGTATTTTTGAACTTTATGTTTTTATGAAGGAAGAATCAATGGAATGAAAAAATAAACAGTTAAATGGATGAAGGGTTAGAACTGTTCACAGTCTCTCCTTCTATAAAAAAAGAAAACAGGAGGAAACTGAAAATTTTGAGAAGGACACACTGCAAGAAAATCTTCTTCAACTTCAACCAGTTAAAATGTGGAATGATCCAATCAAGCTTTTTTCTTACTTGAAGTTTTCTTTTAGGATGCAGTGACTGTGTATCCAAGTAGCAGGTTCAGAGTAAGGGTGGAGTGTGACCAAAGCTTTTGCATACCAACTGGTGGAAGTTGAGGAAGAGCTTCTGGCATTAATAAAACATCAGAAAGCTGGAAACTCTTTGAAGAAGGGGGATTCCAACCTGGAGGTGGAAGAAAATCTGGAAGGGGTACTAATGGGGCTTGATAAATGTGTGCCCCTGGCTGCACACCCATGCCAGGGGCATGCCCTTTGAAACAAGGGTGTGCAGCCTACATGCCCTTTTTGAAAAGGGTGTGCAGCGTGCACATCCTTTTTATGCGCATATGTATATCCATACATGTACACATAAAAAGGGCATGCAGCCCGCACACCCTTTTTGGATATACATAAAATGGGTGTGCAGGCTGCACACCCTTTTTATGTGTATAGGTATGGGTATACCCACTACCTATACATTTTTTTTCAAAGGGTGTTATGTAAGCAAACACAGATCTGTGTTTGCTTAAATAATCACACTCTCCCTTTGACCAGAGGGAGTTCCTCTAGTCAAAGAGAAATTTGTGTATCTTGACTGGAGGGATTTCCTCTGATCAAAGAGACATGTGTGTCTTTTTGAGGGGAGGACATCCCTCTGGTTGAGAGACTACAACCCCTCCAGCCAAACTACCCAGAAAAAGGGTGTGCACACCCTTTCTATGGGTATGTGGCATGGGCTATGCCCATACAACATACACATACAGGTGTGTGACCTGCACACCCCTTCCTACATGGGTGTGCAGTTTATACACCGATCCAGCAGCATGCTTACACCCAAAAAAGGGTGTGCAGGTTACACACCCATCCAGAAGCATGCTGACACCCAAAAAAGGGTGTGCATTTATCAATGCCTGGCACTAATTCAGAAGAAGGGATTGGGATTGAGGTTTGTGAGGTGTCAACAGTTTCATTTGGTCTCACACTGGAATGACATAACTCTGGGAGGAAGGCTGAGGGGAACTGGACAAGTTGATAGGTGGTCCATGCTGGTTGGCTGAGGCAGTTTGGCCAAATAGGTGTGGAGGTTTTTCTCAAGCAGTGAAATGAGTTCTAAAAGGAGTTGAGGAAAGCGGGAGAATTTCAAATTCTTTCCAGTATCTATTAGGATTACTGGTAAAATTCCCTTCTTGATGGAGTAACATAATGATCCTGTTAGCAGCAAAACGAGGAAGAAAAATCTATAAGTGTTTCTTTTTGTAAAGGGGTTTTTAGTTGAGCATTTTTTGGGGTGGTCAAGTTGATAGTATAAGGAGAGATGTATGTTGATGAGGAGGCCAAGGATGAGAATGCGGAGTGGTTGGACAATATGGTTAGGGTTTTGGAATTCCAATTTGATGCCCATGTGTGAGGTTTTGAGGTATAATGTGGAGCTAGGAGGCCTAGTTGGCCCCAATCTTGCTAAGAGGGGCAGTAGCTGTTCCTCCACATTACTAATGTGCCTATCAGGTTTGCTCGCACTCTGTGTGGGAGGATAGAATTTTGAGTGGCAAGCCTGGTTTCACCGCGGGTCCAGGGAGGTGGTGGCTTTTGGCCAATTCAAGTCCAGTACATATCACCCAAGCTCTGAGGGAAGGGAAAGTGTTATCAACGCACCAAAAGTGCTGGTTGAAGGAGTAGAACAGGTGCACAAGAGAAGAAGAAAGTCTAACTTCGAAAAACAAGCTTGGGTTGGCTAGAATTAGTAAAAAATGGATAAAATAACAAGACCGGTCCAATCTTTGTCAGTCATCTGACAAGAATTGTCCATGGATTCATCTGCACAAGACATCGTCGAGCAAGAATAGCGGACGGAAAGGTTACAATTGAATTCATCTGACAGGCGATCATCTGATCGGACAGATTTTAATTTGCGGAAACAGCTGCACACTACATCCGCACCCAACTCTTTGTTTCGTCCCCGTGAATTATCGGTGAGAGTACACCAGAGCAAAAGGGACTTATGTATGTAGGACGACCCCATTAGCCTTCCATACAACCTATGGGAATATATTTCCAAGTTCACGACGTGTTTGAATTCTCAACCGGTATGCCCAAAAATCAACAAGCTCACTTGACACAATAGCGGCAAGCATCCAGGCAGCCGTCCCCGTCCGCAGTAGCCGTCCGCCGAGACCCTCCGGGGGAGAGTCGCTGCCTGCGGAAGTTCAGTCCCCCTCTAACGTCAAGGCATTTCATGAAGTTAGGAGGTCCGGGGCTTTCACATCCCATGAGGTGACTGCATCACGTGTCATCAAAATTATGCCTCAGTTTGAGGAAGGTCGAGACCCTTGAAATTCTTCAAGTCCGACCGTACTCTACAATATTTCTGCTGGAGTTATTTTTGAGTACATGTACACAAATACTTATGTATGATGCATTTGACAGGCCAACTGACCAACTTGTTCGCTGTAAGGCAGCAAAACACGTCACTGTTTTTCTGTTTTTGTTGAGCAGGGGCTGCTGTCTCCTGATCGAGAGGTGGACAGGCAAGATAATAAATGACCCTGCAGGTTTGCAGTACTTGGAACCTGATCACCATCCTAGATCCCACATCATCATCTGACTGGATCCCCCCGCCTAAAACAAAACAAAATAAAAACCAACAAACCAGCAATTTGAAGCTATGCTATTGAATAAGATCTTAATATATGTGCAGTTATGCTACTGTAGTTTTTCAATGCACCCGCCTTCAATTTCAAAACCTCAGTTCAAGAGTGCAGAGAATTATTTGGGAGGAGTGCCAGCAGCCCAAAGCCTGTTTCCGGGAAACAAAGTATTACAAAACAATTTAGATTGTGTGCCAATTTTTTGATTTTTCTTCTTTGATTTCCATAGTGTGATTTTGTATTAATTCAGATACCAATACACTACAAAAAACTCAAGAAACTACTGTCAATTGACATGCAAAAGTACAAAGTTGCCTTTGTACTTTTGCATGTCAACTCTCAGAAGTTTCATAAGTTTTTTTTTTGTATTGATATCTGATTATGTTTCCTAAAAAAGTTGAAAAACCATGTATATGAAATTCTTGAGTGCTGTCATTGCATTCATTCTCATTCTGAATTCTGAGAGTTTGTTCATCCTTTTTTTTAGGTTTTGAGAAGGTCAAAGATGAAGCAGAAGGTTAGTTCCTTTGATATAGACTGAGTGATAGATTTTACATGAAGAAATATCTCTCATGTAAGAAATGGTTTTGCTACTTACATAGTCACATATAAAAATTTGGGGAAAGCTGAACCTGAATACAAGGCTTCAAATGGGCTTAAGGTTTCAACTGGTGAGTGTTAATATATTTTTGCTTCCAGGAAAATTGGCTAGTTTAATTAAATCCTAGTGTAACTAGGATAATCCCAACCTAGCCAATTTTCCTGTGCAGCTTCTGAACTTTCAGAATTAATTGAATGAATGAATTTTTGATCACAAACCTCTGTTAATGAAATAAAATAGAGAATATGATATCAAATTACAACTTCAAACTCAACAATTCTTATGATGATAAGTTGAAACATATGATTGGAAACTTTGAGAACTACCAACTTATGTTGTGCAAAAATGTAAAAGTGACTTATCACAAAGTGAAATCAGATGCACAAAAGACCTACCTTGAAAGATTAAAACATTTAATAGCAACTATCAAAATCAACCAGGAAACTTTGGTGAATCCAACAAGTGCAAATCAAGATAATTCAGCTATAGAAACTACGAGATCACTTGTTAAAAACTTTTGTATTTCTGAAAAATCAACTTTAACCCATTTTCAAGGGAAAATTTTATATGAAATCTTAATTTGGCTTGAAGATCCTTGGGCCCTTTTAAAACCAATTGAAAGAACAAGATATCCTGGAAAATTTTCAAAATTCATGGAGACTTTAGATTTATTTGATAAGTCAACTTTTTGGAAAATGTGTTGGAATATATTTGAAGTTGAACTTACCCATAAAAATGATAACATTGAAAACTCATTCATGCTCTTGATGAAGAATTTAAACAAAAATGAAAGTATTGAGGATTTAATGGAGGGTATACAATATGTTGATCTCATGGATAAGATAAAAAGATTCACCTTCAATCCCAAAAACAAGGTATCAACAGATTTGATAGAAAATCTTTACAAATTACCTCAGGGTTGGATTGAGGAGTCGCTTTCCAAATTTTGAAGAATTCAAACTGGACCATAGAACCACTGAGTATTTTTCACCTTTTCATATCCAATATGATGAAAGATAAAAATACTCCCATGAAACCCTGGATATCTCACTTTAGTGTTTGGATACTTTTTGGAAAGCAGGTTTTACTTTGGATTTTTTGTTTTCTTTTGAAACTCTTTGAGAATGTAATTATTCCTTGGAACATTTTACTTTCTTAAGAATAAAATAAAACTTCTTCTCACTGGTTTATTCTCAAATATTCATCAGATAAATCCAAAATTATTCATTTTTTTGGTATGGATGGCTAGAAGGGCCACAACACCTGAAAGAAAAGGACTCACTTTTTGTTCTTTTCTTGAAGGAAGGGGATATTTTAGTTGTGAAATAGAATGGTTGAAGCGGATGAGTTGATGTTATTAAATCTGAGTGTTTGTAGATAAAGAGGGCAGGATGATCAATTCTATAAAGACTAGCTTACTGAGCAGGACACTGGTGACTATGACAGGTGGATTGCTATGTATAAATGTGATGATGAAGGGGGATAATAAAAGGGGAAGGAAGAGCCTCTTAAATATATTCTTGCGATCCTTGGAGTTGAATCAGAACATCCAGATAATTTGGATCCTTGTCATGATTCTAACTACTAAGGATGAGCCATGTCATATTTGTAATGGTGTGAATGGTGTGAATGTGAGTATGACAACTGTTGATTTCAAGTAATATTGATTAAATTTACACCCCAGATTGTTTAAATGAACATTTGATATTTTCATGCACATGTCATCATCATCTGTGGCAATTTGTCTTCCCAATTGGGCCACAAATGGCCAAAAATGTATTATGGATATTTTACAAATGTAATATCAATTTTTTATATTGAATGAAACTTGTATGATTTTATTTTGTTTTCCACACACTGTTTATTTAAATTCTACATATCTACTTACCAGTTTGTAGTGGTGGTAATTCTTGGTAGGTTATTTTACTATAGGAAGGAGTGGGATTACTAGGGAACTTTGGGTGGGGTTAAATAGGTTAATTTATGCATAGAATCAGAATATCAAGCAATATTCTGACTATGTTTAGTATTTTACAAGTTTAATTACTTATCATTTTATTTTATTACTTTTCTAGCTTCAAATTAATAATGCCTCTTCTGTAATAATTTCTGTATTATTATATGTTATTTAAAATTCTTATATTTAGTATTGTACTAGTCATGTTGACTCTGAAATATTAGCAAGCTGATAAAGCCAAGTGAAAACCTTTTTGTTATGGGTTTTATGGATTTTAATTGTAGGAAAAGAGATACAGCAGATTATGTGTAATAATATCACTGGTTTTAATTTATGGATGTCTGTGTGCACTATTATATGAATCTATTCTTAGTTTTGGGGATGGTTGACCACTGAGCTGAATTGAAGGGGCTGGGGCGTTGATAAACGCACACCCACCCCAGGCGCACGCCAGGGGTGTTTGGTGTGTTTTCACGCCCACGCCAACCCAAATTGGCGGGTTTAGCGGGCACGCCAACACCGGTTGGCGTGTTTACAGGCACGCCAACGGGTTTGGCGTGCGTTTGAAACACACCAATGGCAATTGGCGGGCGTTGATAAACGCACGCCAACGGCGCACGCCAACGCCAAATAAAATTGGCGTGCGGGGCCTACACACCATTTTTTTTGGTGTGCGGGCCCTACACGCCAAAAACAATTGGCGTGTGGGAGCGCACGCCAAACAAATGGCGTGTGGGTCCCACACGCCAATTATTTTTGGCGTGTGGGCCCCGCACGCCAATTGTTTGGCGTGCGGGTCCCACACGCCAATTGTTTGGCGTGCGGGTCCCACACGCCAATTGTTTGGCGTGCGGGTCCCACACGCCAATTGTTTGGCGTGCGGGTCCCACACGCCAATTGTTTGGCGTGCGGGTCCCACACGCCAATTGTTTGGCGTGTGGGGGGATATCGCATGCGATATCCCCAGACACATAATACATACATGGATGATGTGTATGGGGATATACATATCCATCCCCTTGCTCACATAATTGAATGGTAGGGACCATTCGATTACGTAAGCGAGCCCGCCGAGTCTGATTCCTTTCAGGAACCAGACCGTCGGTCTGGTTGTTTTCAACCAGAACAACCACAAAATCAACCCCAAACGACAATCACCACCACGCACCGATTCGAAAAAAAAAAAAATGTGAGTAACAAAAAGAAAAAAAAAAAAAAAATGAAAAATGAAAAAAAAAAAAAACTAAAAATGAGAAAAAAACCCCAAAAAAACCAAAAAAAAGGGATTTTTTGGGGTTTAATTTTGTGGGAGAAAAAAAGCCCACAGGCCCAGGGCTCCAAGACCCAACTGGCCCAAAGACAGGGCCCAATGGCCGTAAGAAGGGGCCCGCCTCTGCCCATCACCTCCAGTGGGCCCACAGGCCCACTTTGATGCTCCAAAGGGGCAATAAAACATTCAATGGGGCCATTCAAACCCCCGAGGCAGCTCAAAGGGCCCCATATAAGCCCCAGACGCACACCATCCTCCCCAAAAGTGGCCCAATGGGCCCATCTCAAACACAATCAATCCCCCACATCTCTTCCAATTTTTTTTTTAATTTGTTTTTACCATAGATATAGTAACACATGCTGAAATGTTCTCCCATTCAAATGCTAACAGATTCCGCACAAATCACCAATTTGAATTCAACAATCAAAAATGTCTTCACATCAGACCAGTGAACTAGGACGTGAGATTCATTCCTTTATTTTGTGTATAATATAAGTCCCTGGCTCACTCCCACCCACCCTCCCACCATTACACAGGTTTGGATCCCTGGGAAAAATGCACAGAGCTGGCGCGGCACCCTGCGTTGAAACCAGATGAACGTGAAAACCTGGAGAATTGGGCCTCTAAAACAAAGGCTTAATACGAGCAGTCAGACGATGAGAATGAACAGGTCTCCAGAACCCCGGCCCCGGCTAGAAACACCTTAGGCGCCACTAGGCCTGCTCCACCACAGTCCCACCCACGCCCTGAATTTGCAACCAACTCAATGGCATACTTATATGCACACACTCCTGATCCCCTACCTCCAGCAACCAACCCAATCCCCACCCTCAATCAATTTGCAAACCAAATCAACAAGGATGTTCAATATGGCCAGCCCAACACAACAAACCCAGCCAATGGATCCCCACGTGGAAGCGGAGAGATGCGGACAGATGCTGAAGGCCACAAGACAACCCTCAACACCTTTGGCCAGTCTTTCCTTCAAGGCGTACAAAGGGACCAAGCACTCATTGGCCAGAAGTCCTCCAAAGCCCCCAATGCGGACGGGAGACGAGAAATTAACAATCCAGCCATCCGGGACAGCTCCGAAGACCCTGACGCAGAGGGTGAAACAGATGACTCTGAAGATGGTGCAGAAGACCAGCAAGTACTCCAACGATTCCTTCATGGACGTCCCAAACCTACCTTCCACCAGGAGCCAGTCCATGAACCGGTGCCACAACAAACCCAATATTGCTTTGACATGGTACAAATTGAAGATCCTACGATTGAAGACCCTACGAGCAAAAAGGCGCGCCTGGAAAACTCTGCTTCTTCTTCTAAAAATACAGGCCCCATGTATAATTTCTTCACCCCTCATCCCACCTCTCACGAATTCATCACTGCGCAATCACTGCAAGGCCTCAGAATTCCACGGAACCCCCCTGTTGCTGGGCCATCAACAGTCAAGCCACCTACCCAAAGACCACCGGGCGAATCAATTCCTCCTCCTGTCCTGACGCCTCCTTGTAAGTCACTCCCCATTGCTTATGCACACCCATCTTGTAATTAACATCCCTCCTTTGCGCACAGCTATGGGTCTATTTATCCCTGGCCCAATGCTTCCAAAAGCATTGGCAGATGATATGAATGAAAATTTGGCGGGTGGAATTGCGTGGTCACACCGTTCAGCCGAGAAAATGATTGAAAACATAGCATTCATCCTCACACACCTTTGCTCAATGGTCACACCACATCCAACGATGCGATAGGAGTTCAGCCGAGTTGTTTGGAGGGAAGTGGATACACTTCTGAAGGCATGCAAATCTGGTAATTAATCACTTTTTTTCTCACTTGTTCATACATAACAAAGGCTGATGCTTGTGTGGTATGCAGAGAGAATTCTTAACCCCACTCAACCTGGTGCTCTCTCTCTGATAACTCCTGAAGTTGTCAACATGGCACAGCTCAAGGCTTCCCAGGAGAACCGGAAGGCACCGCCGTCCAAACGTGTCCAGACCCACACACTTGCGGCGAATCTGGCCTCATACTTTTCTCCAAGTGACCACGCTTATCTCCGGCTTAAAAGTGCTTTGCAAGACTGCTGGGCCCTTCGACACATGGAGCAACAGGGCAGTGAATGGCAGCCTCTCCCCCTGGACAAATCTTTGGTGCATACTGCCCATCTTGCATTCCAACGAACTTATGAAAACCTTGGAAGTCATGCAAAGGATGGATCAAGCCCCCAACCAAACACCTCCTGTCTCAAGGTCCTTGGTCTATACTTCACGGGGGATATGTCAGCCTTGTGTTACATCTGCGGTCTCCAGGCACCAACAAGACCAAAGTATAAAAAGCTTGATGAGTGGTCAACATTAAACATGCGGGAGCAAATGCGGATGCTTGCTGGTCTCCTGGTTTTTGGTCCAACAACCGCCTTTGTCACTAACAAATACGGGTCCGAACGTCCGACTACTTCAAATGCTTTGGCCTTATTGGAATTTGGCGCCAATGTTCTGAAACATAAGGTCAATAGTGGTAATGCTTCTGTGATGCCTCACGGGACTTTGGATAACCTCCGATTATACTTTCTCAACTTTTTGTGCTCCATGGGATTTAACCGGATTGGTCATGATGGTTTGCCAATGGTTGATTGGAAAAAAACCCATGAAGAGTTTCACAAATGTTTTTCTATTCAAAACCTCCAAATTTTGTTTTCCCAAGATATAGAAATAGCTGTAGCCAACTACCACTTCTGATATATGTACTGGGGGTTGTTTTTTCTTTGTTTTCCCTTTTATTTCTCATTCACATGCCCTTTAGTTGTAATTTCCACCACTGTCTTGCTCATCCACTTGAATGAAACATCAGACTTAGTGTTTTTTGAAATATAACCCAATCAGAGTATGATTAATAGGCATCCAAGGAGTACTCATGTGGGTTTGTGGTTTCTACCTTATTGAAGGTAGGTTGTGGCCATGTAAAGATTGTAGTTTATTTCTACCTTATTGAAGGTAGGTTGTGGCCATGTAAAGATTGTAGTTTAATAATACTATGTTATCACTTCTTAAGGTCATGATGATGAATTAATAATACTAATAATAATCACTAGAGATCTTAAAGGAATAATATTAAAGAATAATAATAATGGTAAATATTAATAAGGATAATAATAATGAGTGTTACTTGCAGTAACTTGGTACATTTAATCATTTAGGGTTCAAAGAGTGAAGAGTAGTGGAAGGGGAAACACAGTCTAGCCAAGCAGCTGCTGGGCTCTTGTGAAATAACCGGGAGACTTTAGGGAGAGGAAAGGGAATCGTGGGGGTCCGCTTGACTATCACACGTATCCAATGATTATCATTGAAAAATGATAAGAAGAGGGCTGGCAACGGTTTAGGGTCTGGGGGAACTGTGGCAGGAATATATGTGGTGCTCCCGCCCGTTCTACTGAGGAAGACAAATGGCTGGTTATACGCATTGGCCAGAATGGGTCCCACATCCAACTTGCTCATCCATTTGTTCATGGGGACTGATCCACGTGGGTCAGTCACCTGAACACGTTCATAAGCGCGGTCGAATTCTGAAGGCCCCCCAAGGTATCTTGTCCAATGGGCCTTCTTCTTTTCCATCTCTTCTAACACATCCTTTCGCACTTGGTACCACCCATTGGCCTTAGCGTAGGGACCCTCTGGTCTATCTGCTGCCAATGCATGTGCCACACATGCATAACCACAGTTCCCATCACCTGCAGGGTTATAAGTGGAATGCAGGTACTTTAAGAACCATGGTGGAAGCTGTGCCTGACAAGAATGATGAGAAGTCGGTTATCAGTTAGAGTAAGTGCATTCCTCCTTGTCCGTGTCAAGCTTGAGTCACTCACTGCAACATCAGGGTTGGTATTTCCCTGTCTCGTTCGGCCAGCCTTGGGTGCAACCTCAGCCTCTACATGCCGGTCCTATGAAACATACAATGGAATCAGACCTTGATAATCTAATGTCAAAGTTATAGTACTTACCTTGGCTGTGGGAGGTGAATGTACCCTGGCCTCACCCTGAAACTGATCATGAGAGCTTGAGGCTTTTCTTGAGGCTTCTGGAGGTGACAGCAGGTTGTCCTCAACCTGCATCTCAATAGATGAGGAGGAATCCACTGGGGGATCAGATTCTTCATCTGATTCCCCACCTGGGGCCTCAGATTCTTCGACTGATTCCCCATCTGTGGCATCAGATTCTTCTTCCGATTCCCCATCTGGGGCATCAGAATCTTCATCTGAAACTGCATCTGCAGTATCAGAATCTTCATCTGTTACACCATCCATACTACCATACTTGGCCTGCCACGTTTCCTTGCGCCGTGAAGTTGAACCGGATGACCCCCGATACCGTTTCCCAATAGTGAGGCTGCCAACTTGTGGGGGGTGATTTCTCTTGACTGCTTAGTAAGTCCATCATTATCATTCCATCAGTTATCAGCCTCTTAAAAAGACATGCAATAAAGTTGCTTACGCATGAGTGTCTCCACACTGGGAAGCTCATCCAGGTCCCCAGAGGAAGAAGCTGAGGAGTCCAATGGAGGCTGCACCCGCTTGGACTTTTGCTTACACCCTTTTCCTTTTGATACACCGACCTTCTGTCTGGCTTTCCTTCCCTGCACCTTTTGGATTTGCGCTTCCACAATTTCCGCATGGGTGTCATTGCGCTTTTGAACTCGCCCACTACCCTTTCTCTTCTTCCACGGCCTTTCCAGTATGTGTTTCACTCGGATAGGATCAGGCTCTGAAAGCGGAACTGTTAGAATTTTACAAAGCATTTTTCAGACATTTAGCAGAAAATGATTGACTTGGGCAGGATTTGAACCAGCGACCTTAGCAGAAGCTAAGACACTATACTAGAAGTGCTGCCTTTACCAACTAGGCTACCAAGTCATTATCCAATGTGCTGATATTGGGAACACTGTGGATCACAATATTCAACAGGAACCACGTGTGTGTTTGCATGGACCCTTCGTAATTTTTGCATTGTTGCTTTTAACACCGAGGGGTGGTGGGAAGCCAAGATCTCCTGCTTGAAATCCTCAAAATCGTTGTCAAAGTTGTACAGTGGTTGATCAAGAGCCTGCAATGAACATAGATGAAGATTAGCTAGGAGGGACATGAACAAGTCATACATCAGGAGGACTCACTGGACCGTCAGGGTTATAGGCCAGATGCCACTGGACATGGAAATCAGAAGGCTCCACATCTCCCTTCCCCTGGACCAAACATTCAATAGTGTGCAAACACGGAATGCCCAAGCCAGCCTGGAAATTACCTTTGCATTGAAGGCTGGGATCCCCAGGCTTGGATTTCTTCATCTTGATGAACTTGTTGTACTGAGACAAGGCCAACTTGAGCGCATGACAGGAGATTTTGCAGCTGAGGGACTTGAAGGCATTTGGTAGACCGGTTAATCCCTTCTGTAACTCGTGTGCCAGGTTTGTGTGGGCTGTGTCAAGTTGTTGGTCCACTGCTGCAGCAATTGTAATGAAAAGTGTTGCAAAGTTGCACCTAGCCGACGTCACATAGGTTTTCAGCCAGCTGTGGGCAGATTCACATTGTGACAAAGTCAGATTTCCTAGATGGGGTGTCATTCCGGCCCACACATTCATGAACTTCTGTCCCTCGCTCCAGACATTCTTGTACAGGTATTCGTAGACGTTAGTTCGAGTGACTAGGTAACGTGTCAGTTGAGCCCACTTTGAGTTGCAGGTGTCCTCATTGGGGGCATGTGCGACCTCATGCCAGAGCCTCATGAATTTGGCCCATTCCTAGCCATTGCCAGCAAAGGCTTGCTTGCAGTTTGTCACAATGTTCCAATCGATGTGCCACATGCACAAGTTTGCGGTTGCATTTGGAAAGTGCTTTGAGATAGCATTACGCAGTGCCAATTCCCTGTCTGTCACAAAGACCTTTGGCGCGTGGTCAGCATCCCATATAGATCTATGGGTATCACACAGGCACCGGAGTACAGTCAGTTTCTGATGAGCATAGGTGATTAGTCAAATATACCACCCACTTCAACTTATCAAGAGCCCATGAGTAGGCCTCATTCTTCTTGTTTCGCATCAAACAAAAACCAATTGAAAAACTGTGATTGGTTGCAGTTTGGCCAACCACATGGAGCAGGGGGTAGTTGTTCAGGTTCTTCTTGTAAGTGCAGTCAATGTTGACCACATGGTGGAACCTGCAAGCAAGAAGCAAGAATCCTGGGTGCGCAAACCACAAGTAAAGGAGCTTTCCGTCTGTGTCGTAAACGTCCTTGTGTGTCCAATTGGATTTGTTGAGGCAACATAGGAGGTACTCGATTGGGGTGTTGCAAGCCCTCTTCTCTGCCCTCAGTGCCTGCTTTGTGTTGTATATTGTCCTGTTGGTTACAAACCTTCCCTCACTGCTAGTAAGGAGTCTAGCGATTGCCTGGGGTTGCATTCCAAGAGACGATAAGTGAGCAACCTCAGTTTGGCCTTTGACAGAGAGCTTCTTGTGGATGACTACATGTTCCAGATTGATTGGACCATGATTGTGCTCAATCGTCTTTCGGCATCGGAGTTCCCATGGTGCATCCTTGAGTTTTACTGAAGTCGGTTTGTGGCCGGATATTTTGAAGCAGCACCCCAGTCGCTTATTCCTAGATTCTCAAAACCGGATAGCATCAACTGAGGTTTGGTCTTCCCCGGCAACTGTGCATGCAAAGTAGATGTTCTTGTCCCGCTTGGAAACACAAACTTTCAGAGCGTAACCATGCTCGTGGGCCCATGTGGTGACAAAGTGTTTGAGATCAGTGACACATGTGAAAAGGAATTTGGGTGGTGCATCCATTGCATCTGGAAACACAAGCAGTTCAGCCAGTCTGCCTCAAGTGGGCGAATTAAGAAACTAGAAGAACTTACTGCCAACTGAATAATCATAAGATTGTACATCTTCAGATTTCATCAACACTTTATGCGGTTGATTGGCGGCAGGTAACATTGCGGGGGCCAGCGGTGAATGTCCTAAAGGATTGAGCGGGTATACTGGAAGATTGACTGGGTAAACATTAGGTCTTGGTAAGATGAAAACAAGGTGGAGAATTTGAAGACTCACCTTCAGCCATAGTTTGAGGGACTTGAGGGCTGAAAGTTGTAGGGGGAAACGGTTGAGGGCTGGGTGGTGCAGGGTGATACCCGCTGGGAGATGTAGCCGTGACGCTTGGGTATTTTACTGGGAGATTGTGCAGGTAAACATTAGTTCTTGGTAAGATGAAATCAAAGTGGAGAAGTATTTGATGACTCACCTTCAGCCACAGTTTGAGGGACTTGAGGGCTGAAATCTGCTTGGGGAAACAGTTGAGGGCTGGGTGGTGCAGGTTGATACCTGCCAGGAGATGTAGCCGTGATCCTTGGGTATTTGACTGGGGAATTGAGTAGGTAAACATTAGTTCTTGGTAATATGAAAACAAAGTGGAGAAGTATTTGAAAACTCACCTTCAGCCACAGTTTGAAGGACTTGAGGGCTGAACGTTGCTGGGGGAAACTGTTGAGGACTTGGTTGTGCAGGTGGCCAAATTTGAGGGCTAAATGGCGCAGAGGAGGTTATTTCCCCCAGAGATGGCTGAATATCTTGCATGACAGGTATTTAAGGGATTTGATTTGTCTGCGGCGGAGCAGGCACTGATGGTTGGCCAACAGGGAAATTGTGAGAGGTTGGCAGGCCTTGGAAGTGAGTGGCTCCAAGAGTGAATGGGTTGGCCGGGTGGGACAATGGTTGGGGTCCCGGCTGCCAGTAGTTTGAGATTTGTGGTGCTTGATGGGGTTGCGGAAACAGATGGGATGGTGGGGCTTGAGTTATATGTGGTGGTGCGTAGAGGGCTGGCTGAGCCAGATAGGATGGTTGGGCTGGATCAAGCTGATAGGTAGAGGCTGGAGGTTGATTGTGATAGTGGGTGAATTGAGGCAATTGTACCTCATATTGGCAGAGCACAGGCTGCGCTACTGGGTTGGCTGGGGGGACAGGGTTTGGCTGGATTGCCAGTCTGTAGTTGTTGTCTTTGAAGCTGCAGGTGGCTGGGTGGGCTGAGGGGACAGTAAGGGGCTGGGGGGCTTGGCCATATTGGTTGCTTGGGTAGCCATAGTTAGTTGCTAGGTGGCCTGATTGATTGATTGGAGCTGCAGGTTGGCCAAGCACGTGTGAATTTCCATACGCAGAGATTTGATTTTGATACATGTTGCCAAGTGGGGCGTGAGGGTGATGGTTGGGGTCGACCTCATAGAATCCGTATGGGCGTGGAGGCTGATTGCTTGAGGAGTTGTAATGACCGGTGTGAGACATTGTTTGCTGCTGATTTGGTGAATTGTGCGGAATCTGTTTGCATTTGAATGGGATAGTTTGTCAGCACGTGTTACTATATTTACGGTGAAAAAAAATAGAAATAGGAAGAGATGTGTTTGAGATGGGCCACTTTTGGGGGGGATGGTGTGCGTCTGGGGCTTATACGGGGCCCTTTGAGCTGCCTGGGGGTTTTGAATGGCCCCTTTGAATGTTTTATTGCCCCTTTGGAGCATCAAAGTGGGCCTGTGGGCCCACTGGAGGTGATGGTAAGAGGCGGGCCCCTTCTTATGGCCATTGGGCCCTGTCTTTGGGCCAATTGGGTCTTGGAGCCCTGGGCCTGTGGGATTTTTTTCTCTCACAAAATTAAACCCCAAAAAATCCCTTTTTTTTGGTTGTTTTGGGGTTTTTTTCTCATGTTTAATTTCTCATTTTTTTTTTTTTTTTTTTTTTTTTTTTTTTTTTTAGGATTTTCAGACTCACTGCTTTGGTTTTGATCAAATCGGTGAGCGGGAGCTGTGTTTTTTTTGGTTCTGGTTGAAAAAAACTGGGACCATGAGCGAGCCCCAGTCGGGAATCAGACTCGGGCTCGCTCACGTAATCAAATGGTCCCTGCCATTCGATTACATGAGCAAGGGGATGGATATGTATATCCCCATACACATAATACTTGTGTGTATTATGTGTATGGGGATATCGCATGTGATATCCCCCCGCACGCCAAACAATTGGCGTGCGGGGCCTACACGCCAATTTTATTTGGCGTGCGGGGCCCACACGCCAAAAAAAATGGCGTGTGGGAACCACACGCCATTTTTGGCGTGCGGGTCTCACACGCCCTTTTTTTTTGGCGTGTAGACCCTACACGCCAAAACAAATTGGTGTGTAGGCCCCGCACGCCAAAAAAAAATTGGCGTGCGGGTTGGCGTTGGCGTACGCTGTTGGCGTGCATCTATCAACGCCCTGTTGCTTGCTTGAACATCAATGCAAACTTCAAGATTCCGAAACAAACGGGCTAGTTGTGATCCGGAACGGTCAGACAATATTTACAACATCCATAGTCAACACTACTCTACGAGTTCGAATTACTTTGGCAAAACCAGGTCAGTCTTAAAAAACAACTTCTGCTCTCAAAGTAACAGCAACTGACTACCAAAATCTTCACAACAGATCTGGTCACTGCAGTCCCGAGGTGATAAGAAGGATGTACAACATACCAGTACAACCATTAATTTGTGATCACTGCTCAATGTCAAAATCTCATTGTCTTCCTTATCCATCTTCACTTCCGCAAGCAAATCACCCGCTTCAGTACGTCTACATGGACCTGAGCGGGAGGATCAACCCACCATCATTCGGTAAAGCTGAATACTACTTTAAAATAACCAATCTGCACACACGCTATCGTCATGTCTACATGTTATCTAAAACGTCGGAAATGTTTGGATTCTTCATGCAATACTACGCTGAAGTAACAAATCACCATTCTACCAACATTAACACGGTTATATTTGATGGAGGCGGGGAATTTAATTCGAGGGAATTCATCAGTTTCTTGAAAGAAAAAGGCATCCAAATACAAGTGACAGCACCACATACCCCACAGCAAAACACCATTGCTGAGAGAGGTAGCCAAACCACAAGTGAAAAGACTCGCGCTCTCCTCCGACAAGCAAACCTTCCCCCTCAATACTGGGCTGAAGCAGCATCAACAGCAGTATTTCTGGAAAATATTACACCAACTCAAACGCTCAACTGGCAAACCCCCTATGAAATGTGGTTTGGGTCGAAGTTTAATACTAATAGGTTAAGACCTTTTGGATGCCTTGCATACTTGAACATTCCAAAAGCAACGAGAGATGGCAAACTGGGGGACACGTCTAAGAAAGGCTTGCTGATGGGTTACCAACTAGGAATGCACAACTGGAGAATATTGACAGCAGGAGGAAAAGTTGAACGCAGTCACAACGTCGTATTCAATGAAAACAAGTTTCCAGGAGTGTCGCTCTTCTTGTCAGGAGATCCATTGAGTATGTATGATCTGTCAACGGCCAACGAATTCGAAGAAATTTCATCCGTGGACCTCGAACCTCCGGCGTCAAGCACCGCGCATGAACCTCAAGACGGTCAAGCTGAAGACAACCAGCAGGATCTGGTCCAAGCAGGAGACACGTCACCACACGATCAATCCAATAATCCACTTCCATCAGATATACATTCCACTTCTCGTTCATCTGACTCGAGGCCTGTCAGACCAGGTTACGACTATCTCTTGACGTCGGACAAGGCTCCTCAGGACATCAATGGAGACATAGATGAATCCCAAATACTCAACTACAAGCAACGTGCAGCGATTGCAGTGGCTTACTCTTTATCTGAAGTACCAAAGACATATCAAAAAGCAATTGAATCTCCTGAGGCAGCTGAGTGGTTGAAGGCGATTGAAGGTGAACTGGGAGCAATGGAACCTTTGGTTGTCTGGAAGGTGGTGAAGATGCCAAGGAGTACTCGACTTCTGGGTACGGTGTGGGTATTCCGCAAGAAGCAAGACACTCAGGGAAAGTTTCTGAAATTCAAGGCGCATCTATGCGCGCAAGGAAGTCGTCAAGCAGACGAAGACTGTCCCTTCACCTACGCACCCACAGGAAGAGCAGCAAGTTTGAGAGCAGCACTGACAATTGGGCTATCTAAAGGATTTGTGATCCATCAGATGGATGCAAAGAACACATTCCTGAACGGCAATCTGGAAGAAACAGTGTATCTGCGACCCCCACCCGGACTGAAAGTTCCCGAAAATCACTGTCTGCTTCTGAAGAAAGCCATTTATGGGCTCAAACAAGCACCCAGAGTCTGGTATGCAGCATTGAAAGCATTCTTCACGTCTATCAACTTCAAATCGTCGCCGGCGGATCCCTGCTTATTCGTCTCACACAACAAAGATTGGGAATGTTACGTCCATGTTTACGTCAATGACATGATGTTGATTGCTTCAAAAAGCTTATCTCTGATTGATTCACCATGGAAGACCTTGGCAAAGCAAAACATCTTCTTGGAATCACTCTCACTTGCCATGGATCAAATCAAATCTATATGTCTCAGGAAACTTACACAAAGAAGATCTTGGCAGACTATGACATGATAGATTGCCAAACGGTTTCGACTCCGATGATAGCAAACACACGGCTTGTTTGCGCAACCGACAAAGACCATCAAAAGTTTTTGTTGATGAACATCAACTATCGTTGAGCTCTAGGATTGCTAAACTATCTATCAGTCTCAACGCGGCCTGACATTTCATTCACGGTGTTGCAACTCTTGCAACACCTTGAGCGGCCAGGTGTCACACACTGGAACACGGTCATTCACCTTCTCAGATATCTTTCAGGATCGTTGAACTACGGTATAATGCTGGACAGATCAGGTGATATGTCCGACTTTCAAGTGTACACCGATGCAGATTTCGCCAACTGCACGGATGACAGACAATCTTATTCAGGATACATCGCACTGCTGGGGGGGAATATCATTTCTTGGAGGTCAAAGAAGCAACCTACAGTTTTGACATCGACTACAGAAGCTGAATATCAATTGCTATACGAAGGGGTTCAAGAATCGGTCTGGTTCAACCAACTCTTCTCTTTGCTCAAGAAAAACTTCAAGTTCAATTATCAACTATATGTTGACAATCAAAGTGCAATATTGCTGGCAACAAATCCAATTTTTCAACCGAGGACAAAACATATCAATGTCATCTATCATTGGCTCAGAGAAATCTACGACACGGGTCTCTTCAAAATCAAATACATATCAACACACGACATGAAAGCCAACATGTGTACAAAAGCACTAGGAAGATTGAAACACAACAAAGTCATTGAGGACCTGAAGATTCAGCGGCAATGAGCACGGGGGGTATTGAAGTATCAAATGAAGATTGCTCACTGGCTGAATCACTGCGGCTTCAAGTACAAGCACAAAAGCTACGCAAACCATGATAATTAAAGTTGAAACCTAATTTTAGAAGATATAGTTACTTTCCATTCTCATTTGCTTGTAACTCTTTCTTCTCTCATTCAAGTTTACAACTACCATTATCATTTGTCTCAACTTGTGCGCTTCCACTGACTTGTCGTGTTCTCTTCAGGTGTGATCAATGTCTATTCTCTCAACTACTTCATATCTCTTTCATCTAGTCTCATTGTTTCACTTCACATCTTCTCTCAGGTTTGCTCCTCGTTGTTCACATCATTGTTGGTGGTTCACAAAAAGGTGTGTATTAAATAATCATTCAAGTTTACAACTACCATTATCATTTGTCTCAACTCGTGCGCTTCCACTCACTCGTCGTGGTCTCTTCAGGTTTTCTCCTTGTTGTTCACATCATTGTTGGTGGTCATTTATCTGACCTCAAGTCGGTTCACAAAAAGAACTCGCATTCCCTTCCGTTCTTTGTCCATTAACAACCAGATATCTTTTGCGAGGAGAATCTCTGAAGCTTGTTATTTGGGAGGAGAAGAACTTTCCTTTCTGACAGTTTGAAATCTGGACTGCACTGCATTCCAGCCTGTGGGCAAGTCCTTCTGGGGAAAAGCCACATTCCACTGTAACTTTTTCATTTTTCACACCTATTAATCCAAGCTTTCCTTTCTAACAGTTTGAAATCTGGACTGCACTGCATTCCAGCCTGTGGGCAAGTCCTTCTGGGGAAAAGCCAAATTCCACTGTAACTTTTTCATTGTTCACACCTATTAATCCAAGCTTTCCTTTCTAACAGTTTGAAATCTGGACTGCACTGCATTCCAGCCTGTGGGCAAGTCCTTCTGGGGAAAAGCCACATTCCACTGTAACTTTTTCATTGTTCACACCTATTAATCCAAGATTTCAGATCAAAATGTTGATTAGTTGTATATTGTGGAAAAAACACATGTGACAAGGATAGATACAACTTCAAGGATACCTAAGCATGTAAACCTTGTTGCTAAATGATGCTAAGAGCCATTAATTATCAGATGGATGCTAAGAACCATTAATTATCAGACAGAAGCTGAAAATTGATGCCTGATAATTTGTGTTATATTCCAACTTCATCCTGTATTTATCATTGATCATAATCTTTTCATCCCTTTCCTCCCAATGGCCAACCCATGTAGTGAAAACATAAAACAACACCAATCAGTTGTTAAGATAATCTCCTTGTCATACATGTCTTGTAAAAGGCTATTCTTTTTTATTAAATGACAGCTATAACATTTGGTGCACTCCAAAAAATCACATCAAGACCAATGTGAAATAATGGGCCCACAATAAGATTACTTCTTCTTCTGAGTTCACCTCAGAGTACCAATAGATTTTTCAATAAACTGCCCTTTTCATCCTTCTGCCTGCTTGCTGCCTCTTTCCCTGTTTGCCCTGTCAGGTACCCCACCTTACCTTCAGCCATCAAACTGGCTAACAGTGAACTCAGATTACCAACATGTTTTGTCCTGATGAGTAACAACAGCTTTTTAAATAAACTACCCTTTGCATTGGCATATTCTTCATTCAAACAAATACCCTCAAAAGATACAACTCAACTTGGTATCCCAGATGCTGAACAACTCAATGATTTTATGCATCAATTCAAGCATTTCATGCATCAATTCAAGCATCTGGGATACCAAGTTGAGTTGTATCTTATGAGGGTATTTGTTTGAATGAAGAATATGCCAATCTATTTCTGCAAAGAGTAGTGTATTTAAAAACAATGCTTTTATGCATCAATTCAAGTTGGTCATGAATATAAATCCAAGTTTGGAATCAAGGGTGAAGATAAATTGATAGCTGAATGATAATGGTGATTTAGTTTGCACTTGAAAAATACACTTATTCCCCTGAGCTCTAGTAATATTATTACACTTATTCCCTACACTTATTCCCCTGAGCTCTAGTAATATTATTAATACTGGGAAATTCAAAATGCTAGCTTAAAAATAATCAATCAGATTTCCAAACTTTGCATTGTTAATTATCCATGCTTGGTAAAGCAGAGCAAGATACATTTAAGATGTAATACATACCAAGAGCAAGATACATTCCACCAATGTGGATAATTCTGTAGTAAAAATATATAAAGTTTTATTGGTAAGTAAGCACTATTCATAACCTGAAATCCCAGCAAGTTAATTCTTGTAACATCTGGGATTACCAGGGGTCACTGGGATATGTGGGTGTTCAGAAATTACCTAATATATGTTCTGGTGAATAACACCACTGCTCATTGAAATAAAACTTCTATTCATTTGTCTAAGAGTTTTCAACCAGAGGCTTGGGCATGAACAATCAATAGATACTGGCCTGATCAACAAAAATTGATCAACAAAAATTCCTTTTAAATCAGAATAATTAATTAAACAAAAACTTGAATGGGCATGAACAATCAATAAATACTGGCTGGCCTGGTCAACAAAACTGCCTTGTATAATATAACAGAACAAATAATTGAACAAGAAACTTGAATTCAATTGTGGAAAACAATTTGCAATGAAGTCTGGGCATTTGTAATTATTTCCTTTTTGACCACCAATCCTGCACAGTATTTCCCTTGGGTGGGCCTGGGCAGCCCGTCATGTTGTCAGTTTTATATAAACGCACTGCAAATAGTTTGATTTGGGCTCGCATCCACCCAGGGCCCGTCCAGCGCAACCCTGATTTCCATACAGCGCCTTGACTCCAATCGGCAAACAAATCTCACACACCATACAACCCATCCTCCGGCAACGATTTGGCAAGCTTTTCCAATCCCATGGCCCGGCACAGGTTTAAACGTCCAAAGGCCAATTGAACCCAGCAGATCCAAAGATTATTGAATGACCAAGAAGACACCGCTGCTTTATATTGCCTCCAGAATTTCGTGCGATCAGGGCGCCAATATGCTCAACCGACTGAACCTCTTACCGGGAATTTGATGTTTGAGCATCGCAATGATACATTTCAAGATCCAGAAGACCCAAACAATATACTACCTGGCCTAGAAGATGATGCAGACGACAACACTGATGGCAAGTGCACAAACTGGATCACCTTGGATGAAGCCAACCCTGATGCAATTGATTTATTGGTCCAAGCCAGCAACAAAAGATATCGCCAGCGGGCTCAAGATTTCAATTGGAATGTGCTTCTTGATCAACTTCATCCGGTTTATATGATTCTAAAAATTCTGACGAAGAATTGGTCGGCTTCAAACACCTACAATGACTTTTCTCTACAATGTCTGTGTGGACCGCAATCCAAATTTCATCGGAATGTAGACCTGGTTGACATTCATGGTTTGTTCCCTTTGCTTATGAATGGTATTTATTATTTCAATGAATAATATTTATTTTCTGTTTGAATTGACATTATTGGTCATCATTTTTACCTTCCTGCAATTAAATATATTGAAAAAACCAAGGACAGCGTCGGGAAAGCATCAGATTCTGTAGCTGTACACTCAATGGTATTCAACTTGCTAGGCTTGGTTACTTGGCAGGCTCGCCTGTAAATCCCCAGACAGCCTTTTCTCTACCGCTTCTCATTTTCCACAACCATTTGTGGAATAACTGTCATGTAGGAGCCTTACCCTTTACATTTGCCCTGACGAAATTCTTGGAGCCCCAATCTCAAAGACTCCATGCTCAAGGGCGCAAACATGTAAGTTTCCCTCTACTATACATGGAACCGCTCAGTGACTTACATAAATACCACATTATATCCCTGTTAATTCAACTCACCATAGGCTCGGGATTTGTGAAAACCATTTACTGCAGCGGTGGATATCTATTGCCGACTGGAAGAGGCGTCCGACTTGTTATTATTCTCAGTCATGCAGCTCAACGATCAACAAATACTAGCATTGCTCTCCTGTCCAGCATGCTTTGGAACTCAGCCCCTTGATACTTCAATGTACCCAGATACCACACGTGATTGATTGATTGTCTGGATGGATGGTAATTTTCAGCACCACCACCACTCAAAATCCAGTTGCAATTACAAACAGCTCCGTGTCCCACATATATTTATTCCACAAAACAATTTTGATCATGCTGCCAGATTGATCAGAGAAAGGGAGTTAGAAGGTAACAGTCCTGAAAAGGTTTTATGTGACTTGAATATTGTGTATTTGATTATGTTATGGCTTACAATTTTCATTCCCCGGTTGATATTAAGGTTGACCAATGTACCGAGTCTCACAAAGCTGCAGACACAAAGCAGAATGAGTCGACATGGAAGGGTTGTGATGATACAGGCTTGATGGGGTGCTGTTGTCAACATGATGCAGCAGTCTATGTAGCTAACATTCACAAGTCTGGGGAGAAGAGATGTTTTCCACTCTCAATCCTTCACCAATTACTTTCTGTGATTGAACCTGGTTGGCAAGTTGGAATTCTTTACGACATTGGATGCTCTTTGGATAAATTTATTGAATTGTTGAGTGGATTTCAAGCTATCAATATTCTTCTATTTGATATTGAATATCGTTTGGACCATCAGCGGAAACTTCTTGCAGAGGATCGTGCACAAATCAAGTTTGGCACATCACCAGGAAAAAAAAGTTGGCACCTCTATGGAGGTGCCTTCGCTTATCTCTTACCCATCCTCAACATATCAACACTGTATCTTGACTGTATCCCCCACTTCAACAGAATGTATCAATGAGGTATCTTGTTTTCACATGACTGCTCCAAAGTTGAAGTATTTCCATATATTTAATTAATAATTTTTCAAATGGCAAGTAAATCCCCGATAAACTTCATGAAATTTGACTAGTGATCATGAAAAACCACAAGGAGGGGAATTCACTGTATGTCTCCATTTGTCCCCCACATGTTACGTCTTGCTAACTCAACTTTGATCTTCAGCGCTTGATACAACAACATGTCGCCACCCTGATAGGGTCAAAAAGCACAACTCTACCTCGTCATGATGAAGAGGAATTGCGCATGGATATTGATGATCAGGTGGAGGATATCTTGAGTGATCCAGACTACCTGTATCCTCATGGTCCTGGTCATCCATCCGCTACCCCCGAAACATTGGCCATCATGCGCAGGATGATGACTGCCACCGGAGTTCATTCCTTCCGCCCAAATTTCAACCAACAAATCAACAGTCCTGATAATGAGCATCTGCTTGATCTGGCAGTGAAGAAATTCGTTGAGCTGGTTGAATGCAAAGAGTACACTGGAATTGTTCCCAAAGGTCTGAAAGAGGAAAGCATCCAAAATGCCATTCATCTCCATGTTACCCAGCGACTCAGAAGACGGTCAGTTTTTTCCTGATGCTTTGTTTACCTATCATATTGATTCACGTCTCCTTACTAAACAAATTTCATCAGGTATTGACAAGAAAATAAGTGGTCTGACAGTCAACAAGAAGCACAAGACAAGACTGCTTGGCGCACTTCTAGATTGGTTAATGTAAGCAACAATTGAATTGACCACTTAAATATATTCCCGGACTAACAAAACCAAACTTTTCTTGCAGCTACGACACGCCCAAATTGCAACCTTAAGCAAGTATCAAAAGCTTTTGGGCCTTGTTCCAATTGTTGAAGGCGCATGCAGTGACAATGATACCGATGATGAAGTATCTCAAATGATCCAAATCGCTTATTCAAAAAGAAATCCCAAAAAATGCACCGTTTGATCAATCCCATGGCAACATCACAAAATTTCTTGCATGATGCGTAAAATTGATGATTTGAAGGCTGCTATGATAGCAGCAACCCCGAAAAGATCTTCTTGTGCTGCGGCCCGGGAGTATCGGAATGTTTCTTTGCCAATTGAAAGCAAGCTCAAACCACCATCCAATTTTCCAAAGGCATGCTTTGATTGTGAATGGCTTGACTCCCTCACCAAGCATCAAAGATCTGCTTTGAATTTGCGCTCAAAATCTGATATTGGAGCCCTGGTTAAGGAACTTGAGGAGATGGTCCCCGGAAATTAGTTCTCATTTATAATCACATTTTTCCTTGTACATAAATAATTTATTTGTAAAAACTCGGAGATGGTCCCCGGAAATTAGTTCTCATTTATACTCACATTTTTCCTTGTACATAAATAATTTCTTTGTAAACACTCCTGTACATACTTGATTGTAATTGTATCTAATTTAACCTATCAAAATTTATCAAATCTAACCAACGCTTGACTCCGAGAAATATAATTCAACAAAAACTGTGAATCAGAGAAATGGGAAATGAGTTGATAACAATTGAAACAATTGATTACACATGGAGTTCCTGATAGGGATGGTAGCGCTGCCGCACAAGGAAAAAAAAAAAAAAAAAAAAAAAAAAAAGGGGAAAAATTGAAAAGTTGATCAACATACCTGATTTTTTGATCAATATACCCTGAGGAAAAATGAACAATCTTTGTAGTGAAAGATGGTGAGGGGAAGAATGAAGATAAAATGAAGCAATTCACAACTGTCAGGTCAAAACTGATGCAGCTTGATTTTAGTAACAGTTATTCCAACAAACTCCAAATCCTGGATAATAAATTAAATATATGGTTATTGTGAATTGATCATAGCTAATAGGCGTAATTCTATATTTATCCTGAAAATTCCACAAAAAAAGAGCTTGAATTTGAGTGGAATTCAACTAATCATCCACAGGACCTGCATATTTAGGTCTTCAATGGTTAAAATTAGTCAATTTCGACCTGAAACTGTGTTTGGTTTTCTAATCATGGATTCTGATGGAATTTGAAGCTGGAAATTTCAGTAAAATGTCACAAATTTTCCAAAATATGACTGAAGTACCTCTATCCAAATGCATTCTATGGGTATTCCAAATTACTACGGAATCAGGGACTGCGTAATAGCGGTTTCTCTGTTCCATGCAAAATTGAGAGATTAAATTCCATGATTCATCAATTTGGTGGAAATAGTTACAATGGACAAACAATATCCTCTATGTCAAATCATGGCCTCCAAGCTCAGCTGGATTGTAATATCAACCATGACTTCAAATGATAAAACAGCTTCCTTGAGAAATTGAAACCAATGTCTTGCTTGGTATATATGGGATATGGTATCCAATTTAGTATCCTAAATAAAATGTAATTCAAGTTTGACAATTGGTGGTTTTTCTGGAGGATGATGGGAGTATTTAAGCAAGGTGCTTATGGGGTGGTTTTATTATCCAATCTTTGAAGTTTGTGTATCTGTTGATAGAGAAGGCTGAAACTGGAAATTGCTTCTGAACAGGAAACTCCAAAGAGTACTGTAGAGCAGATGACGTTTGATAGAGGAAATGAAATACATGAGCTAAATTTCTTGGCCCAAAGAGCTAGTGTGCTTGAATTTCACAGCAATCATGGTTTCAAATGGATCAAATAAGAGGTTTATGATCCAAATGAACAGCTCTAAATTTTTCATATGAAAATCAAAGCAACTGAGCATATACTCAATCAAAATGTTTCATCCAGCACAATTTATCTGTTTATCAGATGTATAATTGATTCGAGGGATTTTTAATTCCTCTGTGATTGAATTTCCTGGGGATTTCACCTGTAAGGTTAAATTCTTGATGTTGAGTTTCAGTTACCAACTGAAACCCACAAACAGTGAAATCTTCTGTAAATATCATATGATATCATCATTCCTTGGAATATATTAAGAGCTCAAAAATACTGGATCATACATGAAATCACTCAGAGTGTGCCTCTTTTTTTAGCGGTTCTTCAAAATTCAAAAGAGGTCAGAATCTTTATTTCTACTATAGTAGAGTTGGTGCTGGGGGAAATTAAAACTCAAGTGGAATAACCTGGAAGTTATATCTTGTAATTTATCATCTAAGCTGAGTGAATTGAATGGATAGGTTTTTCAGGCGGTTTTCTGTGAACCAAAGTTGTAATGTATTACCCACATAACCCTTCAAAATTTATTTAAAAACTTCTTGTCAGAGTTGATCATAATTTATGAAGCCTGAGAGGGATTTGCTTCAGGGAAAACAAGGTATTTGTATTTCACCACGCTGTCTCCACTTTGTATCCAACGTATATCAATCACTTGATTAAAGGAATAGCAGAGGGATACATATGTTTTATGCCTGATGTCTGGCTATCTGAATCCACTCATATGTATCCAGTTTCGAAATATATCATACTGCAGGGTTGAATTCATCATTTTCTCATGTGGTCTCTACCAAATAAGTGTCTTGGGTTTGATCTAACCCACCTCCCCCAAGGCTAGCGAAAATAACACGTGCAAAGAGAAGCACTCTCCTTGAAAATGTCCAATCAGTTATTTTAATGCAATATTTGAGCTGCCTTATACACAAAATCATTGAAGTTTCATCAAACCAAAAATAAATATTTTTGTGGGTGGTTCTTTATGCAAGAAACGTGCAGCGTGCATGTGGTTATTCAAGATCCTTTCATTCAGGTAAAAACCAGATGAAAAAAATTTGCAGTCGAGTTTAATTTTCACTAAGTGTTGGAATTTCATCATTCACATATCTCATTGTTTTCTCTGTTTCCGTATCTATCACGCCTTTCACTTCCTGTCACTCAATTCTCCCCATAAAGATTGATTTTGCATGTAATCCACCATCTTCTGTCCTACAATCTGACCCCAAAGTTGTTGTAAATCTCAAACCTAATGTTTATATAGAAATCAAAATATCTGTTCATCCAAGTGCATTTCCTCAAGGTCAATACTTCTTGTTGGATGAGTAAATTTCTGCAATGCAACCTAGCGGACTGTATTTCTTTGTTTTCTCCTGACTCAGGTCTTAGTATCCAGAATTCCTGTCCACATCCTCTTTATTTTCCCTTGATAAATATCTCTTCAAAAATTCCTGGAAGATCTGAAATTTCCACTCGTACTGTAGCATAAAAGTATAATTATGAGCTGGGGCTTCATCTTAGTGATTAAGCCCGGCGGGCTTAAGGATGGTTGGACCAAAAAAAATCGAGGGCCAGGCCAAAAATGACAAGCTCAGTTAGGATTTAAGCCCGGCGGGCTTAATCTACATCAGAAAATCGTGGCAGTTTTATGTCTCACCAATTAAGTAAGTTTTGGGAAACACATAAAATCATAGAATCTGGACAATTTTTTTTTTGAATCCAGATTGATTGATATTAAGCCCGGCGGGCTTAAGAATGCTTGGACTAAAAGACTTTGAGTGTAGGGCAACAAGGAAGCACAGGGGTGTTTTTAAGCCCGGCGGGCTTAATCTAAAAAAGATATTACTGGTGGGCTTGTGCGTCACTAGGTAAGTATGATTGGGTCCCGCATAAAATAATAGAATACATCAAAATTGTTTGGTTTTAATCCAAAATTCATTGATATTAAGCCCGGCGGGCTTAAGGATGCTTGAACTAAAAAAATATTGTATGTGCAGGAAAACAAGGAAAATCAAGGGTTATGTTTAAGCCCGGCGGGCTTAATCTACAACAGAAATTCCTGGCCGGCTTATGAGTAATTGGGTAATTAAGATTGGGGTTTGACATAAGATCATAGGATACGGCAAAATTTTTTTGTTTGAATCCAAAATTTATTGATTATTCATGGAAAAAGAATGAGATTTTTCAAATCATGTGAATCATTTTTAACCAAAGTTGATATTATAAAATGACAGATGGAAGCTGAAAAGGTAATCTATAAATACAAGACCAGTGTCAACCATTCTTTGATAATACATAATCTTGGGTCTTAGTTGGAAAAAAAGAGTGTGATGATAGGAGGTGAGATCAGAAGGCTTCCAGAATTAATTGGTAAGAGATATGGTAAGAAATATATCATCAAGCCAATCATCATGATTTTCAATTTCTTGCTCTTTCTCAGTAATTTTGCATAACTTACCGGAGGACTTGACACGGTTTTTGAAAATTACCTAAAGTATCATCTAAGGATAATCTAGGATTCAGAGCAGAACACCAAAACAGGATGGTATACATATTTCAAAAACACCACGAAATTATACAGGAGATTTGATACCCAAGAGGGCTTTTCTATGCGGGAAGCTTCCAAGTAAATGACTTAAGCTGTTTTTGTGGATATTTAAACATTCTCATGTAATTGAATGGCCAAATTTCATTAGGATCAATAACATCTTTTCTCTTACAATTCTTTTTGGGACTTGACAGGGATACATTTAAGCAGATTTGAAGAGAGAATCAAAAAAGAAATTGATCCCCACCTGAAATCTTGTTGTGTCTAAATTAAATTATGTGTTAGGTTGAAATTTATTGAGACAGAAATGAGAGATATAGTCTATATCAAATTAATAGGAGGTTGAAATGGTGATTCTCAAATGGATATTAACATATGTGAGGGAAAAAATGATCCTACACCTGGAAAGTGTTTCCTGATTCCAACTAGGGCATTCAATTTGATTTTAGAAAAATCTATATACCATATTTATGAATGTGCAATGTGGCACCAAAATTAATGGAATAATCTTTTGTTGATTTTTTGCAGAATTCAAGGCCCACGTTCCATAGATGCTTTTTGATAGGAGATTTTTACGCTTGTGTTCTTAGTTCAACTTGCACTTACCATAATTACAAATAATCTGATGAAGGAAAAAGAATATGATATCACTGTTTTTCTGAAACTTGTGAACATGGAGGAAGTAAAAAAATTGGGGAAACCAATGCCATATTGGCTTCAAATTGAATAGCTGATGGGTACAAAAGAATCATTCTTAACAATGCAAGGTTTCAACATAGACAAGGAATATGTAATAAGAATTTTGTTCCTTTTCAACAGGAAAAGTTGAATTTTTCAACTTAAATTTTGCAATAAATGGCTTATAGTGAATCATGTTGTTTACTTCAAGTTGATTATCAAGATTGGTTTTATTTCCATGTTTAATCCCAAAATATCAAATTTATACAAAATAAAATATTAGTTGTGGTTGAATGACTGTGCAACAATCGTACCAGAGTTGAAAACCACAAGGAGTTCATGTTAGCCATGTTGTAAAGAATATTTTTGAAACCTTGAATTTCACTTGATCAAGCTACTTGATGTTTTTTTTTTTGGATTTTGAAGCTTGTGCATATCAGAAATTCAGCTTCCAAGGTGTTGGCAGTGGGGGTGGTGGATCTCCTGGGGTGATGTGCGCTTTTCAAATATAACTGGCTTATTTCAGAGTTCTATGGTCATGTTTTCCAAGAACTTTAGTGATAGATAAACCATGGTTGGATATAATTTTCATCCAAGATCAAACTATAGTCTCCATTTCACAAATTATAATTTGTTTGATTTTATTATGAGCTGTCATTGATTAAACATTGGTTGTAATAAAAAGAATTTCTTGCCTCAGAAATTTCTATAAAAACAATTGGATCTTTTGAATTTTTTTGAAAACTCCTCTGATATATCATTATACATTGGTGATACATAATAGATAGGCATGGAGATAACATCGGTGCACACCAAGGATACATAGTAGATAGAGGTGGGATAAGTGGGGGATATAGAGAAGTCACCTCCATGGAGGTTCCAACTTTTTTTTCCTGGTGCATCTGTTTTCCATGCATATGTCCATAACTGGACTTGCCAGTTAGACTACCATCCACGCTTCAACAAGGGCTGGGGATTGTCTGATGGGGAGGGGCTAGAGTGCATGTGGTCATACCTTTCTCCCTTGGTCAGCCCCTTAAGATATGCTACTCAAAACCACCGCTTGGCTTCAATATCTCATCGTCTGGCACACCACAATAGCAAAGGGATCAAACAGCTATGTATGTAATCTTATTGGCTCTTATTCTTGATGTATTTTTCTCTGATTTAATTTCTTACCATGTGATTGAATTTATTACCATGCAGCCTTTTGGATACAACGTAAATTCAACAAAGCTGTTGAGCGTCACCAAGAGACTCGGTCGGCATTGGCAGCCCTTCTTGGACAGAAGAATCCACATAGCCTTACTGGTAGGAACTACACCCGTGAATTTTTCAAGCAACAATGCTCAGCACAACATGCATTCCAGGCTGACCACACAAGCGTTGAGGAGGTACGGATGAAAGAAATAGTGGCTCTATATCAGAGAGAGAATGTTCTAGATCTGTTGAGGTAATGTTTCACTGTAATCTTTACCAAAAGTATTCATTAAGCTCACTTACCCGTACCAATCCCAGGTGTCAATTACAAAACCCAAGAATATTTCTTGCAAGCAAGTCAGAAGTGCATGACCTGATAGACTCCATTGAGTTGGAATCAGAGAAGCTTAAGGAAGAACTTGAGCGTTTATCAGGCGATGATATGCCTGCTGGAAATGGTTAGTTTTAGTTTTGTCACCAGTGAGTTTTGTGCAATGTGTACATCATTTTTCATTGACTCAAGCCTTTCATAAATCTAGCCGAAGAGCAACGAATGCGTCTCCTTCTTTGGAGTGTGAAATCGGAATTATTCATTCAGGTGGTTCATCTCAGGGCTGAAAGACAGCCTCTGGTTAATACAAAGAACAATGGATCACGATTAGGAACAAAGCTCAAAGAGAAAATATTCAAGGCAATCAACAATTGGAGGCCTGCAATAGTGAAGTTGATTAATGAGTATAACAAGCAATATTCTCATTATATACAGAAGTTTCCTAACCGACTGGGTGTTGAGGTTGGTAAGGATGAACTGATGTCATATGAAAGGCTCAGCCGCATGTCCCTTGACGATGCTTTCTGGAACGATGTACTTTTTTACCATTCCAATGCACTGTGGGCTATTGATCCAAATGTATGTGAGGGGATAACTTGCATCCTTGTTCTCAATAGGATTCAAGAGGAGTTTGAGCTTATTGCCCAGGAGCTTGTCCGAATGATGGCTTGGGCTATTGAATTCCATGACAAGTTGGTCAATATCATTGAGTATCTGGATGATTGTATGTTTTTTTTTTTTTGCAAAAGCAATTTCTTATTTTTTCTGCTTGTTTGCACTTACCATAGGGATAAATTCCTTTGAAAACATGGACAAAATTCCGGAGGATCACATTGATCGTCTTCCCTTGTCAAACCTAAATCGCATTGACAAAGCAAACGTTGTCAAAATTGAACTAACTAATCGACTTGCCTCTCATAACGAACTCGTAGAAGAATGGTCGGAAGATGTATTATGGTTATGGAATTGCTGTCAACCCACTGAAAACAATCTGTTTCTAAACACTTGGATCCAATTGATAGAAAAGATCCAACAAGAATTCACTACAAACTTAAGCAACCCAGTTGGAATTAATGATATAGTAGAAGAGGAAGTTTTGGACGAGATGGTTAATGATGGGGAGGGTGCAGAGGAGATTTGGATATCAGAAAGTGGCTCAGATTTGGGTCAAACTGGCCAGTAGGGTAGACTAGAAACATTTATGTGCTTTCAATTATTGGCTTGCATTTCTCTTATTTCCATTTAATCCAATGTATTTCTTATTGTTATTTTCATAAATGAATAAAAACATACTTGGTGAACATGCAAAATTGAAACAATTAATATGAACGATGCCAATGTAATTTGAACAATTTGGGCAATTGAATTTCTATTTGCGTCAAGGCAATACAACAACAATTTTTTTAACACGTGATGCTAAGTGATGGGGATGACAGTGGATAATGTTTTTGAGATGTGATGCTAAGTGGTGAGGATAACAGTGTAGTGTGAATTGGTGTGTGTAGTAATGGTTTTTGTTTATAAGGGTAGGTAAGTTGTGTGGAGCAGGGGGGTTATGTGTAGTTGTGTGGTGAGGCGCTGTGGAACTCCTAAAGGATCAGGAAAGAGCTTGAAGGGGAAATAGACAACAAATCTAGTAAGTAGAAGATGTTGAAGCTACAGGTGCTGATGAGGCTGCCCTTCTTGACTAATGCTGAGGGGAAAGGGTTTCACTAAGAAAAAGAAAGAAAAGAGGTGTGGCTATATTTCTACTAATCCTTAGACTGCTGCTACTAATGGGAACTTAGGTTGTTTAATCAATCTGAGGCAGGGACCTTGAGAGGAGTGAGAAAAGCACTGAGAAAGAGTATAGGGTATGTGTTATGATTGTTATTTGTGTAAAGGTTGATGCAAAAGTAAATGTAAAAGGTTTCAAGGTAAAGGTAAATGTAAACTGTACTTTAATAAAAGGGGGGGGGGTGCATATTTCTCCTGCTGTAAGGGGTACAATAGTTTTCATAATCCTTCCTGCTGTCTCTTCTTCCATTCCTGGGTATTCTTTGGCCAGAGTCTTTTCCAAGTAAGTCTTCCTTGGGGCCTTTTCCTTGGGTGGGTTGTCTGATTCTTCACTGGATTGGAACCTAACTTTAGTATTCTGAGGATTAGAAGGGGACCTGGAACTGGGGCCTGGGGAAGAGGTAGCCATTCTGAGTAAGTCCTGTTGATCCATGTCCATTAAAGTTTCCTGGTCTTTCTTGGTCCTCTTTCCTTTATCTGATTCTTCCTCTTGGTCCTTGTTTCCTCTAGTCCTTTTCCCTAGGTCTGCTTCATAGAATCCTTGGATTTCTGGGTCCATTTCCTCTAGTTGGCCAAAGGAAGATATATGTCCAAATGCTGTATTGGCTTCTGAGGAATCCTTGATAAATTTATCCACAACTGATTTGATTGGCCTGCTGGAATCCCAGGGAATTGGTGAGCTGTCTGGAAGTTTGAATCCTCTTCCATCCTTGAGAACTGATCCAACTGATTCATCATAGGTTAAGAGACTGCATCTGGTGATTGTGTGGGTTGGTTGGAAGCAGTAGAAGCACTTGAAGTCTGGGTTCCTTGGTCCATATGCTTGTCCAGAAGGATTTCCAGAAAAATGAGGTGGGGCAGATTTTCCAGCAGTGAGAGCTGCAAATTGCTTAATGAGGGAGTCCAGTTTCTGATCTGTGGAATTAGAGGTGGTTGGAGCTGGGGATTTGTATACAGGTGGGAGTTGAACTGGTGGAACTATGGAAGGTGTGTTGACTGGTTCCTGACTGATATCTTTCCTGGATGTCTTCCTTCTTTCCATTACTGAAGCTGACTGAACCTCCCTGTGTATGTAGGTGACCAGGACCTGGGTATTTGGAAGAATATCACCTCCATCCTTTGAGGCTAGCATCTTGTTGTCCCTGATGAGTTCCTTGGTGACTGAAGATTCCAATTCTGGGCTGAGTGAGTCCAATAAGATTTCCCTAGATTCCTCCACATGTGATGTCTGTCCCATTCTGAAAAGATAGTTAGTTATTACCTCATACTTAGTCCTGAATGTTTTGAATTCCTCCAGGGTCTTGATTCCTCCAGCTTGGATGGTAGAGTAGTTGAGCTTCTTTAGGTCCTGCTTGGTATACTTCACCAGGGGAAGAGGTGACCCATATCTGTCCAAGAGTTGTTTCTTCAAAACCTCCCAATCCAAGTCCTCATGGCCAGTCATCTCCTCTACTTCATCCTTTAAGTCCATCCCTTTGAGAAAAGAAATAATTTGCATGGCCAGGTCCCTAGAGGAAGCTCCATCAGCTGATCCAGCATTCTCATACCTTTTAATGAATTTCTCCACAGGCATATTGGTTCCATCAAAGTATAGTTCCTTGTCCAATGGTTTAATCTTGACAGCCTTGGTTGGTCCTTGGTACTTGGGCATTACAGCTTCTCTTTCCAAAAAGTGGGTGTTCATTCTGTCTGAGGTTTGCTGGGTTGGGGACTGATGCCTGGATCCTTCCAAATGGGAGCTTTCTGAGTTTGCAGGGTTATTTCTGTAGTGGGTGAATGAGCCAGGGTTAGCCAGTTGGAATGGGGCAGCAGGCCTAGAGGTATTGGGGTTGTTGCTGATAGTAGGTTCCAGGTTGTTGTTGGCTGATCCTTGGTTGTTGTTGTTGATGTTCAGGGCAGGGGATTGTTGAGGGCTGGACATGTTGGAAAGTAAGTGGAGAGACAAGGAAGTGATATGTAGAGAAACTAACAGGAAGATATGTTTTTAGGGGTTTCATTTATAGATGATGCACTTAGAAATGGAATGAAGGGATTAGGTATGATAGAATTGATTTGAAATTGTAAGTTGGTGTAGTAGCAGGAAACTAAGACTGAAAGATTAAAACTGAAGGAAATAAGGCCACTGTTGGGACACCACTTGTGGAACTCCTAAAGGATCAGGAAAGAGCTTGAAGGGGAAATAGACAACAAATCCAGTAAGTAGAAGATGTTGAAGCTACAGGTGCTGATGAGGCTGCCCTTCTTGACTAATGCTGAGGGGAAAGGGTTTCACTAAGAAAAAGAAAGAAAAAGGTGTGGCTATATTTCTACTAATCCTTAGACTGCTGCTACTAATGGGAACTTAGGTTGTTTAATCAATCTGAGGCAGGGACCTTAAGAGGAGTGAGAAAAGCACTGAGAAAGAGTATGGGGTATGTGTTATGATTGTTATTTGTGTGAAGGTTGATGCAAAAGTAAATGTAAAAGTTAAAGGTAAATGTAAATGTAAACTGTACTTTGGTAAAAGGGGGAGTGCATGCCTTCATCCATAGAACTAAGGGGAGTTCTACTTATACAAAAGGGCACAAGATGGCTGATCCTGGCAGTAAAGAGAAAGGGGAAATGTGTTCAGAGGTATACAACCAAAAGAGAGTAGTGATAGTGTAAGAAAGATGAGCCAATGTAGCTAGTAACTATGTATATAAGGAATGTAATGTGACTAGTAACCAAAGAGGATGATAAAGGCAGAAGATGTAACTATGTAATATGAATGACTGTGCTGTACAACTTTATACCAAAGAAGATATAAACTAAAGAAAAGTATGTAATATCTGTGTTTTATTTATGTACTGTATATTTATAAATCAATACCTTGTATAATATCCTATGGGGTTCTAGTATTGGTAAAGTTATGTGGTTATAAGTGGTAATATTCTAAGAATGCTAATAACTTCTGAACCAAAGGGAAATCAGGGGTACTTTGAGTGAGTGACTAGGGGTAGTTTTGTATGTAGAATCTGATCAAGTAATAATAATGAAGTATATGTGAGAGGAAATGTAAGTTGTTGATGTTTGTATGTGAAAAGGTATGGATTACCACAGCGCACGAGGGGAGGTTTGCATCAACTTGGACAATTTTTTTTTAGGGGGAAGGGCAGGCTGGAGATTTGGATATCCCGAGATCTCAGATATGCTGAGTTCTGCGGGTACATGGGGGGTATAGGCTGAATGAGTGCGCGCGCGGAGTCCTGCTTTAGCATTGGCTCTAGGGCTGGCCACAGGTGCCTATGCCTATAAATATAGTGAGGTTGTGCACACCCTTCCTATATGTATATGTATAGGGATATCATCAATACTTGGATAAGCACCTGGATGGTCTAGCAGTAGCCATCACCCACAGAAGCTTGGTGTCTCCCCTGTGCAACAAACTTGTCAGTCCTGAGAGAGAAGTCTGGCATTCAAATCCTGGAAAGCCCAACCCCTGGCCACTACCCCTTCCAACCCAGGATAACTACACCCCCCATTCAATTGCAAACCATTTATTAGTTGACCCCTTCATACCCCCCTTCCTCCAAAAAACCCTCTCTCTCACTTTCAACACCAGTTACCCATTTACTAACCAACCTGAGAAGGTTACAAACATCACCCCCACCACAACCCAGTAGATCAAATTGTCTAGACTACCACATACTCACAGAAACCTAGGTCTGCATAACACTAAGTACTTAAAAACTGTTACAAATTAAAAACTTGTAGTTAGAAACAAATGATATTCATAGTTTGCAATGTTAATGGCAAAATTACCTGTTCTTTTTTTTTTTTAAAAAAAAAAGGGGGAGGACAAGTGGGAATTGGTTTCAGTGAACAGGCCCGATGAAGATGCAATAGATTTGCTTCAGCCCAAAGGTTTAGCAAAGCTTGATTTCCTCCGATTTTGGAGATTAGTAATGAAAGTGGGTGTCCCATTCATATTCCTCAGGAATTTGAAAGTAGACAAGGGACTGCGCAACGGGTAACACTCATAACTTGGGTAATAAAAAACATAGCTCGGAATACTTTGAATGGGCTTTTGAAGGGAAGGGAAGTGACAATCCCCAAGATTACTTTATGTCACCAAGGGAACTCATGTGTCAAGATCTCTTTCTATAGAAATCAGTTACCCATGACATTGGCCTTTTCAATGACAATAAACAAGTGCCAAGGACAAAGTCTGAATTATATTTGTTTATTACTTACAACTCAAGTTGTTGCTCCTGGGTAATTGCATGTTGCTTTATCTCTTAGGTGAGGGATGTTGGCAACTTGTTGGTTGTGCAGTTAGCACATCCTTAAATTCAATATTTGTGCAGCTTACCACACGAGACTTTCCGTTCAACGCTGGCAAAGTGGCATTGTACACGGACCGCAAATAAGGAAGACGCCATATGCACCATGAACAGCGCCTTAATATCCATCAAAATCCACTGCGGGCTTGTCCAAAAGGTGGTATTATATATAACTTTTAACAATGGATCTCTAGGCTCTCACATCAATGAAGAACACAGTGAAATGTGATAAGTAAGGTGATATATGCTCCACCATGGATCTAGCTTTTATGACCCTGGGAAGGAATGTATACATATCCAACCACGAGTGCGAGGCCGTGGGGGTGCTCTTAGCCCTCAGAACGCCGCCGTTATCTTCACCGATAATCAAGGTGTTAGAGCACCGCCTGCCCGAATTACTACGGGGCCGCCAAACCTGGACAACACTTTTTCCATGAAATGTCCTCGTAGCGAGACCTCTCAATTCCATTCGCGTGTTAGAACAAAATGGCAACAGAGGCAACGAGGCTGCCGACGTCCTGTCCATAGAAACCTCAATCAGAAACGCCTAACCCGACAGAATCCTACCGGCCAGTGCAAACAAATACACTGCGCTTTTCTCCCAAACAATTCCATCAATTCTCAACACAACGCGTTTCCAGCCTCCCATTTGCCTACTCGGCAATTATCCACCAACCCCGCTCGGAGCATACTCCCTCGATCAAAATCTTTTCAACGCTGCCAATTTGTTTGACATGATCCTTGCGTGTTGTGTTCACCGCTGACCTTTTCACTACCTCTTCTCCATGTATAGTATGTAGAATAATGGCCCTGAATATCCATGGTGTGCAATACCAATGGCGAAATTACACTCAACAAAAGTGTTCGTACATATGGCTTTACTGTACCATGTGGCCTGCGTATTAGATATCCTGTATGTATTTATGTACCACAACTCCTGATTTTTTATTTGGGCCATGTGGCCGTTCAGTCAGTTTTCGGGGCATACAAAGTCAAGACACATTTCCGTCACGGCTGTGGCGTTCGCAGACCATCACTTCATGCGCCCGACGGCAGCATATATATATCTGTGTGGAGTCAAGAGGATTTTGTATATCGACCAGAACATACGATATCTCGGCCAAGCGAACTGGAGAGCCTGGAAGGGAAAGAGAACCTAAAAGAAGAAGAAGAAAAGAGTAGATTTCGAAGGTCTCGAAGGTCTCGAAGAAGATGACGGCCAACCTATTCTCGGTTCCGATCTTTCTGATTTGCTTCCGAGAAGTGCTCGAGGCAGCGATTATTCTCTCGGTCCTGCTGGCCTTGATCGAGCAGATCGTCAAGCCATACGATAACCCCTCGACGGCCACCAAGGATCAACTATCGATTGAGACCCCTCGTCTACCCCGTCTCGAACAAAACTTGAATGGATCTCCCTTGGAGTTGGAAAGTCTGGCCAGTCATGAAGCTGGTCATCCTCTCGCAACCATCATGAATCATGAAGAGCATCGAGAAAAAATCATCAAGCGGATGAGAGTCCAGGTAAGTAGTAGCCGTTTCGCAAGTTTCGCTCTGTATGATTTCTTCTTCTTCTTCTTTGTTGCCCCTTTAAGTTGAATAATGCCTCACCTATAACATAGGTTTTCTCAGGGACTTTCGTCGGCCTGTTCTTCTCTATGTGTATTGGTGCCGCATTCCTGGCAGTTTATTACACGAAGCTTACAGACATCTATGGAAATGCCGAGGAGCTTTGGGGTAGGTCAAGAGAATAGGTTACTCCGACTTGTTTAAACTTACTTAACTAAGTTAAACGCCCGCTTGATACGTTCCATGTAGAGGGAATCTTCTCCCTAATCGCATCTGGAATGATATTCGTAATGGGCATCACCATGATGCGTATTGACCGATCTAAAGTCAAATGGCGTATCAAGCTATCCAGAGCATTCGAGCAAGAGAACATGATCGATACGAAAGACAAAGGTCCCAAAGTGCTTTCGAGATTTCAAAGGCTAATTTCGACGTTAAGAATCGGTGGTAAACGGATGAATTCAGGCGACTCGACAAGCAGCAGATACATCCTATTCTTCCTACCCGCATTGACCGTACTTCGGGAGGGACTTGAAGCAGTAGTTTTCATTGGCGGCGTAAGTCAAATGTCAAAAGAAGAGAAAAAAAAGACTGCACTGTTTGTTTCTTGTGAAGGACTGTCGACCAATGATATTGAACAGGTCTCCCTCGGCCAACCAGCAACATCGATCCCGATCGCAGCTGTGACCGGAATCCTTTTAGGGCTCGTGATTGGCTATGCCATCTACAACTCATCCGCCAGACTGGATCTGAGCCTCTTTTTGACGATCTCGACTATCGTGTTGATGTATGTTGGTGCAGGTTTGATAACCAAGGCAGCTTGGTACTTCAAGATGTACAGTTTTATCCGCATGTCAGTTGTCTCTCTTTCTTTTCTCCTGGAATCCTTAAGCAGGAACTTAAACCCAAGGTTGCTATCGTTTAGGGTTGGGGGGGATGCGGCAGAAGCTGGCGATGGACCTGGATCGTTTCCGGTTGATGGATACATTTGGCATCTAGATTACGGTACGCTTCGAAACCCTCCAAGGTACACGCAAACTTATAACTTCAAGTAACATCTTTAATCAATCTTTCTGGTCATCCTTTTAATTGATCAGGAAACCCTGAAAATAAGTTGGCTGCAGGTGGATGGATGATTTTTGCCGGAGTTTTTGGTAAGGTTTTGAATCGAAGGTTTCCCGTTCATCTCAGTTTAAGAGTATTGATAATTGACCACCGGTTGTCTACACAGGTTGGAACAACACTGGAAGTATCTCAACAGTGATGATCTATATTAGCTTTTGGTTGATCGCCTCAGCGACACTAATCTTTATGAAGTGGCATGAGGGTCGCTGCACCATTTTTAACATCAATTCCTCGGCTCGAAAGAAAAGGCTTGCACGATTAAATGATACTAGAAAAGACGCCCAGCCGGAAATAATGATCACCAACGAATGACACCACTACCAGTCATATCGTTCAGATCAATTATTTTAGCTTCTTAACAAACAAATCATCTATTCAAGAGCTCAATCTTTTTGGCTGTAGTTGTTTTCTAATCGACAAGGTCCTTTGGCCGTATATACTCAAGTATCATCATCTCAAGCGGGTGAAACTATCACTTTCAGCTTTTGCCATTTTGTTGTTTTTCTAGCTCGTATGTATTTGTAGTCTCCAAAGCACCATTATTATGCAGTAACAAACACACCACAGCTTGCATGAACTCATCGCAAACATGTTATATCTGGCCTGATCTGGTTTTAGCATGCCAAACGGCAAAGAAATACCCATTTTGCGTGAAATGATACAGAAACATGAGTGAATAAACTGATCAGAACCAATACATTAAAACAGAGATGACGTGATTAAATTAGATAAAAGGATAGTATCTTGAAGATAAGATTTTAGACTGATGACCAATTTGAGGCGTGACGAGGAGAAAGAAAACAATAGAAAATGCTTAAAGACAGGCATCACCATTCTTGACTTTATACATGATTTCAAAGATTCTTTTGGAGGTCGTTTTGCCGATCTTTCGATTTGAATTGACCGTCGTCATTGAGTTTGATTTCTAGAATAACAGAAAAAAAGAAAAAAGTCGATTTGACTCAATTAACCCGAAAGAACAACGGAGTAAAAATATACAAAAAAGAAGTGAGAATGCAAACCGAGCAACCAATCAACATGTCCTCTGCCCAAACCAACCCGTGCTTCTCTATCCCTCGTTCCCAAGATTGATACAAGCTCTTTAATGTAGGAAATTTTGAGACGATCCCTTTGGCTTCATTCTCGGTCACCCTCGTCAAACTGCTCAACATCTTAATGTAGGTATCCTCGTAATTTGTACCTTTGGTCCCAGATACTTCTAACCTTAGTGCCGACTTCAATTCTTGTTTTCTTGATCTGGGCGTGAGAAACATATCGAGTGATTGAGTACAAAACAATCGAATGGATGGATGAGAAGGGGACCTACTTGTAAGGTCTCACGCCGATCTCCATCGTCATCTCCCACAACCAGTTAGCAAACTCGTTTTTATCTTCAACTCGAATGACAAAGGCTTTCGTAACAAGCTTCATAATTTCCAATTCCTTCAGGATCTTATCTCGGCTGTTTCGAGGCAAAGCCGGCCCACTTTTGCTCTTGCCCTTGGCGGGACACGGGATCGGTTCGTTCCGCTGTGCGGCCAACCTTTCACGAGCTTCGTTCGTGATCATCGCATCTTCATTCCTCCGCTCGGCTTTGAGGATTGTCTCCAAGCCAGAAATGACGATAAACAACTGTTGATCCAGTAGACATATCAGCATATTGATGTTGACTATAAACAATCAGATATCAGGGATAAATTAACCTGGTCTTGTGGGTAATGAGATTTTATTGCTTGAGCTTTTTTCATCAGTTGGTCAGTTCCCGACGCAATAACCTCATCGACCTCCTTGCCCGTCCAGACCACCAAGATGGTAGGCTCGGAAGTCTCCTTACTCTGACCGACGCCAAGGGGAATAAAGATCCCGCGTTCCTCGTCCCATTCCTTGGTAGCTGTCCGGACCCATCTGACCACACCTTTTGGCTCACTATTTTCGTCATCAATCTCGCCCGGGGGGTTCATCATACACCCTTCGGTCGACGAGATTCGTTGCTCTAGCACTTCACAGGCTTTTACAAACGGATGTAGCTTGGATTTCTTGAGCGACTTGGAAACGTACATCCGCACTTCAGCCACCGTTTCCTTCCGGTTTAATGTTAATTTGTTTGCTTCTCGCTGGAGACGATTGTCTAGCTTTTCTTTCTCCTTGGCAGCCTTTTAGGAGCAAGAGAGAGAAAAAAAATTGGGGAGAAGTTAGATCATGGAGAATAGAATCCGAGGATCGGAAAAAAAGTGCGAGCATACCTTTTTGGCCTCCCGAAGCAATCTAGCTTGTGCTGCTTGAGCTTGCTTCTCAATTCGATTAGCTGTGGATTTACTGACTGGGGCGGAATCTGGAGGAGGACTTCGATGACTAGAGGATAGTCCACTTGGTAAGTGATCGGGGGCCGAGGGGTTATTACTGTTATTAGTGAAATCGAAATCTTCCAAGTCTGGCGTGAGTGAAGCCGTGAATATAGTTCAAGGACGATTGTCAATGCCAATGATGGTATGAACGCCTACGGGGGAAATGAGACAAACCAGAAAGCAGATTCTCATTCACTGCACCAACCGGGCTGAGTAGGGTGTCGACCGTTTGTTTGGCCTTGCCTTTGCCTTTGTCAACAGTGCTGGGAAGCTCATCGGACTTCTGCGGCGCAGAGCGAGACCTAGGCAGTATTTTCTCGACCTCTGCAACAGGGCGTGGAACCGTAGATGTGCGATGAGGATGCAATGGTCTTGCAAGAGCAGGTGACAAGTTTCGCGCCCCCGTCCGCTGAGTGATGGATACGCTGTAGATAGTGCAACTAGTAAGTATCTATGATATAAGGAAGGGCTTGCATCTGAAAGATTCCAGATAATGACTGGATCTCTATTGAATAGGTACAGGTGCTTACTCGGTAGTGGAACTTTTAGCCCCTTGAGAATCATTTTCTATGTAAATTCGTACATTTGTGATCAACTTGGATGGCCTGCAAGGATTGAGTTAACGACCTAACTCACGTATACGACTTTGAGGTTGTGAGGAACACTTAGGAGCTCCAAAAATTGAATTGAGATCGGAGAGCTCGCCGCTTGAATCAGGATCAATCAGTTGGGCAATAACCGGAGTTTTCTTGCGGACCGGGATCGGGCTAGTACTAAGTTCTTGAGACGGGCGTGCTGAATTAGATTGATCAAGATTGTGGTTTGGATTGGGTCCACTGGTTCGATCTTTATGGGTGGATTTGGAAGATGGGCCGGATATCGGTGAAGAGGATTGTCGGTTTGTACTCTTTTTTGGTATGGGCATCCGAGCTTCAGCAAGGCTGGAAGATGTGTCAATGGAAGATAGTGGACTGGAACCGAGCTCAATAACTGCTTTTGAATGTAACATCTTTTCTGGCGGCGGAGAGGTTTGACCAGACGTTCTCGTTTCTTTCCTGTATACAGCATGAGGACTGCCAATGGGGGAGAAGCGAAGGGGGTCTGGAAGTAGTGGAGATGGCGACCGGTGCGAAGGCTCGGGAAGCTCTGGAGAGGATGTCAATGGGCTGTGTACAGGCAGAGGAACTTTGGGGCGGGTAGATGCTGATGGGTGGGTCCGTTTAACATTTCTTTCGCGGTCTTCGTCTGAATCAGCAGGCGAGCTGAGATCACTGTCGATACTTTTCTCAGCTGGGCGTTTCAAATTTGTGAGAAGCGGCAGGGGGCTGAGTGATGGCAGCTTGTCTTTGACAAGCCGTTTTGTTGTAATAGTTCTTTTTGCTCCCTGAGGGGGTGGTGGTTTGGTTGCTTGGGAAGGAACGATCTCGATATCTGAATCGGAGTCCATCCTGGGCTGTGTGATAGTTCATTATCAGGGGAGTAAAACGCATCGGATTAGTGGGTTCTATTATCCAGTTGAGTTAAACAAGGTTCATGATTCAACTTTACCAGAGTCGAGAATGTGTTTGGTTGTAAGTGTGTCCTACTAGAACGCGAGGCGGTTGCGGAGAGCTGAGCTTCCTTCTGACCGGGCAAAGGAGGCGACCGGGCCACGCCGCGTCGCCTCAAGTGTGCATGTAGCGCACAGTAATTCCAAGAGTATGTAGCCAGATTATCTGGTAACAACTCATTATGGCCTGAGTCTTGCATCGAGTTGGACGAAAGGAAACATCTGTTTTCGTTACTTTGTGGCCATACATGTACAGACTCACAACACCTTACCTCAGTAAGATTGATCATGTGTTTGTAGATAGGCGATGAATTATCGGCAAGAGATTTCTTCAAATGTGGCTCTACATATATAAAAAAATACACATGTTTATATTGTAAGGGGATCAATTGTGTCTATCGGTTACATTTTTCTTTCTTTCTTATAATTTGGTTTTTTTTCTTTTTGTTATTCTGGTTATAATTTGTTCAACTTGATATCCGAGAAAGTGCCAAAAAAATTTGTGTATGCTAAAGAGGATTTTGCTGGAAATGATGAAGAGTGGTGATGAAGATAAAGTTGGTATGTAGGACTATTTTTGTCGATCTTGAATTGATGGGAATGCAAGCGATTTCATCTAAATTAAAACAAAATCAAGGAATCTATCCAAAGAAACACATTTGCAATAATTGCTGGAATTTTGATACCTCGAGTGTATAGCCTCAAGGTGCAATGTGCCAATCCAGAGCGTCGGCGAACTTGGGTAACTGTTGGGCAATCTGCTCAACATCCTTATCTCCTCTGCCAGATAAACACTGGAAGAGGAAGGGATGAGGTCAATGAGGAAGGGAAAAAAAGCAATCAGCAGTTGATATTCTACTCTTAGACGCGTCACAGACGTACCATGACGATGTTAGCATCCTTTCCAAGTTCTCTAGCAACTTCGGCGGTGCTCCAGATCGCATGGGCGGTTTCGAGTGCGGGTATGATACCTTCGTATTGGACGCACAATCGGAATCCTTTCAAAGCCTCAAGATCGGTCGCGACGCGGTACTCAGCCCTGCCGGCATCCTTCAGGAACGAGTGCTCCGGCCCGACGCCTGGGTAATCGAGCCCGGCTGAGATTGAATGAGTCTCCGAGATCTGTCCACTCGGGCTCTGTAAAATGTAGGTCAGTACGCCATGGAGCACGCCCTTGGTCCCTTTTGATAACGTCGCCGAGTGTCGATCGGTATCCGTTCCACTTCCACCGGCTTCCACGCCAATCATTCGGACGCTCTTCTCATTGATAAACGGGTGGAAAGTACTACAAGCAAAGTTCAAATACCCCAAGATGCCTTTTCAGAATCCAACATATGATTTGGGTCCACACCCTGCCCCAGGAAATCAACTCACCCGATAGCGTTACTTCCACCACCCACGCAGGCAATCACTGCATCCGGCAGTTTGCCTATTTCAGCCTGTAGCTGTTCCTTGATCTCTCGTCCAATCACACTTTGGAAGTCTCGTACGATTGTGGGGAAAGGATGAGGGCCAATAGCTGAGCCTACGAGATAATGCGTGGTTGCGACATTGGTCACCCAGTCACGCATGGCCTCGTCTAAGAAGAGTCATAAACAATCAGCTTTCAACGAAAGAAGAAAAAAGAAAACACAGATGTCCGATGATCATGATCAAAAAAAAAAGCTCAACTAATAGCATCTTTCAGTGTTTGGCTGCCACTCGTCACTGCAACAACTTGAGCGCCGAGCATTTTCATCCGAAAGACGTTCAAGGATTGCCGACGGGCATCCTCCGCACCCATGTAAACGACACATTCCATGCCGAACCGTGCGCATACGGTGGCAGTTGCGACACCATGTTGCCCGGCGCCCGTCTCAGCGATGACCCGCGTCTTGCCTAATCGTCGAGCCAGAAGAATCTGTCCGACGGCATTGTTGATCTTGTGAGAGCCTGTATGGTTAAGATCTTCACGCTTGAACCAAATCTTGGCTCCGCCAACATGGTCGGTGAGCCTCTCCGCGAAATACAACCCCGACGGGCGGTTCATATAGCCGTAGTAACTCTTGAACTCGGCCTGGAACTTCGGGTCAGCCATTGCCTCGCGATGACAGGTTTCTAATTCGAGCAAACAATCCACCAATGCTTCTGGGACGTATTGGCCACCAAACTCGCCAAAGCGATAAGGTAGACTATTTTCAGGAGTAGGTTGTTTGGAGGTTCCATTTGTTGATGGGTGGGTGGTACCATTGATACCATTGGTCATTAGATTTGAGACCTGCGAGACAAGACCGTTGATGGCATTCTTTGCAGGGCTCTTGCGTACGCGACCTGCTTTGCCTCCACACAAGCCTTCACAGAAGTGCTCGACAGCTTTGACAGCGCCTTCACCTTGGTTAAGTTTCAGGACCTCGATTATTTTGGATCCTACAACTACTCCATCAGCGAGCCCCCCAACATGGTCAAAGTGATCTGCTGTTGAGATACCGAAGCCGACTGCCAGTGGGATCGATCGATCGGTATCGGTATGAGAAAATTTTCGAATCCGAGAAATCAGATCCGGTAGTGAGGTTTCAACTTTTTCACTTGCACCTGTAGTACCCATCTAGTATTGAGGTAGTTACATCGGAAATGATGCTTGATGAGATACGCAAGACTCGGATAAAACCCAGCACAGAAAAAAACACGTTTACCTTGGAGACCACATACATAAATGAATCAGCTATAGAGCTCAAGAAACCGATTCGAGAGTCAGTCGTTGTGGGTGCGATTAGAGGTACATAGCTCAACCTGTTGTCGGAGATGTTAGTGAAATTGAAGTCGGATTATTTACGTTAGAAATCTTAGTGGAAAGCGAACCCGGCACCGGTACACAAAGATCGAAACTTGACGGCTTCCTCGGGTGGTAGATCGACGACAATAAATCCGTTGGCACCGGCTTGTTTGGCATCAGTAATCGAGGCCTGTTCTCCATGGGCCATCAGAGGGTTGTAGTAACCTGACGAATCTCGTTTAATAAGTTTGTGACTGTCATCAGAGGATAATTAATAAAAAATGAACTGACCCATCAAAATGACTGGGGCTTTCAACCCCTGAGACCTAGCTTCAGAAACGAATTCCAAGCATCTCCGATAATCGACATTGTAACTAAGGGCGACCTATAAAAACGGAAGAATAAGAAAAAAAATGTGAATTAGGGATTGGATGAGGTGTGTTGATACATTAGAGATCAATATGAGGGGACTAATGACTGACATTATTAGACTCTTGAATGGCGGGTCCGTCGGCCAAAGGGTCAGTGAAAGGAACGCCCAATTCGATGATGTCGGCCCCACCAGCTTCCATGGCCAACATAAGCGGGACAGTCGCTTCGGGGTTAGGATAACCTGTAAGATTACAAGGGTTAGATTGTAATTTTTGGCTGGCTAAGATCGAGTGAAACTGGAGAGACTTACCGGCAGTGATGAAGGTGACAAAGACTGGGAGTTCTCTGCCCGCTTTCTCTGTGAAGACATTCCTGAGTTGGACTGCCATCTTGTGCTGATTGAACCGGTCGTGCTTTGTTCAGAGGGCAGCGGTTATAAATAAATATGTAAATATCTATAAGAAGTGGTCCCGTTACTGGGTTGGTTCTCGGCGGTTCTCTAGGTGACTATACATTGGAAATACAATGGGTTTTTATATTCTCCTGGGGGGTTTCAACACCCATACAACTTTTCGTCCCAGACTTACATATTTATTTACATATCTCCACACCGATACAGTCACCAACACCACAGTTTCAAGATGCACCATTCTCATCGAGGTCTCGGTGTTTGTATCAACTTCACACTGATTATTCTACATGCTTACATATTTATGTACATATGTGCTTGAATCGATCGCCGATGCAAAGAACGATGACCTTGAAGGTCAAGTGATTCGTCTGAGAGCCAATCGATTCGGCTCACTTGAACCGATTGAATTCCGGCATTAAGAAAAAGAGTGAGTTAACAAGGCTGATGACCGAGACAGCCGAGCTTCGTTTGAAAGGATGGGCGCAGCTGGATTTCCTTAGAAAGTTCTCATCTGTCCCAATTATGAGCAGTTATCACCTTCAAAAACTTTCGATTATCGCAAGAATCTATAGGCTTCACCAGGAAAATGATTTGCATCTCACAAATGCTTTTCAAGGCCCATACTGACTACTTTTTAGGGATGCTCCATTTTTGGTATTGCACATTTTTGCCTTTTAAGGCCCATGAAGAATAGTAAAATTCTACCCAGTGACATCTTCTTAGGGCAATCAACAACCTCAAGTTACTTCCTGTCAACAATATTTTTTATGGTCAAAAAGGTATGTATTATGTGTGAGCAATCTTTAAATTCCACTATTACTGATTAATGGTAGAAGAGGACGATCTGACAAGATACAAAACCTAACGAGAAGAAGATAAACGTGCAACTATACAGAGAACTTTATATGTAAAAAGTGATGTGATGATGTGCAGGTAATCTCAGTAAAAACAACTGACAAAAAAAAAAGGTGCAGGACTGTAAAGTATTAGGAATTGGGTTATTTTCGAGAAGGGGGTGGAGGGGGAGGCAAGAGAGGGGGGACGAGGGCGTCAGAGGCAGCGGCGCCAGTGGATTTCTTGGTTGTTGATGAGGAAGACCGGTTGCTGTGTCCACCCCCGAAGCTGATCGAGATCGTTTGGCCTTCTTTCAATGAAAAGTCCCGCTTTGGACCGCTGGGGATGTGAGGAGACGGCCCTTGATCTACTTCCTCCCGCTTACTTGTGTTCCGTTGTCGCCTTGATATATGTACATATATCCACAATTATGTTTAGGTTCAAGGAGTTGGTATCGTATCAGCTTCCTGATTGTTTCTGAGATTGTCATGTAGACTGCCTCTATCCATATACGTGGACCGCACAGAAAAAAAGTAAACTGAACTTGGTCCAATCCTGAAGAGCGACATTGAAGTCAAAGCTATCGGAGCGTTCAGGGAAGCCCATACCGAGAAAAGCACGTTGTCCGGTCGAAGCATCTTCAACCCTAACCACGTAGTAACGTGAAGAATCTAGGACGGGTTCGACGGATTTCCCGTCAAGAGTGTAGGGACAGTTCGCAAATAATTCACCTGTTTTCACGTTTCGTATCCATGTGAGAATATCCGTTATTTAAGAAAAAGGAAAGTTTCCATGCTGTCAAATCAAAAACAAAAAAACATCTGACGACAACAGAATAAAAGAGAAGAGACTTTATTTTTAGAAAAAGACTGCTGAAAACTAACCAGTATCCGCATCTTCCAGTCGAATGAAGCATTTGGTTGAATTAGAAGGGTCATTCTCGCTGCCTCTCTCAAGGATCCGTAGTCTTCCTTTCCAAAGAAAGGCCTCCATGTCGCCCCACTCAGCGGCCTTATAACCCGCAGAGGAAGTGCTGAAAACCACAAAAGATTCCCTGATTAGAATTCAGCGCGTCTTTGAAACGGATCCGACGAACCCTCAGGTGTGGACGTCAAGCTATGTACGCACCGTGGTGGTAAGCGGTAAACGTAGCACTCCCGCGCAATCCATAGGATCGATTCAAATTCATCATCCACTGAGTTCATCATTTCCAGATTTATATCCTGTATATCTTCGCAAACGCTTCCAAAAAGACACTGAGCTGTGAGATCGGATCGAGAAACGGATCAGGTATGTACTCAGAACATCAGGGGCCGATCTGGAAAGGAACAGAAAGTCTCGTACCTGTACTTTATTCTTGTTGGCCTGGGATGGTAGAGTGGGGGTTTGGTTGTCGATTATCGGTCGCCAATCTCGTGGGATATGTGATTCTGTCTGTGAACCTCTCCTCAGCCACCTACATACATATCACGAACCAACACTGAGAACCCACTTCAGCGACTTGGCCATTTTTATAACATTTTAATATGAAACCAGTAATGAACAATCTGGCTTTTCTGCACAGTACCTTTGCATTGGAGCTATAGTCCAACCAGTTTCCTTGGAGTTTGTGCATGTAACAATGTGCCATTTGGGGTGAAGTGTCTATAAATTTGTAGAAGTGTGGAGAAAATCTGTCCATCACCAAAAGGTGCTAAACCTGAGCTAAATTTTCTCGAAAGGTCACTCTCAGTACCATCCTCAAAACCCAAGTACTTGCATATCCCCTTATTTCTTAATTTTTCTGTCTTCAGGTCACACAACACAAGATCAACATTGACCTCCATGAAGAACTAAACTTTAGTGCAAACCTACGTGTAAGTTGTCCTCCAAACTCAGGGGATATTTTCTTTTTTCCAATGGGATCAACCAAAAAAAAATCTTAATAATCAATTCAAAAACCCTCATCTTCAGCTTACTAGAGGACCAAGAAAAAATGGCTTACCAAGAGGTTCTTGTTTCTTTGCTTGATGATAACAGCACATTTAACAAACCATTTGAGTATCTAAAAATGTATGCATAATTACATCAATCTGTCACAAGAGAAAGTTATTAAATCCGGTATGAAACTGTATCGAATGATCATTAAATTTACTTGGGATGCACGACGTAAATCAAGGGGGGAAAAAAAATTAAGAGGGAGAGAAAGAACAGGACTGTCTTCATTGATAACCAGTGTACAAATTAAAAGATGATGAGAAATTGATGAAACAAGAATCCGAAGAATAGATTCACACTCAAAATAAATTGGATGGAGGAGGAGGGATGAAAAAGTTACAATTCCCATTTTTTGACGATCAGCATTTACAAAAGCACAGATGGAGTAACTCGGTGAACAACCAAAACAGCTTGAATACACAGCCCATCCAGAGCCGGGCAAAGTGGATGTCGCTGTAGAAGTGGAAAGGACTGGCTAGATAAGACGAGGCGATCGGTTATAAGGAGCTAAGGAATTTAGTAGGATCCAAGGACTCGTATTCACTCTCGGGTGGAAGGTCTTCTAAGCCATCGAGCACGTTCTTCTTAACCCCATGACCTTCCATCCCAGCATGATTACTACTACTACTTGGGTCAGATTGGCTGGTCGAGCCACCGTCGATCGATGAGACATTGAATAAGTCTAAGATCTGATCAGTGTTCAGGGCAGCTAGGTTGGAGTTTTGCTGGTTGACGATCGAGGTTGCGATGTTCATCTTGAAGCGTTGTAATCTGAGCAAATCAATCATGTTTATTATCTGTCAATGATCATCTCAAGAAATATAAAGACAATCAAGCAGACTGACCCCATAATCTTTTCCTCCAAAGTAGCACGAGTGATCAGTCGATAAACGTTCACAACTTTTTTTTGGCCGAGCCGATGGGCGCTGTCGAATGAATGAAGAAAGCCTATCAGACAACAGCCGAGGGAGAGAGAGGGAAATCGACATGGACATAGAAAAAAGAAAGACACGAACCGATCCATTGCTTGTAAATCTTTCATTGGGTTCCAATCGTGTTCGACAAAGATCACTGTATCTGCCCCAGTCAAGTTAAGACCTAAGCCTCCGACATGAGTGGTAAGCAGGAGACAATCGATACTAGGATCAGAATTGAAAGTTTGGACGACATCGTGTCTCTTGGTAGCATCAGTAGACCCATCCATCCTCATGTAGGTCACGTTAGGCATCTGTAATTTGAATAGATCGTGCTCGATGATGTCCAACATTTGCTTCATCTGGCAGAAGATCAGTACTCGGTGCTGTGGGATCGTGCCACCACTGGCTGTCGTCCCGCCTCCATCATCTGCAACGGTTTCGATCAGGTGAGTCGATGTGGTCAGGCCGATCCCACAATCGCGCAAGATTTGTCGTAACGCCAAGAGCTTGGGGGCGTGGCTGATATCTCGAAGACCTTTCACCCCAAGCTTCGAGAGAATGGGTTGATGTTGGGGGAGATCAGGTCGAAGGACGAGGGAGGGATGATTGACTAGCTTCTTGAGATACTGTAACGCTTGGAAGACGTGTTGGGCTGAAGCTTTATTGGGCTGGGAGTTTTTGATCAAACCTTCGGCTTGAAGTTTGGCTTGCGAATTAGAAAAGTCTTCATAAAGACGCTTTTGTATGGGGGACAGTTCGCAATAGTAATCTTGAATGATTTTAGGTGGAAGGTCGTCGAGTACGTCTTCCTTCAATCGTCTCAAGAGGAAGGGTAAAACTTGTTTGTGAAGGGCTTCGAGCGCTAGCGCCCCCGCCTCTTGTTCTTTCGAAGAGCTCTTCGCGTCACGACTCGCACTTATCGGGCGCCCAAACCGCTCGTTAAAGTATTTCTCCGTGCCCAAGAACCCAGGCATCAAGAAATCAAATAAACTCCAGAGCTCTAAAGCGTTGTTTTGTATCGGCGTTCCAGAGAGAATGAGTCGGTGGTTAGCCTTGAGGAGTTTGACTGCTTGTGAAAGCTTCGATTTCGCATTTTTGATGATATGCCCTTCGTCTAGAATGCAGTAGTTCCACGAGAACTTGGAAAGACGCTCGATATCATTCCGAACAATATCATATGATAAAATCACTACATCATGTTTTTTAATCTTTTTCGATAGAATCAAGCGTTCTGGCGGACCACCGACGTAGAGAAGAGGTTTCAAGTTGGGAGCGTACGTGCGGATTTCATGCGCCCAGTGCCCGGTTAGTGTAGGTGGACAAACAACAAGCGAGGGTAAGTGGACGGTACTAGGACTGGGCTGGAGTGCGTGCAGTTCCGCTCGTTCATGATGCTTGCTGGCAAGGATGCAGATCGATTGTAATGTTTTACCGAGACCCATATCTGTCCGGAGGGCCGAGACGAGTCAATGTGAGATCTTAGAAAAGAGTCATAAGGGGAGAGAAACCAACCGTCACATAAGATCCCATGCAACTGGTATTTTGCCAAAAACGCCAGCCAACTGATTCCATCACGTTGATATTTTCGGAGATCGGCTTTGACCTGGATGGGTATATTGTATTCTGCAATCTTACTACCACCCAACAGCTGCGACAGAAATTGACGCTCGGACTGACGCTTTTCAAGCATTTCAGGCGGAAATCCAGGTGGATCGGGAACACCGGCCTCGAGGGGCATCAACTTGATGAGACATGCGAAAGTGTGAGTAGCCACGTGGCGCACATCGTCATCAGGATCACTCATCCGGCCCAATACGGGGACGACCAAGAAGATGATGTAAGCCAGAATCTTGATACTGAGCACATCAACTAATTCTATGATGACGCAAATTGTAAAAGATGTGTCAGCTAAAATCAATTAATCAACCCAGGAGAAGAAAGCGGACGGACTGGAGAGCATCTCAATTGCACCTTGGCGATGAGCCAGATTGACAGGATCTCCGACCAAGGGCAGTACGTGGTTGGTGAAGTGAAGCATCCCTTCTTCCGGCAAGAACCTACACAGTTCAGCGTAACATTTGACTACTGAGTATCGCACCACCGCAAATTTGCTTGAAACGGCACGACATAGCGGCCCGAGTAGTATTACCAGACGGGGTAGCGATGACGATGGTAAGCTACTAGCAACGGCAGGCAGGACGGTAAGGCAGTCCAGCAAATTTTGAGCTAATTTGGGTTCCACTGCCTCATTTTCCATCTTCGAGTCTACTTGAGCCACGTCTCCTGCACTGTATAGTGCCAGCAAAGGCTCAGACATGCACTGCCATAATTGGGGTATTCGATCGATAAGTTCATCGCCAAACCTAGCAGCCAATGATGAGAGCGCAAGTTCAGCGCCTCGTCTCAGCAACTTGGCTTGGGATGATGCGCTCTCAGATTCAGGGTCTTCTCGATGAGTTGAGCCGCTCTTTGTGGGAGGTCGAATGCCTCGATCCTCGGCGGAGAAAATCCCTATTTGATTGCTTCTACTCTTAGCAAAAGTCGGGGTTTGGGATTCATCTTGACAGAGGTAGGTAGCTAAATTGCGAATAATTTTATCCGTGGGGTCGTTCTTGACTGGTGACTCGGGGGAAGTGCAAACGTCAACAAAAGAAGCCAAAGCATTTGCGGAACGAGTTTGAAGCTCGAGTACAGTTTCATTCTACAATAAAAATCAAAAAGGACAAAACGTGAAGTGTACAGTTAATAATGCTGAATATGCAGAATGACCGTAATTAGTTTCAAGATTCCAGAGTGCCGAGATATGACTAACCTTGATGCTTTGTGTAAAGCCCTTGATTACGGGCGAGATTCTTCCAGGGATTTCGCGAAGGGCAACGACCGCGGCAGCAGCCACGGCATCCAATTGGGTATCGAACGCTACTTTGTCCCTCTCATACATGCCAATGACATGTAGTAGCTTCCGTCTGCGGTCCTCAAGACTCGCTAGGGCTGTCTTTTTGTTTGCTCGACCCAACAATGGGAGTAAAGTCTGATAATCATTGTTCACTACCTGTGAGGCGTACTCGATCGTAAATGGATCTGAGGGCAATTGGGGGATTCTCTCAGGAGGCACCTTGCCAAGACTAGCAAAGGTTGCGAGCAGGCCTTCAATATCTTTGCGTGTGCCGCTAAGAAGTGAATCCAATTCGGCGTGGCTTGACTTGGTACCTGAAAATAGGGGGGATTTTCGAAGCTGGTCTGATAGAGGCTGCATAGCAGCTAGTTGTCCAAGGTTAGCCGTTTTCAGCTCGTTGCTCGTCATACGATACTCTTCAGCCCAATTCTCAACAGTGATTGAAACGAGTAACTTTGGGAGAGCGAAATCGGAGTTGATGGATTCCAACAAAGGTTTGGTGAATAAGTCAAGTTGATCAAACCGAGTTAATTGAGACATTAAACAGCCTATTGCTTTTGAAGCACCTAACCTTCCGCGAAAAATATCGTCGATGGAGACTAAAGATAAATCTTGAGACATGATGGGTTTATCAACATTATAAACCATGCTCAAATCCTGGACAGTGGTAGGTTGGGCATGGCGAGTTGCTGTATAGAAGAGGGAGGCATTCAGCTTGCGTGTTCGCGGAGTTGTCATCAATTCAACCCAACCGTTCAAGTGAGGTTGGATAGAGCTCAGTAGCAGATTTGCTGATTGCGTAGAGACCAATAGCCCGTCAATTGCTGCAATCCATACTTGATGTGACATGGCGCGAATATCAGATCGCTCCTCAACTAAAAGATTTTGAAACGTCAAGCGGAATAAACGTTCATCGACCCATTCACGCACAGGCAAATTGGGCATTTTCAAAAAAACATGAATCGTCTTGACGACTGATAATCTGACATTAGAGATTGTGTGGCGGAAAAAGGGGAATAGACGTGGGATTAACGAAGGAAGAGTGTGACCACCAAGCGCAAGTGATAATCGACCAAGAACGGTTGGGTATGTGATCAGGTTTGCTTGCAGAAAAGAACATCGAAGGTAGGTTAGCAGAACTATTCAAATGAAGAAGAAAAAAAAATGGCGCGGCGAGACGATTACGAACCCAAAAGATCCATTATATTTCCGACAGAACTGGAGAGATCATCTTTAGAGCTACCCAGGGCATCCCATAGCACTTCAAGCAGTTCATTTAGCCTCGTTGATAAGAGTTCAACGATAAGATCAGTCACCGGTAACAATGCCCCGGAAGCGGCAGCACGAACGTCGTCATCTTGATCCCTCAGCCCAGTCAAGGCAGCTGAAGTGATTATCGATAAGAGGGCAATAGACTGAGCATGGCACGAGGTACCGGGTGAAGATCCCCCGTCGGTCAGCTGCCGCTGACCAGAATCAAGAGGTTCCGATTTAGGTTCAAGTGTTACAGTTGGTTTTACGTCGACATCATTCATACTGTCAGAATTGATGGAGACCGCAAATTTCGCTTGTTCAATGTCATCGTTGTCTTTCAAAGACGGATCGAGCTTCACGTTTGGATCAGCGATAGAGATACCGATATTATCGCCACCTACCTCTGGCCTCTCGCGCAGCATGTCGTTTTTGACGGCGACCAGGTATTTCATCCCTAGTAGCCCCGCGTGTCGGACTTGCCAGGCGTAACCTCTTTTAGGATGAGAACGGACGTTATTCTGTTCGACCATTTGGTGGAATATGGACAGCATACGCTGTACTCCACTTGGATTGAGATGCCGTCCAACAAGACTGATAGCTTGAGCTGCAGTTTCTCGAACGGGTGCGATTACTTGGTCACCTACGTAATCGCCAAACCGATCCAAGCTGAGTAAGCAGATTAATCGGAGGCCAATATCTTCCATCCATAGTTGATGCTGTTGCGAGTTTCGTGAACGCGTGACACCCACCGATTTCGCTGCGCCAGAGCCTTGGATCTTGAGTAAAGGGATGAGGCTTAACGCTGCGCCATGACGGTACTCCCACTGAGAAGAAAACAGATCGATCATTAAAATTTCAACCAAGGAAGTAAACGGCCATTCGCCCCCCTTGTAAGACAGAGGGGTGCTGTTGGTGTGAGCGGGAGGGACGGCATTGATTTCACCGCCACTAGGTGAGCCTGAATGACCAACGGCCGCTTTGCGAGCCTGGGCTTTGGCGCCTGGATCAATGATCACCGTGTTGCTTGTAGTTGGTTGAGGACCAGGATTCACAGATTGATCTTCACTGTTGGGAGCTGCTTGTGGACCGGGGTTGTGCATGGATGGAGATGAAGGTACAGCCACGCGACCATGAGGATCGGCAGACGGGTTAAAAGTTTGTTCAATAATTCGAAATTTGGGGGTCTGGGTAGGTTCAGATGGGCTCGGGGGTATACCAAGGGTAGCAGAGTTGGATACAGATGATGATGATGGCCCAGCGTTCCCTTTACTGATAGCCTTACGTTTACGCTTGAGTGCATTACGCTCACGGGCCGACAGACCTTCCAAGCTTTGGGAGGATAGTTCAACTTCAGACGTAGGCACAGTAGCAGGGAGCTGGGACAATCTCATGATGGGTGTTGATTTGATTGAGTTAGGCTCGTCGGCTGAGGGATAGGATGCGTAGCTGTGCTGATTAGGGGCATTAGAGCGAGGCGACTGGGATAGGCCAAGGGCAGATAGTCCCGCTGCCTCCGAGGTTGGTGTGGCAGATGGATATGATTCCCCGTAACCACGAGGAGGCTGGTGAGAGTCAATTGAAATTTGAGCGAGGCCCTGGGGCCGATGAGGAGTGGGGGTTGGAGCTTGCGGGGAATCTTGAGGTTGATCTGCCTGCTGCTGTTCTTGCATGGGGTCATCGACACCCATGGATTCAAAATCTATCGGACCCAATCCACCGAGTCCGAGTTTATTGGCCACGTCACGTTGCGCTGCTATCAGGCTTTCACCCGAACGGAGATGGTTGGATTGATAATCAAATTCCTTGCCAGCCGATGCGAGAAGAATGATACCCTCGCTCAAGACGGTATCCAGGTTAAAATTTTGGTACGTGAGAAGATTTTCGCGTGGATTATTCTGGTTTTCGAGGTGCTGAGGAGTAACTGAGGTGGGCTTTCCATCAGGGTTTGAAAGGTGGTCATCAAAAGTTTCTGTTGGAGTGGGATCCCAGATTCCAACGGCTTTGCAGATTGCGTCGACAGCTTCGCTAGCAGCCTGACGCGTCTCCCAGCTCTTTGATCGAAGATAGGGCAGAATCCGACTGAGCAGATTGACGATCTCCTGCCATTCCCCATCGACGCCACGCCAATCGGACTGGGTGACCGATGAGCCAACGTTAGGTGTTAAACTGGTGGATGAAACGAAAGATGTCGACGAATGCTGGATGGTCTGAGCAGCGATTTGGCCAAGCTGACGGGCAGCAGTGAGACGGACCGAGGGGGTTGATCCAGTATCGAGCAGGAGTAGCAGGCGATCTAAGCTGACAGAGCAAAGGGGGTGAAGATGAGTGATAGACAGAAGTCAGTTTAGTCATACCAGTTGAGGGAGGACCAAAGAGGGGGGAGGGGGCGATGTGTCTTGTTACTACGTATTGCCGCAAGTGCACACGGAAATCAAGGGGAATGGAACGAGGCTGGTGACCGCTGTTGGGGCTATTTCCTAACAGCTCATACCGCGGTGGCGTGTTAATGATATGTATGCATCTTGTAGGCTGGATCTACATAAATAACAGATGGTGGCGGTGTAAATAAATGAACGATGACGTCATGTCGGATCAAAAAACATGGGGCGGATAATGGGCTAGGTGATCCGGGCAAGGCCAAGTGGCCTGCATAAGCACAGCAGAAGTGGAGGCAGAGCGGCTGGGAGAGGGAGGGCCAGGAGGAGGGTGTGGGTGATGAGTTTACAGATTGGGACTTACCGAGTGGTCATCTTTCACAGAAAGAAGAAAAGAAAAACAAATTCAAAAGACGAACAATAAAACCGTCAACCAATCAGCTAAAACCAAGGAAGGCCCCCTCAGCCCAAAGTATTGGTTGATCGGCAGGTCAGAGAGAAGGTATAATAATAAGAATAAGGGGGTGAGGTGCGTGATATTCAAATGGGTGAGATGATCGAGAGAGGCGGCTTAAAGGTTAGGGAACAGCTGCTGGTTGTAACAGCTGGTTATCATGTGATGTATTATAAATAAATATTTATGTGTGTTAGGTTGTAAATGGGTAGTACCTGTAGACTGAATGTAACACGGATTTTAAATCGTTACAACAATAATGTGTGTAAATATGTGTGTCGGGAGGCGCGATCGTCTCGGAGCGAGGGGGGATGTAACGAGCGGGTTTATGTATTAAACCGTTGGAGGGGTCACTGCGAGAAGAGGGGAAGGGGGTTAGGAATGGGAGGAGAGCAAACGACGAGAGGGGCACCAGTCAAAAAAAAAAAAAAAAAAAAAAAACAGAGAAAAAAAAAAACAAATGTTGAAGCAAAATCGGAACAACAGTAATTTGATCTATGGGAACCAAAACAGTTTTGCATTACACCGCACCGCCAGATGCTTCAGCCTTCTACACAAACATGTTACATCTACCCTCTACTGGCAAAACTATGTCCACTACGAACCAGCTGCAGGAAGGAAATTGTTGGGGCTAGAGCTGATCAAAGGACGCGGAAGGACGATAGACACGAGTAATCATCCTGTAAACATTTTGCCAACCCTTGACAAACGAAGGGATGTAGATTATTTTGATGATCCAGGATACATAAATATTTCCATACGTACCTGACATGTTTGGGTGGTCGTGATGAAAACACATTTCTACATAGTTATTTATGTACCTACACATTTACCTTCTATCGTCAAATCAGACGTTTGCCAAGTCACTCACTCCAGAACTGGCCACGCGTCATTCGACGGTGGCTGCGGGAGGGAGGCGCAACACAACAACGGCTTGGCCACTCCTCACCGTCAGGGGAAGACTTCAGTTACATACATGTTTATTTGCCATGTGTGTATGGTTAAATGCTTCAAACCTGGTTCCACTGTGTCAGCTTCCTAGAGTCGAGAATATGTCTTCCAGATGGCTCTAGAATTTCGACCAAGATCAAAACGTGAATCCTGGGCACACATATCGGTGCCAGCGCCGTTATGGAGAATTGCATTGTGGAATACATAGTACATATGTATCCTAGCCAAGTCACACCCACTCGCTTTATTTTAGTGTCCCGCCATGCACTAGCAGCGCGCCACACCTGGCAGCGGGAATCCATTTTTAGTGTGGAGAGGAAGACACTGTTCATCGCCTCATCCTCATTTCACGTATTCGCACAAGCACCTATGGTACCTATGGTCTAAGAACTTCAATCAACGGGACCTGAACTACTGAAGGAAAGGTGGAGCTGAAAGCTCTTGAACCTCTTCACATTTGCCTTCATCCCCGCCTCTAGGTTCACCAGGGAGTGCATAGCAAATCGATATACACTGCCTGTAAAATAGTGGTGCAAAATGTTCGAGTATATTAGACGGTGCGCGGAAAGATGTGCAAGCAAGAGCACTCTATCATGTTGGCACTGATCCCAGCCTTCTTCTCAGTTTTACGAGTATTTTGCGGATCGATTTGGTTTCCTCATGTCGGCTTTGTCTCTATCAACTTTTCCCTGCTGTCTGACGGTTTGGCAATGTAGCATGCTGGCTGCTTCTTCCCAAATTTCCATCAAGAAGTGCTCTTCTTGGAAATACAAACAAACCTAGTTCGAGTCCAACTTTCAGCAGTGACACGACGTTACAGGAGAGGCTAACACGGGCAGACAGAAGTGAAGCTAAAGAAGACTTTTCAAGGTCTTAATTGAACACCCTGCATCATCACGGAAATGTCCACGGAATCAAAACTTGCTAAAGGTTTGGCAAGAAAATCGAAATAGGATGTTCGTCCACTCATTTACAAGTAGTACCTGAAGCTTTGAAAGCCGGCTGTCGTCAATAGTGCCCAGTTGCGCTATGTGAGACATGCATAATTGATGCGCTCGCTGCCAATGGGGTAGTTTTCCCATTGGGTATCGTATTGTCATCGAATCTTATACTTGGATGCAAGCAGCTTGTATAGCAAAGTAATAATTTCGTTTTCCCATTGGGTATCGTATTGTCATCGAATCTTATACTTGGATGCAAGCAGCTTGTATAGCAAAGTAATAATTTCGTTACAGTTGATGTACAACGTTGTTTTACAAGCTCCTAGTGAATAGCGGAGCAAAGTAGCGAGTTACACGGAACAAGAAGCTGATTGACGTTGTGCGAGCCAAGCTTGGACCCCTGGATGGTTAACTATGAACATCGTTTCCCCACCGATCAGAAGGACAAACCTCCAAGGGATAAAGGGGCCCAGTAACGCGAGGCCAATCGACGAGATTACTGTTGCATGTAGGATATTCAGAGTGCACTTTGGATCGGACCAATCCAGATAAACCAATACATGCTGTTTGACAAAGTCTATCCCGTTCGTCAAATCGCCCATCATATTTTGAATATTTTGCTGGTTCAGGTCAGGACTCGGGATTGCGTCAGTATACCCGAATTGATTCCAATTGGAAAGATTTAAATCAAAAGCTGAACGAAACTAACTAAATTCGACACGTAACTGAATCGTTTGATCGTGTTGATGACAATTATCTTTTAGTACTTTTAACCTCGTTTTTTGAATCAGGAAAATAAACTATACATACTCTGGTGATCCCTCGACAGGTTCGTCCGAAGTATGTTTACCGCTTAACGGATCAGCTCCCATATCTTCTGCCATCCCATTCGGATACCTTTGAGAATGAGTTGAAAGTAAAATCCAAATGATGATGAAGTTAGGTACCAGGATAAAATACACTGGATTGAGGGCTGTCAGTGGTCGAAAAATGAGTAGATTGAATTGGTATGGGAAAGAAGGCGTTGCTTGTGATCAATGACTGGTTTCTTCTTTGATCAAGGACATACAATACTCTCAGATCCATCTTTCAAAAGAGGTGGACAAAAACCAGAAGGTCACATTTAAGTAGAAGCTTACCTAGCCACGCCCACGCGCTTGCACAGGCTGTAGTTTTGGAATAATTTTCCCAGCCAATAACAGCCTCCACAGCGTCCTATTAAAGTCCACAGATGTACAACGGAGAGGTAAGTGAGACGGGATAGATTGTATGAGTTTCGGGGAGCTCAGGCTAATTCAAGGAACTGCACCGACTTGGAAAGCAAATATGGGGCCACATTTGCTGACGAAATTCTTGAAGTTGAGCGTAGTGATCGGTACACTGAGAGCTGGTTTCTCTCTCATTGCGTTTTTAGGGGGTTGGTTGCTTGGAGAATCTGGGGCCGACTTGGTTGACATGATCGAGTTGACCAGGATACCTCCCAATAGATCTACTGGCGCATTCCGGAGGAGCTTACTAGCCTGGCATCAACATTCAGGCAAAAAATAACCAGCTTTGAAGTACTGAGTGAAATCAACCCTTTCGTTTTTAAAATTTTACAACTTTCTCTTACTGATGAGTCGGGGATTTTCCTGGGTGACGAGGACTCGGGCATTATGTGGGCTTGACTTGACTGTAGTCCAGTTTACTCTGTCCGTGTTAAGTTCTTGAATGAACGTGGTCTCAGAGATGCATGTGCATGTGCAGCCAATGTTTCGATAACGTCTTTGAAGTTGAGTGCCGACACTTCCTGGCTTGTCGGGGCGAGCTAACTTTGGCTGGTCGGCTCGGGTTCGGGTATTCCCTAACCCGCACGGCTACTGTTTTTGCTTCTCCCCTCGAGGCAGACCACGACCTTCACGCTCCCAAACTTAAATAAATACTTGTATCACTCAACATGTCTTTCCCTAATTTTCCGCATGAGGAGATAGCCGAAGCAATCCAGAACTTCGGCTATCCTTCTGATCTGACCCCAGTAGACATCGCCAAACCGACTGCGAGCAAGATGATGCTCATTCACGAGTGGTTTCTCCTCTATTTCGCTTCGATCTCCCGGGACGATATCCGGAACGCGGTCATGGAGCCACTGCTCAACATACATCATCCAGTGAGCTCGGAGATTTTTCCACCTAGAAGAAAAGATTTATGGTCCGCTTTCCTTACCAAAGTATTTAACTCCTCGGAAAATCGTGCGCTATTCTTAGGAAATTTATCAGTATCGCGTCACGGCCGGGACATTCAGAGACGTACTTGAACAGATCATGCGCTGCGCTTCGATCTACGACTTTTCAGATAGAGACTTATTCTTGCCAACAACCGAACGTGCTCGACGTGTCTTGAGCGGACTGATTAACTTCGCCCTATTCGAGAGTGAACAATCCGATCTAACACTTCGCCCCCTTGAGAAAACCCTCGAAGACTTACAAGGTCAACGTGAACAACTACTTGATCGAGAGGCTGAGCTGATGGAACAAATATCTATGATGCGGTAGGGCATGCGATTATCTAGTCCTTCCTAATGTATCCCCCCAGTTAAGGTAACTGAGGCTGTATTTCGCTCCTCCCCCAGTCAAAAACAAGAAGAAGAAGAGAAGTCTGTGGCGGAATTACTCCCCGAACTTGAGAGGCTGAAGGCCTCAATTCTAGAATCCAAAGGAACCGAGGGACCTCTTGACCAGCGTCGAATGGAACTCATTGAAGGTAAAAAAGTACTGACTGAGCAACACGTAAGCTGAATTTTATATGCGTACCTCATTGCTCGACACTCAATGTGTGTTCTCAACTGGGACTGATGCAGAGAATAGCAAGCGCTGAACTTTCCCGGCTGGAGGCGGAGAACACTCGACTATCAACACGAGTGGCGCGTTCACCCGAAAAAGTCAAGAGCGCGATCGAATCACTTCAGATAACATTGTCATCAAACTTGGAAAACATTGGTTCCCTTGAACAAAATTCTCGAATATTAGAGCAAAAGATCGTCGCAAATGACAAATACGAGAAAGATTTATCTGTATGCATTAAGTTGGCTGATGAGTGGGAAACCGAGTTGACCCGAGTTGCGGAAGTCAATAAAACCTTGGGAGGCCTGACAGACGAATATGAAACTCGATTGCCCGAACTCCAGGAAGTAGAAAAAAAGACTGCGGTTTGTACCCTTCAGCTGGTCTGGCCAAAACCGTAACGATACTGATCATCGACCTCATCTATCGCTTCACCTATCAGCAAGCCCAACGACGAACGGAGTTACTAGAAGAGCAGTTGGAGCGAGCCCATGCAGGCATTCATCGCAAGAGACAAGGTGCGAAAGAGCGCTACACGAAGGCAGTCGAGCGACACGAGACAGCCATGGAGGCACAAGCTGAACACGAGAAAGGAATGGAACAGCAGCTTAATTTAAAGACCCACTTGGCATCTCAAATCGAGAATGCAGTGGAAGATTATACACGTGGAATGAAGAAAGGCCAAGCCGTTTACGATACCATTCGAACCGAAGTCTGTAAGCCCAAGTTTGTTTCCAATCCTTTGTGTTACACATCGCATTGAACCTTAGTCTCCCTCCTTTCAGTACATTTCGCTATGAAACATCAAGCCGCCATCAATGCGATCGAAGCTAAACTGCTCCTGCCCCCGGAGGACTGAGAGTCTATTCATTCTCAGTCCTGTATACAAACAGCTCCGGCCAATCAGACACAGAAGTGTTAGAGACTTCTCATCGTCAATATAATTCTACATCTCAGACAATTTTTTTAACGACGTGTACATATCTTATTTCTCTAATGCTGTTTTCTAGTTTGCTGTCAAAGTTCCCTCAATTGCGGATTACCTGTTATCTATTATTTACGCAATCCGATCATCATTTTACCTGAATTCGATTACATAGACAAGCACCCTGTAACTACTATGAAAGGAGCCTATAATTAATTACTTTGTATATTCCATGTCCAATTATCCATTGTCATTTCAGCTCTTTGAAAATGGTCATTGCCATTGTTTACTGCACTGTTTTTAGCTCATTAAAAATGAGGTTCAGCACGTTACCTGAGTGCCGAGACACAGCAAAATGGCACTCTTCGTGGTATGCTCCTGGCAATTCTTATGTGTGCATATAGCCTCATCAAACCACCCGGGGCGACCTACATGACACTAAGTAATAGTACGGGTCAGAATGTAAATCTGACTACACAATAGTGCGCTCCCCCACTCAGCTCCTCTCACCGGGCCACAAGCATTCTCAGCACATCTCACAGCCTCTCAACCTTATGCACCTAGACTTAGACACTTCGCACCCCAACCACCCCGCTAAATTCTACCAATTCCCACCCACCCACCAAATTCAGCATCCGGTAAGTTTTCCTTTTCACCAAATCCACCACACCACACTAACCACTAACAACTGCAAAATTTCTATCTCACCCAATCACACAGCCGGTCACCTCACCTCACAACACATCAATCAACCGGGCAACGTTTGGTGAAGTCAATCGTTCCAGCGTAACAACCCAGCCCAACCGACCAGGTTTGCAAACCTGAACCAATGCCTTCAAGACGCCGGACAGGATTTGTGCAACGCCGGGCAACAACATCTGTGCGCAATTCACAAGCCCCAGCAAACCTACAGACCCCTGACTACAATGATGGACTACGGCCACCCATGCGAGCCGACCTGCTTCTTACCCCTCGGTGGCCTCACCAAGATCCTCAACCTCAACCAGTAGACGCACCACCTAACGAACCACACTATGATGACTTCCACACTCACGAGGAGCCCAATAGTTCCACCATTCTTCCTCCTGAGATCATCACACAGTACGCTATTCGAAGGGAGAAACTCTCGGCCGCATGGAAATCAATAGAAAAGTCAATGACCGCTGCGTATCACACCTGCCAATACCAAACCCAAAATTGGACCCGATCTTCAGTATATCTTGACCCTTTAGATGAGTGTGTCTGTACCACTCGCCGTTCTCGGGCTGTAGACCTAATTCATACCCATGGAAAGTCAAATTTGCTAACAATCCATCAGATCCTGACCTGTAACTAACTGAGCATTTGAATCCTCCACAGATCGATCACCTGGGCAGGAGATAGAGTTTTGTTCATGCATTCCGGATGCAATTCGCCTACTGTATCATGGTTATGTTGCTGCATCACCTACTAAACCTCGAACTGCTTTTGCAATCCCCCTTGTTCAGCTTTATCAATCCCTGTGGTATGAGACAGCAGTGCCATACACATCTTTTATCAAAGGGCTTGTTTTTCATCAAGACACACGATCCCGAGAGCCCATTTTAGCACGCAGCCAATCAAGCAACCCTCGTGAACTGCGTATCCCATTTTCTCAAGCAATCGATATTTACGGCCGCATTAGACTTCTCCAAAACGACCTCCTCAATGTTGCACTTGGAGTGCAAGATAAAGATCTCTGGGCATCCCAGTGCCCCTCCTGCTTTGGCCCCGAAGAACTGGACGAAGTCAGCACAGGTAGCAATCCCTATGCTATTATAGCAATGGATGGGAATTTCCAGCACAGGCATCACCATTTTGCCAGCAACGATATCCCAGCCGAAAGTGACTATCCATCAATATTCATTCCTCCATCTCAAATTAGCAACCATGAGACACAACTCGAATCCACCGAAGCAGCAGCTGCAGGACTGCGGGTGAGGTTATTTGCATTTCCTTTGCATCGGTATGTTACAATAGCTCATAGCTCATTGCTGCTACAATATTATAGTCCACCTGCTCTGATTCTCATAAAGCTGCAAACGATGTGCGCAACTCCACCTCCTGGGATAAATTTGATGATACTGGCTTGTTTGGGAGTTGTTGTCGGCATGACATACCCCTGAAGCTGAACAACATAGAGGGGACTGGTGAAAAGTAAGTACAAAGATCAGAAATATATCAGTAATACTCAATTTATGGCCCAGGTACATAGCTAATGTTCATTACTAGGCTTTACTACCCAGTCAGCATCCTTCAAAATATCCTGCAAGCATTCCCCAACAGAAAAATAGGAGTGCTTTACGATATTGGGTGCCACTTGGATGCCCATGTCAGAAAGGTGCCTCAGTGCTTTGAACCACCTCTTTCACCCACCAAATATAAGTATAAGCTAATTGCCTGCCTGACACCATAAATCTATCACCCCGAAGCGCAATCTTTTAGGTGGACAAATCAACCAGGTTTCCTTTGGAACATCTGTTTTCCATGCATACGTCCACAATTGGGCATGCCAAATCAAATACAATCCTCGCTACAATTCAAACTGGGGTCTATCAGATGGAGAGGGGATGGAACGGCTGTGGTCCCAGCTATCAGACCTTGTTGGACCACTAAGAAGTGCAACCCGAACTCATCGACTGCAGGCCATTGCTCGACAATGCAATTACTACACCACCAAACTGAAACGTGGGGCCGGTAAGCAATCTTTTTATTATTTACGTTCCCCTCACCCCCTTCAATTAATAACAAAACTGGTGCTAATCACCAATTGTAAGCTGATTGGATGCACCGGCATCTGCAGCAGGCCAGGGATAGCATTGACACATGTCAATTTGAACTACAAGAAGTATATCGGCGTTTTAATCACTACTCTGATGAGAACTATACACCTCACTTCCTCGAAGAGCAGTGGATTGCAGAAAGAGCTTACTACAGCAATAGGGACCATGAAAAAGAAGAACAGAAGATTGAGCTTGGAAGACTACTGGCGTTGGAACAAGATTTAGCAGAAGCCTGGTATGAATCTTCTCTGGGTGGCAATTTACTCAACGGGTGCTTATCACTCATCCAGCTCCTGTTCATTTATTTTCTCAGGGAAGAAATACGGGCCCCTGAGGAGGCACTTGTGCGTGTCCGAGTATTACAGGAAATTCGATTGCAAATAGATCGGCAGCGCGAGCGAGTTGGCAGCGGCGAAGTCCTGGCTGGCGTCACGCCAGAAACTGAGGCCCAGTTCCTAAAGGTGTGGTGGGCAAAATCCGAACTGAGAAGAAAGTTCCTTGCTCTACTTGAGGAGAAGAGGCCCCTTGATGCAGTCCGAAAAGGTTTGGCTTCCAAGTTGGGTTAGTGATTTAGCCTGTCAATACAGTTATAATATATTCCTTTTTCTGATGTATTTGAATTGCTACAGGGACGGAAGGGAAAGAGCGATTGGTTATTTCCATACGAAAGAGAACTGCAGCCTTGCAAACAGTGCTCATTACGTATAACCGCCACGTAGATGCATTTCAGCTGATATCACGCGCAATCCCGACACTCCCCTGTATTGAGTATGATGAGCTGATGAAGTTGGATGCCAACAGCCCATTCTGGAATGATGGGGTCTTCACGGCCCATGATGAGCCATGGGCTGTTGACGCCAACACTCAAGATGGTATGCGACTTCTTGCACGACTAACAAGGGGTGAAGAAGAGGTGCGACGTATAGGCCAAGAGATACGGAGAGCTACTCGTTGGGCTGTAGCTGAGCACAAGCGAATTGTTCCTCTTATTTTTGGGCTCTCTTCTGATATGGACTGGACTCACAGCAGGCTGCAGGCCGCAACGGACCATCCAATATTACAATCGATGTCAAGTGAAGACCAACTGGATTCAATTAAAGCCATACTGCACAATCACTTCATCGAGCTATCCTCCCTACAGTTGCACTGGAATTCAAAGGTTGTTCCGCTAATTATGAACTCGGGTCCTTATCTAAACGACAATGAACTAGTAAACGACTGGAATGAGCAGCTGATGCGCTTGAGGTTCTTGAAATCATGCGGTTACTTATCTATGATTAGCGGGGATTTTGACAATGCCATTGGCAATGCCTTAGAAAACGTCGATGAAACTATTCTCCGCAACTTCCTTTCCCAAAATGATGCCAGTGGCAGCGTGCCGTCGACTAACACCCAGGATGAACGGAATCTTGACAACGACAACGACGACGATGACGATGACAACCAACTTCTAGCGCCTAATGCTGAGGCAGATGGTGATCAGTTTGAGCTTGCTCTGGAACAAGAGGCTCTGAGCAATGCTTTGGCTAATGGTAAGGGAATCCGCTGAAATTTAAGATGGAATCAACATGCTTACTACGTGATGTATGCACCAATTTTCTTTCCCATAAAGATGTACCGGGATGAAATATGGCCGGCCAGTGTCTGTGGTTGCATTGAACACTATTTGAATGTGTTATCTAGAATAAGGAAGAAATCCTTGTGGTTATTTGATAATGTGGATCTTAAACAGTTCAGATATTAATTTACACAGTTATTTGAGCATGTGGATAGCTGTTGTGAAGTCAGATTAGGCTTCACAGTGAGTAAGTGGATTGTTTCATCATGGATGATTTCTGTGTGTGCGTGCCCTGAGACTGGGGCGTATTCAATTAATCTATTTTGCATGGATTTGTTGAGCTTGAGGTTGAAATTTGAGGTTGAACTTTCTTGAGCTGAAGGGTGGTTCTTCCATTCCACAGTGTACAATTTTTTGAGTGTACAAATATTTGGGCTGATGTATTTTTGTAGGCTTCATTGGTTTCTTTATTCTGACTTTGCTCCAAGTATTTATTCCATACCTCCCAGAGTTTTATACGAGTTTAATATTTTATAGGTTAATACCAGATGAGTGTCTTGAAGGGAAAATGATTGATACTTTATAGGTTATTGAAAAATGATTTATACTTTATAGGTTATTGGAATGAAATTTAATACAATAATACAAGATGACTACAAGATGACTGTCTTGAGGTGCCTCCCAGATTTTTATACAAGGTTAATATTTTATAGGTTAATACAGGGCCAATCTGCTTTATACAAGGTCAGTATTTTATAGGTTAATACCTGATGACTGTCTTGATGATGACCGTCTTGATGTGAAAGAATTGATACTTCATAATTCAAATGAAATGGTTGATATTTTATAGGATAATACAATATGATTATTTTTATTTTTATACATAATGACTCTGTTGATGTGAAAAGATTGATATCAGTGAGATGATTGGTATTTAATAGGTTAATACAAATACAAGATTAATATTTTATAGGTTGATACAAACTGTCTTATTGAAATGATTGATATTTTATAGGTTATTGAAGTGATGAAATGATTGATTATTGATAGGTTAATACAAGATGACTGTCATAAAATCTAGAAGAGTATGAGCAATATCTTGCCCATCCTCTTCTAGATTTCAACTTCTTATGATTGATATTTATGACAGCAATATCTTACCTATACTCTTATAGATTTCATCATTCCTTGAACTTGAGGGCCTTTCACATATGAGATGCTTGATAGATATGATAGAATCAAATTTTTTGGATAGAATCAGCTTTGTTTTTCACAAGAAGTACTTATTTGAACTTTTTTGGATAGAATCAGCTTTGTTTTTCACAAGAAGTACTTATTTGAGTGGATGGAACATGGAATATAAACAAACAACAAATAGAAACAGAAACAAACAACAAAAACAAATTACAACAATGATTAAATGTTGAAGGTAGAAGGGAATACAAGCAGCAATGGTATCAGCAAGTATTCCCTTCTACAGGTATTGAGCATGGTGTATCAGAAAGCAATAAAAGAAGTAATGCACCAGAGGACTGGAGCATTCCTGTAAAAAGAAGAAAAGTGTAATTAATTTCTTTAAAGGAAAAGCCCTTGGTGGCTATTTGCTCAGAATTTATTGATCATAAATACTGGTTTCTTTTCCCCCATTTGTATCTCTCATTCATTCCATCATCTCATCTTATCCACTCACTTACATATACACATACACACATCTCCAACTATACTTTATTCTATATTATATATTATAAATACATTAAAAATAAATAAATACTTACTTACAAATAATGCCCCACCAACAACATTAAACTTGATGAAATCTCTGGTTTCTGCTGAAATCACTCCTGGCTCTAAACCTAAAGCTAACTCCTGCAAGCTAACTACTGCCAACCCACTAGTGGGATCATTTGAAAAAGATGATAGAAAGAACTATATTTAGTTAGAACTATATTTAGTTGAGGAATTACCACATATATGTTCATAGCTGTTCTAGTTGGTGGCTGCCATTGGGCTTTAAGATGGGATTATTTCTGGAGAATATAGCTATGTCTGTCTAAAGGCTGTCTAAACATCACCATCACCATCTACCTCAAACCTGTAACCACTCATTCTCAATCACCATTTAACTCAAACCTGTAACATAACAACAAATTTTACACCAACAGGTCTGAAATAAACATTGTGAAACAAGGTCAAGTTCAAAGTCATCTTCAAGTTTAAAATCATTTCAATTTCAATTACGTTGGGATTTGGCATGTCCAATATTGTTGAAGTACCAACTTTCTGTAACGTCCATGACCTGGACACACACACTGAGTGACTGTTATCTTGCTGTCGCGAGTTATCGTGAGTAACTGGTAGCTCGCTGTGGCAAGTTGTCTCATTAATGTTCCTTACTGAGCAATTAGGGGAAGTTCTATCCAGTCGTGTCTATGAAGGGTTGAAATTATCTGGTATTTGGAAGCGAATGGATTATCATTGCAGAGGCCTTCTATGAGGGACCGTACAAGTTTAATGGCAGATAGGTAACATAACATGACTGAGTGGTATCATGACCGAGTAAGTACATGGAAGTAGATGACAGGAACAAAACAACCGAAACAACGATGGGGTAATAGATTATGACTGAGTGCAATCATGACCGAGTACATGGAAGCAGATGACAGGAACGAAATCACAATGGGAGACTTTCAGAACATAACGAGGTGTATATATATTCTCCTACATACCTGCAATGCCATTGAACAGAGTCCGAGCGGGTTGCCAGTCTTTCGCTCTTTTAAATAACAACACGTGAGGTTCAGGTGCTAAACAAAACAAAACCCGAGGGGGAGGCAAGATGAGAGTCAGAACAATTTGGAATAAGGGATGCGAAGACAGTTGACGACCAGGCACACGGAAGACTAACCGTGGCGCATGTAATGCTCCCATCCGGGACTTTTACCAATGCCTAATCCTCGCCATTATTCTTCAAGAGCCAAGCGATTGGTTGGTAGATACTTGCCCAGCTACATACTCGGCCGCACGTGAATGAAAGAGACAAGTTGTTGGATGAACTTCAGCATGAGAATACACGAAGGGGGAAGTGAACAGGCTGACCTGTTTGGGCAAAATCACGTGTCTGTACTCCCAAAAATTGTCAGACTACCGAGCCGAGTAGAGGGGAGTAGAATGTGCGGGGAGCTGGGGAGCAAGACAGATTGATGGGGGCTTTTTATAGCCACTGCCGGGTGGCTGGAGCCACTGGAGAGGAACGAATCAATTATTCAGTAAGGTGAAGCCGCATCACCTGAGGTCCAATAAAAGGCAGTGATCAGTTTATTGATGAGTACTGATGAGGCAGACAGAAAGGTATCATCCCCGGCTCATTCAACTTGAATGGTTTGTAGGTCGTCCCATCCTAATTCTTTGATTGGGTGCGACATGCAAACCATGCCAAGTTGGAGATGGAGGATGAATCCCCTGTCTGTTTTGATAGATGAAATTAAAATGATTACTCACGGCAAAGTAGGAGTTTCATTCGGCTATTGGTGGTGAGGTTCCGTCAAGGTTGGTTGGAGAAGAGCATGCCTCTGACTGAGCCAAGTAAGACAAGTCCGAGTTTGAGAGAAGGGGTTGACTGAGAGGGGGAATCAATGTGGTTTCGATTGATGGGGTGGGGGAGACCTCTTTCAAGAAGGCGACTGAGTTTTATTCTGATCTATGAGGTTAGGTTTGGATCAGACAGCGGCCTCTGCCGCAGCATTAGGTTAGACCATGGTTTGATGTCAACCGTTAGTAGAGTCCAGTTAGGGCTGAGTACACGGGTGCGCATTCCGCAGCATTCCACCGCTGTGGTCCCTGAGGCTGTGCCGCATCAAGGAGTCCTGTGCCGCATCAAGGAGTCACCAAGGTAAAATAACCGGTTAAGCTAACTCCAGCTAATTTTGGCGCAGCTAATTGCATCAGGAAATAATATAATGTAAGTGTTAAGGTTGAGTTGCATGGTAGTTAGGTTCAGGCCATAAAAATTTAAACAAATCAAACAAGTGAGGTGAGCATATGAAAAAATAAAGCATATGAGGGGGTTTGGCAAGCAACGGTGTGATGAGTGAACCTAAAGACAAAATAGAAGGTGATTATTATAAAGGAGAAATGGTAGATGGGATCAGGTGCCAAGCGCATTTGGTTCTTGACTGCTGTTTACAGTGGCAACTTTTTTGGGGCGCCACTTTTTGCGGTTAGTGGGTGGGGCTCTGCTTTCTAATTCTGACTGTTGAGATTCGGAATCATCATTGTCAGATTCCGATAAGTTTGAGCGTGAAGAGTTGAGGTCGGTGCCAGTTTTCCCTGAGCAGTCGTTAGGAGGACTTGGCAAATCTGAACTGGAAGACAAATCTAATGCTAGTTCAGCTGCAGTCAATGAGGAAAGTTGTTTTTTCCTTTTTGTGGACAGGGTTGTTTGTCGAGCACGCTTTTGTTTGGGCAGTCCAGTAGCTTTGGTACTTGGTAATTTTCGTTTTTGTGTGGGGGGAAGGGGCTGTGATTGATTGGTTCCGTTGTCTTCTTGACTAGAGGAATCTTCTGTGTTGTCGTGGTTTGGTACATGGCGGGGCAAGTTGGTTTTTTTGGTGATTGTGCGAGTGCGTCCAATAAGTGCGTCTTGGTCGTGAATTACTCGGATGAGGCCGTTGCTGATATCTTGATTAAGTAGCTTGGCCTCAGATGGTCGAAGACTGTTGCTGTAGGATTTGATCCAATCAGGGCGTGAAACATGGCCAGGCATGAAAACAACTTTATAACCGAGCTTTCCTAGTGCTTCATCACATCCTTGCCAGGTCCAACTTTCTTTCTTTCCTCCAGTAGCGCAATCTGTAATGGGTGCCATGAAAAATTTAGTTTCTATGTGATCATTTAGCAAACAATTTAATTCACTCACCCACCAACTCGGCAAGCTTTGCACGTGCCACATTGACTTCAGAGATGGAGGAAGCTGTGTGGAGGAGATATTGTTAACAATATGTGTGTCTATTAGCATAGTAGTAGTATAATGTATCGAGGGGAATACCTTTCTTGGTATTTTTTTTTGAAAGAGTGGCAGATATCTCGTTTAAGCGTGCACCGGTCAAGAAAGCTTGGAGCCGGCTTTGGTAATTCTTCAGCCCATCGGTAGAAGCGATTTCACGCACAAATTCAGCTGCACCAGGGGTTGCTCGGACGTTCTGGAAATTGTAATCGCTCAGGTGGGATGACACTGCAAACATGACAATCTCGCAGTGATTTGATTTAGCAACATGCACGGCCTGTTGATGTAATGCAAAGTTTTGGCTTTTTTTCAGCTCATGGATTTCTGATCAGGGGTTGGTCTGGTGACTCACCTTTTTTTGCCATATGTCCATCCATTTATCTACCCGCTTTTCAGCAAGCTTGAGTGATTCCGAGTGAGCTCTTAATCCAATTTCACCAGGGGCCTCGCATGGGTTGTCTCCCTCGGTTAAGTCTGGTGTCTCATAGGCCATCCGATCTTCATGACACATAGATCGCCACATTCTAGAAAGTTCACCCATTGCTCCAGATCCTCTAACACCCTTCCCTTCTGAATTTTATTTGAAATGTCAGTTGTTGGACAATCCTATTTAGTGGTGGGTATAAATGTACTTACTGCCACTAAATAAAACACCATGCTTCATTTGGAAGTTGTTCCAACCTGAGGTCTCTCGAAGTGCCTGTTTCCGGCCCCTAGTTAGGGGTCAATCACAAGTTAAAAGTGGCTTGAATAATGTTGCAATGAAATCAACGTACAATAAATCTTCGACCATTCCAACAGAAACATGTTGCTTCACTGCAGCAATGGCCAATTCACGCTGCTGTTTCTCATAGAAATCAAAGAAAAATTGTTCGTTTTCCTTGGACATCACTTTCTTTGAGTTCTCGTGGGCTATTTTGCGAATGTCAGCAGTGCTTTTACTGGTAAGTTCTGACATGGACAGATTTGGTGGGATTGTGGTTGCGATTGTTGAATTGTTGGTAAGAAATTGGTTGATGATCTCGCGTTGGGTTGGGCCGGCAGGATTGACTGTCTGCTGTTGATTGTTCCCAGTGGCTCTGGAACCTTGGTTGGATTCGACATGACCATGGGCAGTCTTTTGACGAGGCTTTTTGGGTTTATGAACTACCTGGGTTGCTGGATTTGTAGGTTTATTTGGTGGGTTCGGTGGTGGGCAACGTTGGTGATTAGAAGATCCAATGGGGTCACCGTTGCAAGTGTCGTTAGATAGGTTCCTGTGCTGTTCGCCATGGTGCCGATTAGTAGAATGATCTGGGAAGTTAGCAAAGTCTGTCTGGCTGATTGGGAGGCTGTAATTGCTGGCTGGAGAGGGGTTGGGTGTATTGGTGTTTTCTGAAAGACGGTGACTATTGAAATCCCCGTTTTGATGATGGTGTTGGCCGGTATGATGATGCTGATGAAATGGTTGGCCAGTATGGTGAGTATTGCTCGGTAAGCCAAACTCAGGAAATTGGTGAGGTGGCGGTTGGCTGCTGTGATGATCTTGTGTGCTGTTATGGTGAGTACGATTTGGTAGACTACTGCTCATTTGACCAAAGCAGACTTCCAGAGGATTGCGATTGAAGACAGGTGGACCATGGTGACCGCTGGGGATGCTTTGTTGAGAGCTCAAGCTGTTTCCTGGATTGGGGAAAAATTGATTTTTGTCAAGGAGTCCCTGTGATTGATGACTAAACGCAAGTGAGCCAAAGTTCATTTTCACGGATGCAAAGTGGGGTTATTGTGAGGTGAGGTGACCGTGGGGTGAGATAGAAATTGTGCAGTTGTTAGTGGTTAGTGTGGTGTGGTGGATTTGGTGAAAAGGAAAACTTACCGGATGCTGAATTTGGTGGGTGGGTGGGAATTGGTAGAATTTAGCGGGGTGGTTGGGGTGCGAAGTGTCTAAGTCTAGGTGCATAAGGTTGAGAGGCTGTGAGATGTGCTGAGAATGCTTGTGGCCCGGTGAGAGGAGCTGAGTGGGGGAGCGCACTATTGTGTAGTCAGATTTACATTCTGACCCGTACTATTACTTAGTGTCATGTAGGTCGCCCCGGGTGCATCAAACTGAGGCCAAAATGTCCAATGCGCGGCTGACACCCGACGCCGAGCCCAGCCGAGCTCCGGTGAAGATCCACTTCATTGTACATAAATAATTCGATATGAAGCAGATCGCTCCGCATTAGTGTGAGCTTTGCTAGGATCGGACTTGACTCATCAGTCTTTCATGGTATCAAGATGGATCAAGACCTGATCAAGTGAAAACGCCTATCCGGCCGGTAGGCTCACTTAGACTTTGGGCCTCGCCGACATATTCGCGGTACTATTCAGTCCATCGTGAGATTGATACCTAGACCGAGAACTAACAAGCTCCGATAACTTTACACCTGAGGTCAAAGTCATCTAATTGCTGCGTATCTCATGATACTAGTCTAGGAACCTTCAGCAAAATCTATTTGTGGTACAACTCTTCCCCTGGTGACATTGCCGCCATGCGGATTGCCGAACGCTTACCCCGCTTCCCTCCAAAAGCAAGACAGGGGGAAAGGAGGCATAGCACGAGCACACTTTTGGAATGGCTCGATCGGTTGCTTACTGCACGGCATCTTCTTTACGGTAACTGGTCATGTTTTATTTTCCCTCCTTCTTTCTCTTTCTCTGGCCGTTTAAATTATGTGATCGGCAAAGATAACTGACTACGACTCTTCTTGTGCAGTTTCTGTTGCCTTGATGGCATGGATATCACAATCTTTCAATTTATTCGTGGTGAACCTCTCGTTAAAAAGATTAAGCGTTCAATATGGAGTCGGATCAATCGACGAGCTAACTTGGGCAATTCGACTCACTCTACTCTTCCGATCGGCTGGGGCATTAATCTTCGGATTAATGGCAGACCGATTTGGCCGCCGTTGGATTCTCACTCTTAATATGCTTGGCCTTGCTGGAACAGTCTTTGGTACCACTTTCCTTCACGATTATACCGCGTTCTTGGTCCTTCAAGGCGTATTTGCTTTCATACTAGGAGGCACATATGGAATCTCCGTTGGTGAATTTCCCATACCGCTACTCCGCCTGACGTTTTCACTCTTTTTCTTTGAACCCTGCGTGATGCAGTTCATGATAAATTTATCCCAAGTGTAATTCCGTAAATTTCGACAGCACTGGCGTTAGAAAATCTACCGACACATACTCTAGGTGTTGTATCAGGAATTTTCCAGGTACTCTTCCTTCTCCATTTCAAAAATCAAATCATATGAAAAACTTACAGCATGCATCTCAATGTTACTAATGTCGAATGTTGGTCAATTGCTAACCTTCGATAAATAAATAGCAAGGATATTATCAGGGATACTTCCTCGCCCAGGCGTTTGACATGAACTTCACCACTCGACTCAACGATTGGCGATTTTCTTTTTATGCTGGGAGCGCGCTTTTGCTCGTGTCAGCAGGACTATGCTCGTTGTGCCCGGATTCGGAGATTTATATCCAACTTCGAAAAGAAGAGCGTTTATACCCGGACTCAAGTAGACCTTCGATCTCTAGAGTCTTCCTAAGATCACTCCAATCCGCGCTACTCAATCACTGGAAGAGGGCAATTTATTGTGTATTGCTATTAACTGGTTTGTACCTCTTCCGTTTCCTCATGAACCTCCTTAGAAACGCTGCAGTTTTGGGGCTCTTCATTCAAGTCTGGTTTTACCGCTCACAGCATTCCACAGTCTTTCTCAAGTTACACAGGGTAAGACCAACGATCTGATACTACCAATTTGAGTTCAAGTGGATTACAAGACTGACTTGCAGAAAAAAAAATGCACACAGATTCGTATCCAAAGTTTGCCATAGTGAACAAGAAAATGTCCATTGAAAACACGGGTCTCCTAGGGATGATTGGTAAGTTGATTTTCAAGTTCTCGGCCTTCATTTGAGCTCTTCCAGTTCACATACAGCTCACTCAAAGAAGAATCCAACAGGGATCGGGGGTTCAATGGTGGGTGCAATTGCCGGCGGCTGGTTGTCACAATCTCTTGGTCGCCGAATAACCATTATCACGATGTGCACAGTCGCAGGCGCCATCGTTCCTCTCTGGATCCTGCCAGAGAGTTTTCTCGGATTAGCATTCGGGATATTTGGGTTACAGTTTTTTATTCAGGGGGCTTGGGGTGAGTATTCCACATATGCTGCTTCAATCAAAGAACTCGGATTTCTAATGATCATCTGCCGATGCTTTCAAAGGTGTTTTGCCAATTTATATCAGTGAAATTTCACCCCCGGGTTGTATCGCAACTTTCGTTGGTTTGACCTACAACTTAGGTAAGAAGAAGAAATCTCTTTTGCCTCATTCAAGTTTTCGGTCTGAAAATTAACTGTTCTGTGAACCACCAGGCCACTTGTTCAGCACGCCGATTCCACTCCTCGAACAAAGCGCAATAGAGCTGACGCACTACACCGCGGATGATGTTGAGATGTATCAGTATGGTATTAGCAACGCAATCCTGTTTGGAATTATTGCAGGATTCATCGTGTTCTTGACGATTTTTGGCCACGAAGAGCACGGAACTGCGTTGAACACCGTCGGACAACCAGTGAACGTTTGTAGATCACTCAGCTCAGTCAACAATTTGCAAGAAGTTCCTTAGGATACTGAAACCTCAATACTGCGAGTCTTCCTTGCCAATTTCTGTGTTATTTCTTATCTTCATTGTCCAGGAGACCATGTTAATCTGATACATCTGTACAAGAAACAACTAAAGCTAAGATGAGTTGTATCTGTGTAACTAATTCCAGCCAATAAAAAAGTGAAATATATTTTCTGACTCCCCAATTGATCCATGTGTCATATGAATTTTTTTAAACAAAAAGTCAAATTTCAATCAAAACGTACATTATGTGTTATGTAAGGAAAACAATTGGGGCTAATTTAGTTTCCTTTATATTGAAACAGATAACAAGAAATTGTGTTTTTATGTGGTGATATAGAGGGAGTCCAGTGATATATGCTTCCAGTGGGGGTTGAGTGGTCAACTTTTATCTATAATATATCTCAGAAGCCATAGAGATTGACCTGTCAGATACAAAAAATAGATGAGAAAAAACAAATTTTGTTATTCACATCTCCAGTTAGAAAAACTTAGATGTAAATCAGTTTCTATCTTTTGTTGGTCACATTTATGACACTTGATAATGAAAATAATTTCTTTAGGATAGTAATTACTCAGTTATTTTGATATTGAACCGGTTGAGATTACTCAATATAATTCATGATAGATACTGTGTGGCTTGAGCTAGATATAATATGAGTTGTGGTACATAAAACACCATGTTTTTCGTATATATTATTGGATCATGCAACTGATTTTATGCCTGATTTGGGAATGTGATACAATCATTCTTTGAAGGGTAACCTAAAACACTTACAGTAGGAATAAATTTCTATTGCAGGCTTGAGGCCATATTTCCAGCTCTACATGGATTTATCTACAAAAAAAAAATCTCATCAATCTTCTTATATCTGAAAGCTTTCTTTATCTAATAAAAAAAAATCCTTCTTGGCCTTATGCACACCCTTCCATCCAGGGGAATGCGGCTGCGCACCCAGCTTTTGGAAGCAGTCACACCCCCTTCTAGTGTTTTACTGATACCCCAAAAAAGGGTGTGCCTCTGGTGTCAGCCCTAGAGATACTCCAGAGTATCCTAAGAACTGAATAAACTGTAAAATACAATAAAAATACTGTATCACTAATGTGAATAATAACATATCATAAAAAATATTATTATATTAAACAACTCAGAATGTAAAATTATGTGGGGTAGCTCACTCAAACCACCACTAAATTCCTACTCCTTCTAGTACTTCATCATAGAATAAGGATACTTTAAGAAAAGGGAATAAAAAAGTATAAATTATGGATTAGACACTATTGTCATAAAAGCTGCGAGACAATAATCTTATTTGCATAAATATAACAATAATAAAAGTATGCTTATAGGAAAGAAATTACCTAAGTGCTTGGTAATTTACCAGTATTGTTCTATTAAATGAATTGGCCCATGATGTGATTGGTTATACATACATGTCATGAGGTCATGGGGACATAGAAAATACTGTTTGCAATTCAATACAATTCCCATTGCATCATAGTGCATTTAAATCATAATACATGAGAGCAGAATATACAAAAAAAATTTAGAACCTTCCCCTGAAGACCTCTAGAATATAAAAGGAGGCCATTTACTGGCCTAGGATTGGATCCTCAGCATATTTACCCAGTACCACATTAGTAAGTACCCTGAATATTCTCCTCCTACTTTTAGAGTAGTGTAATCCCTTTATTATCCAACCCACCTTATTTACTGGACTAGTTATCAAGCTATCTTAGAACCTCCCCATCTTAGAACTTGAACTATTCCTTATAAAGCAGTTGCTGCAAGAATACCACCTATGACATTAGCCAATCAGCTCAAGTGCTTGTCAGCTGCTTAGTAACAATCTTTATTGTTACTTATCTCTCAAAAGACAGAAAGATAGTCAAACCTATAAGGTTATCTGTGAGTCTTCTCCTGATTGAATAATTTGTATATCAAATAGATAATTATAAGGAGTTTAGGTTATCCTCTGTGCATAGTTTGGACACTATAGAGAGATAATAACATTTATTATTATTCAGATAACCTTTCAGCACAGTGACAGTACCTGGATTTTTATAGACATTAAGCCAGTGTTTCATACACATAGCTGACATCTGGCGTGGGCATGCAGCCAGGGGTGTGCATTGATAACTCCTCCCCCATCAGGCCTATAAAATGGAGGGGGGGAATTTCAGCCCTAGAGATACTCCAGAGTATCCTAAAAACTGACTTTACTGTAAATCATAATAATATATTGTATTAATAATAATATATCCTAGAATATGATAACTTTTCATGTAAAGTTAGGTGGAGTACCTCACTCGAACCACCACCAAATTCCTACTCCTTCTATTACTTTACCATACCTCAGAAGGTACTTAATAGGAGAAGGAATAACCATAAAAATATAGATTAAGATTATTGTTAGAAAATCTGAGAAACAATGAAACTTATTTGCATAAATATAATAATATAAAGTTATGCAAATAAGAAAGAAATTACCCAAGTGCATGGTAATTTCCCAGTATTATTCTATGATAAGAATTGTCCCATGATGTGATTGGTTATACATCCATGTCATGAGTTCATGGGGAAATAGAAAATACTGTGCTCAATATAAAACAATTCCCTTTACATCATAGTACATTTTAATTGTAATACATTAGAGTAGAAATTATAATAACATTCTAGAACCTTCTACAAAGAACCTCTAGAATATAAAAGGAGGCCAATTCTGGCCTAGGACTGGTTCCTCAGCATATTCACCCAGTACCATATTTTGTAAGTACACTGAATATTCTCCTCCTACTATTAGAGTAGTGTATTCCCTTTATCCAACCCAACCTTTATTACTGGAATTAGTCTCAAGTTACCTTAGAATTCCCCATCCTTGGCCTTGATCTATTCCTTATAGAGCAGTTGCTGCAAGACTACCACCTCTGACAGTAGCCAATCAGCTTAAGTGCTTGCCAGCTGCTTAATAGCAATTTATATTGGTATAACTTACCCAAAAAGACAAAGAATAGCAGAACCTATACGTTTAGCTGTTAGTCTTCTCCAATTGATTGATTTGTATATCAAATCTAACAATTATAAGGAGTTTAGGTTATCCTCTGTGTTTAGTTTGGACACCATAGAGAGAATAATATACATAGTTATTCAGATAACCTTTCAGCACAGTGATAGTACCTGGCTTATTTATATAAATTAAGCCAGTGTTTCATACACATAGCTGACAGAAAACATAACTGGAAAAGCCAGGTATACATGTAGGAAAACTAAATACATTCATTAGCACCCAAGAATATAGTAATGAGAATATTTTGAACAAGGAAACAGGAATAATTATAATGTAGCCTCCCTTGAAAAAATAAAATGAATTGAATTGAAATTTCTCATAGAATTATGTAAATTATCCCACAAGATTCTTGTGTACATGGAAATTTGCTAGGAAAAAATGAAATGCACTTAATGTTAAGAAATAGGGTTTTGATAAATGCACACCCCTGGAGGCATTCTTTTCCCAGGATGCATGTGACCCGCATTCCCCTCCTGGGAAGGCCATGTGACAAACACACCCTTCCTATACACATAGGAAGGGCCTGCAGCCCTGCATGCCGTGACCAGAGGGAAATACCTTTGGTTGGAGGCCACACAGCCTTTTCAACCAAAGGGATTCCCTCCAGTCAACAAGGCAACACAATCTTGTCAACCAGAGGGAATCCCTCCGGTCAACAAGGCCATACAACCTCTTTGCCCAGAAGGAATACCTCTGGTTGAAGAGGTTGTATACCCCCTTTGACCAGAGGGAACCCCTCTGTTTGAAGAGATTGTATACCCTCTTTGGAAGGAGGGATTCCCTCTGGTTGACAAGATTGTATTTCCTTGTTGACTGGAGTGAATCATTGACCAGAGGGAATCACTCCGGTTGACAAAGCTGTATACCCTCTTTGACCGGAGTGTCTCCCTATGGTCAACAAGGCTGTGTGGCCTCCAACCGGAGCAATTTCCCTGCGGTAAAGGTTTGTGGTGCTGCACACCATTCCTATGTGTATAGGAAGGGCATGTTGTGCTGCACACCCTTCCTATGTGTATAGGAAGGGTGTGTTTGTTGCACACCCTTCCCAGGAGAGGGGTGTGGGTCACACACCCATCCTGGGAAAGGTGTGCCGCCAGGGGCTGCATTTATCAATTCCCTAAGAAAGAGGGAAGAAAAAATACAAATTCACATGAATAGTTATTAGTAAACACTAATTCCCGTATCAACAGAGTACATGTGCAAGTAGCATTCTGGAAAGTGCTCATAATTTCCCCCTCCATTATTCAAGGACACCCTTTGGCCCCAAATAAGGATCTCCAGAATAATGACCTACTTCACATCTTAATTGACCCTTGAATATTACAACCCTGGTATTACAAAGCAGTGTCATCCCTTGTTAACAAAAATCAACCCAGCACACTTCTTTTTTCAACTGGAATTCTTGCCAAAGTATACTGTTATGGATCTTTAAAGCAAGTTTACAGCAATTGAGTAGCAGCAAATCCTTTCAAGATCTTACCAACTATTTGATCAATTAATTCCTTGATATTGATAATTATGTGTTATTGGTATCAAAACCATCATTTTCATTATAGAGAAATGCCCTTGTATTTATTATTATCATGAATCAAGCTTGCAATTATTTTACTAGTGTATTACATAAGCACAGTTATGGTGCTAAGGTGTAATTTGATTACATATCATTGCATTTTTAGGCCCCAGGATTCATAAATAGAGCTGAAATTTTCCCTACAAATGTCATCTACCTTCTTTTTTGTTCTCATATTCATAATGATACAGGGACCCTTGAGGGAGCTTACTCCTTGTTTTAGTTGATTCAACACAAGGCCTCGTTCATTAACTTTTTTGGAGATTACCACTGACTTTATTGCTCTTTGGCTTTTTTTCTAAACTATTCAATAGATCAAGACAATCAATTTCATTTCTAAAATAAATTCAGGTTAAGCCCAAGAGAAATGAATTTCTTATAGAATCTTCCCTTATGTGGTGTAGAGTTGTGTAAAGGTAGATCATGATACAGAGATAAACCATTCCAAGTGTAGCAAGGGTTAGAAAAGATTTGACAGAATCCGGTATATTAGGGGGTATCAAATATGACCAAATCCACAATTATCTAATCAACGGGTGTCACCAAATCCACAATTATGAAACCAGTGGATAAAAATTCCAAATAATGCCATTATTTGCACTAGACGTGTCAAGTATCAACAACAAAACCCCAATATAATTACAAAAACCATGATTCTCCACATTTCAACCAATCAAAACTCAGGATCCACAATTGCAATATACAACCCCAATAGAATCAATAATCCTCCACAATTCAACCCCAACCAACAATGAATCATTGCCAATACAACTCCACCCAGTCACAAACCCAAACTTGTTCTTCAGTTTTCCTCAAAATTTGGTAAGTTTAGTCAATTATAAACTTGCTTGCAGAAAAAACATTGATCAATCATTCCCTGATCCCAGAACAATGCCTATCAAAAAAACAAATAAATTCATCACTGGAAAAGGAAAAGTGATACCAAAGAAGTCAGCAAGCAGGAAGAAACCCATCAAGAAGCAAGCACAACATGTCTCTGACAATGATACAACCGGAAAAACTTCTTCTCACCTAAAGAAGGACGACTTCCTCATAATCATCGACTGGCTCAAAATCCAAAAGAATTATTATTTGTGCTTTGGAACTGGTAAGGCGCTGGCGGTTGGAAGGCCAGCCAAAGGGAAGATTAAAGGATTCGAGCTTATGGCAATCAATCTGAGAAATCAATCCCCTTCACAAATCAATCTAAACCCCAGGCAGATGAAAGATTGTTTTAACAGCTACAAGGACAAGTATAAGAAAACACATACCCAATCCTCCTCCAATGGCTTTGGACTCACCGATGAAGACCAATCGGCAGGAATTATCACCATTGATGAGAAGCTCAACAAAATGTGTCCACATTTCCATGCTATGCATCAGCTGATGGGGAAGAAACCATTTGTGACGCCCGTGTACAAAGTCAATGCTCAAAATGGTGATGAGAGCTCTCAATCTTCTGGTCCCAAGGACAACAACTTGGACGAAAATGTTGAGAAAGATGACTCAGATAATGTATCTGTGGATTCCAATAACTCTAGGGCTCCACTTGTAAGATTGATCAGTTGTTTCATTGACTTTTTTGATAATTGCTAATATATTCAATATTGTTTATACGTGATGAATTAGTCAGCAATCTTGGAACCTTTAGAAACAAATGAGAATAGGTCTGAAGGAGGCAGGGATGGTGAAGAGGTTTGTTTAAATTTCTTTTTATCACTTATGCAATTTCTTCTTCAAACAATTGACCTTGCCACTAAATAATTTAGGAAAGACTTGGACCTGCCAGTGTTTGTGACAATCCGTCAGATGAAAATGAAGCGGTAATCCTGGTTTGTTATTGGATCAATTAATCACTGTTGTTTGATTGATTAGCTAAAGCGCCATTTCTTCCCTTGTTTGACATTAGCAAGGAAAGGAAGCAAGTATTTGTCCTAGTGGAAAGGTTAAATCATCTAAGCGCTATCAAAGGGCTGTGGATTCCCTCACTGCCAAAGAAAAGGCCCTTGACACAAGTGATTCAGAGGATTACTGTCCATCTGATGCTCAAGAAGATACTCAGTCACCCTGCAAGAAGAAGAAAACAAATCATGCACCACTTTGACACCTCATAATGCTGCATTGGATTCTCCTGAAAATTCAAATAAACTGTTGCCAACTCAAACACCCAAGGACAAACAAAGGGCATCCAACAGTGCCAATATCAATCCTAAGAGCCGATCAACCTCAGGGCCCAACACCCCCAATCCTTTTTATCAATATGAAGAGTATGCTTTGAAGAGGGATGCAGGCCAGTTGGAGATGTAATCCTTGTTCCAATTTTATTTAACTGACATGCTTCTTCAACTTAATTCTTTATTAGGAAAGGCACAAGTGGCTCGAGACAGCCTCAGTTTTGAGATGTTTAAGTTTGAATGACGGGTCAACAACAATAATGAGGGGGTCGAGTTAGAGGAAAAGAAATTCAACCACTCAATTGAACTTGAGGAGAAGAAGTGGGATCATGGAATTAAATTAGAGGAAAAGAAGTGGGAACATGGAATAAAATTAGACAAGAGGCAATTAGACTGGGAAAGGGAGGAGAAGGATAAGGACCAAAAGTTTGAGATGGCCAAGATGGAACGTTTGGCTTGTCAGGAGCACATTGGTAAGAAGTATGACCTGGTGACTCAGTGTGTGGCTCATGGGAAGAGTACAGAAGAGATTGAACGCTTGGCAAATTTATTCAAATAGTCCACCTTTTGTGGCTTTGTTCACACCCAACAAATAATTTGAAACATTGCATGTTACACATTAGAAATAAAATAAAAAAAAGCAAACTATTGATCATATTTTAAAGAGTTATCTAAAATAGCATCCATATCTCTAATATTCCAGTTGCTTTTATTTGGATGATTAATATAGTGACCATCTCTAATAAGCTGAATGGCTTTTTGGGTTTTCTTGGGCAGTTGGCAAGATAACCCCATTCGTGTATGTGAAGAGTTGGGAGCAGTTTTTGAGGGAAGAGTCAGGTGAGAATAAGCAGTGGCTTTCCATGCACACTCAACTATACCATCAAATCCTGCAAAGTTGATGCCACAAGAATTGTCTGGAAAGACAAATTCACCTCCAGTGACTTGAAGATTATTCTCAACTAGCTTCCCAGTGTGTTTCTCAATGGGAATCCATAGGACAAAGCTGAAGGGTGAAGAATTGGTTTCTTGGTGTGGTGTGTTTGCAAACTGGCCAAGGGTAAACGACAGGTGTGAGGTGAATCCTTTGCGGTGGGCTGAATATTGGGGAGCTAGTCCAGGGGCTTTGAGTTGAATGTGTTTTTTCTGGACCTCACGGAATAGGGGTTTGGATACAGATTGGAAGCACCGGCCAAGAAACTTATCAATTTTTGGAACATCCTTTTGAAGCGCTTCATAACCGTGTTGATCTGTAGCAAATTTGGAAGAAATGCCTGTTATACCAATTTGGGATTGTGCCTTGTAACCTTTTTGCCATCCTAGACTGTACATTTCACCCAAGTATGCTGGTCCGTTGGATTTATTGGAATTTTGGAATTTGGCCTGCTGGATGAGATGTTGGCTGAGATTTTGGTATTGTTCTTTGAGGTTTGCATCCATGGTTGAGAATGGTTGGAACTTTACCACAGCAATAACGTTCTTACAAGCTCCATCAGCCCAGCAGATAAAGGACTTGTTGAAGAATTGGATGTTGGATTTGGATTGGGAATTGAGATGCAGACTGGAATATGGGACTGGCCAGCAAAATGTACATTGGCCCTTTGACGGCAAAGAATTTGAGTGGCCGCGTTGTACTTTTTCTGCTTCTTTTGATGTTTACTGAGGTGTGATTGCGGAGCCAGACAAGAACCTTCTGCTTCATTGACCCCTTTGCTGCCACGTATATCTTGTTCTCAATAGTGATCACATTGGCGATAGATTTGACAAATTACACAAGACTTTGATTCCATCTGAGACATGTTAGGAGGCACGTGGGGATTGGGATTGGAGTGTTGCTTGCATGTAGGTGGGCAAGGTGGATGGCTGAGTTTGACTTTCTTTGAGGAGAAATTGGATGATTCTGAATTGTTGTCACTACTTTCATTTTTGGTAGAGCCAGCATCTGAGAAGGTGCTATCTGAATCCAAATTGTACGTCAAACAGGAAGGTGACAGCGGGTCCTGGTGGCAAGAATCATCCCCTCCTTTCTCCTCACTAATGTGCTGTGACTGTTCTAGATCAAGAGGAATAGCACATCGCCAATGGATGTTACAGTTTGTACTTGATCTTTGAACAGTCAGCGGCACATCAGCTTGGATTGGGGAGGGGGTGGGCAGTGGTTCTTTGAGGCCAACGGTTTTCTGTCAAGGTTCTTCCAGTTCCACTCTGAGCTCCTCCATCACTGATTCCAGTTGTGTAAATTCCACTCTTTTTGATCCAAAAAGAGAAAATAAATGCAAGAATGAATAAATTAGCAATACACAGGTGGCTCAGTTGGAAGAGAGGATTAAAGCGCCGGTAGGCGAATCTAGAAACATTAATAATAAGAAAAATCCATAAAACATCACTCCTTGCTACATAATGAAGCACAATTATGGGCTGCTCATTCAAAGTGGCAACACGCGTATTTCCCCGGTTTTGGTGATAGTCATTCCCAATGCGGTCCCTCACAGACCATCTGGGGAAAGCACCAGATATTCCCAAGTTAGGTCCTCACAAGGAGAACCTGAAACTATATAAGAACCTCTGAGGAGGTCAGTTTATCGGGCAGTTACTCAGACATTAATATTTTCTCCTCAAAGTTGAACCTAGAGCTAGTCCTTTTCCAAACTTCAATTAATCTACTTTCCAGTTGCACTAATTTTAATTCCTTTTTATTTACTCATTCTCTGGCTGGGCCATTTTCCCATTATTCTTCCAAGAAAGATTTCTTATTATTACTTTCCTTTATCAACTACCATGAAACGAACTGCCAGCCATCTTGACCATGACAAATACCCATTAGTAGCCGATATATATGACATAGTTCCATTTCCTTTGACACAGACTGTTCCGGCTCGGCCCTCTCACCTGACCGCTCCCAACTCCCTTCGCATGATTCGACATGTCGGCACCAGTGCACCCTCTTTTGAAAGAGAAGTTCACTGCTTTACAATCCCTGGTAGTGATTTAGCCACTGCCCAAGCTTTTGTCACTGCAATGCAGGCTACTGTTTACTGGAATTCTCAACGATCTCGCACTAACATTGATGGTCTCACCCCTGTATCTGGCAAAAGGGGCCGTCCAGCCAAGTACACATTTCGGCTCGATTTCAAATGTCCTCGCAGTGGAACCCAACGGAAGAAGCACACTCTGACCCGAAAATGCGGCTGCACAAGTGGATTCAGCATCTACCATCACATTCAAACCAACAGTCTCAGGGTGGAATGGCGATGGAGGCACAATCACTTTCCATTCTCAGTGGAAGAGATGAAAATGAATCGCATCCCCAAGATGCTTGATGACTGGCTCACTGAACGTGTTATATCTGGACTCAGCTGGAAAGCCATACATCAGCTGACTCTCTTCCCAGAAATTTTTTTGGTGTGTTTTTCCTCTGCAAAAATAAAGTAATCCATCATTCTGACTTACACATATACACTCCGGCCAGTTTTCCAGCTCAGAAATCAAACCCGAAGCAACCTTTGTGAAGTCTGACCGTGTCCGTTACCTCATCCGCACTCGAATGAGTGTGTTGGCCAAGCGGGACCCAGATGCATTCAAATCCATCGAGCTATGGAACAACAACCTTCGGCAACAAGGGTGGAACACTTTCCTCCCTGTTTTACATGACTCGCCAGGCTTTATCTTTGCCTTCCAATCCCCCTGGCAGAGACAGCAACTTTTGGAACATGGCTGGGGAATGATTATGCTTGATAGCACCCACAACTCAGTCAACAACCAATGCCTTTCTGGAGGCCAAAAGTTCAGTTTGTACACCTTTGTGATTCGCGACCCAATTGTAGGAAAGGGTCTGCCAGTTGGCTGGGCATTCACCTCTTCAGCTTCTGCGTAAGTAAACTTACTGCTAGCTTCTATCATCCAGTGTATCATCAAACTGATTCATAGTTTGGCAGCGAGCCCCTCCAAGCAATCATTAAGTGGCTTCGGCAATCAACTGGTATTGTTCCCTGTGCAATCATGAGCGATTGCGCCCAAGCAATCAAGAAGGCAGCCACAGATGCCTACTCCGACCTAGTAATCCAAGCCCCTAAATTATACTGGTGCCTTTTCCATGTTCTCAAGGCATTCAAGAATCGGGCAGTCTTCTTTCTTGGAACCCGGTCTGAAGAGGCAATGGTGGATTTCAGAAAGATCGTTTATGACAAGCGCAACCCAGAGATCCAGCTCATACCATTCTACACTAAGTGGGCTGCAGTCAATGTCTCGTTCGTTGACTATGTTAAGACCCAGTGGCACTGCAACATACTCAACTGGGCTATCTATTATCGATCTGTAAGAAAATTTCCCTTCACTTGACGCATGTTGACTCTTTCAAAAATCTAAACAAGCCAAACTGTAGACCCCCCATCAGGGTATACATACAAACAATTATGTAGAAGCATGGCATCGGGTTCTCAAGACCCACTTTATAGACACCAAAGAGCGCCGGCGGATTGATGAAGTTGTCCAAATTCTTGCCGACGAGGTACAAACATCTTATCTCTTGGCACAAATTCAGGTCTCTGAGGGAGTCAAACTCCAGCAAACAAACAACTTCCAATCACGAGCAAAGGCCCATGCCGATGGCTACCCCCCAGCAACAATGATTCTACTTGGCATTCAAGTCATGAAGACACCAACCCATGTGAGTATTTTGATTTTTACATGGCTTAAATGCACTCCAGGAACTGACATGGGAGTGCTAGTACTGTATTTCCTCCTTTACCGAGCCAACCACAAAGTTCTATCTAGTCCAGCATCACAAGCCAGCAGAAAACAGTATTGGTCACCTGACCAGCTGCTCCTGCGAATACTTTTTCCGCTATGGATCGGCTTGCAAGCATATGTATTACATTTCTAAGCAGTACAAGCTTCTGGTTGTCGAGAATCCAGTGAAGTTTGTGCTGAAACCCTCTACATATCCAGCCGAAAAGAACATCATCTCTGGTATCACCGATTGCATTCTAGATTATTCATTGATTAGATCAGAGGAACCCACAACTATGGCCCCACAGTACTCAAATTTCGATCTGAACAACGCCCATAAGAAACATAAACTAAACCCAACGACTTCGGATCCACAGGATTTCTCAATCTTGGCCGAAGAGATTGTTGATTTTGAAGAGTCACTGGATGACATGACCGAGTTGTTTACAACCCATGTCGAAACAGTTAGCAACACCTGTCTACAATTCACAACTAGCGATGAACGGCTGCGAATGACAGACAAAGAACTTGTACGCCATCATTCTAACCTGGCCAGATCAATGATTCTTGCATTGAGGAATGCAAGCGAGATCCTCAAGACAGCCAAAACCCGCCGCCTAATTGTATCAGCGAGCTCGCCCGAGTCAATGTGGTGGTTCAATGATACTTCCCACAAGATATTACAGGAGATTCTCTCAAGCTGCCCGAAAGCACCCCAATCGCAAGCAAGTCGTTTCCCTGGCATCTCAGTTGTTCAATGCCTACCTCGTGGAGAAGTAGAGAACCTGATCACTCGTTTGCTGGAAGCTGGCTGGAAAGACTTGACAACAGCGCAAGGCCACCTCAATCACAAACAACGCAAGGCCGACTTCCTCCTTAAATCGTCAATACCCGATCTTGAATGTTTGAGGGTGAAATGCTGGGAGCTGTTGGGTGGCTTGGAAAACATGTGTCCGGGTCTTGCAGCAAGGAGGCAAGTTTGATGACTGTGGAAGCGTGACGTCCGTTTGGCTGGGCGAGGGATACAGAAGTTTAGTGGAGATGGGTTTTATGAAGTGGAAGTATTTATGTAGATATTTCTGTGTGTTGCATTTCTGGTTGTCGGTGGGCATGACTTGTGATAAACAAGATAGGTCTAGAGCTTGGGCAGTTTCAAAAAGATTATGCAACTTTTTGTGATTACTATTGGACATGAGAATAGGCATGTAGACAGCAATGAAAGGCTAGCTTTATAAGAAGCCCTCCTCAGGGGAAATAAATCACTTGTCCGAATCCACTCATCTCTTACTTGGTTGTGAGCCCCAGTCATGGAACTCATCTGTTACTTGGTTGTGAGCCCGAGTCATGGAACCCAGGGACATCTTCCATCTGCGTAACCAGTACGCATGATTGCCATATTTCATTATGCAATACGGCCCATTTGTTTTTGCCACATTCAGGCACTCTTAAAGCGCTGACCCAAGCTCTGAATTCTTTCTTTTTCCCTCTTGAGTTATTTTTGCAGCCCCACTTACAAAGGGACTTACTGAGATGTTGTTCAAGAACGAGGTCATAGTTAGAGTGAGATCGGCTTTGGATTGATTGAGTGATCCTCAGCAGCCGTCCTCGGCAATGTGATCCTCAGCAGCCGTCCTCGGCAATGTGATCCTCAGCAGCCGTCCTCGGCAATGTGATCCTCAGCAGCAGCTTTTCTCGGCGATATGATCCTCAGCAGCAACCGTCCTTGGCAATGTGATCCTCAGCACGCTTCGGCAATGTGATCCTCAGCAGCTGTCCTTGGGGATGTGATCCTCAGCAGCCGTCCTCGGCAATGTGATCCTCAGCAGCAGCGTCGCTCGGCGATGTGATCCTCAGCAGCCGTCCTTGGCAATGTGATCCTCAGCAGCAGCCGTCCTCGGCTTGGTAGTTCTCCTCAGCAGCCGTCCTCAGCAATGTGATCCTCAGCAGCAGCGGGAGCAGCGTCGCTCGGCTTGGTAGTGATCCTCAGCAAGATATAAGGATGCTAGGAGGTCTAATGCAGATACTACCTTTTACTTAAGCCGTCCTCAGCAATGTGAAGCTCAGCAGCAGAGTTGCTTGGCAATGTGATCCCCAGCAGCTGTCCTTGGCAATGTGATCCTCAGCAGCAGCCGTCCTCGGCTTGGTAGTTCTCCTCAGCAGCCGTCCTCAGCAATGTGATCCTCAGCAGCAGTGTCGCTCACCTTTGTAGCTATCCTGAGCAGCAGTCCTTGGCAATGTTATGCTCAGAAGAAGCGTAGTTAGAATCTGAGGAGAGGTGAGCAAACAATTTAGAATTAGCACATTGGTTCGTTTGTTGGATAATGGAAGAGCTGCAGACAACCGTTGGCAGGTCCAAATTGGCCTGCCAAACCATCTTGGCGGTTTCAGCCATCTCCTGTGGCTTGGCCCCATTGAATCTAATTGCACCCACAACAAAGTGGCTTGGCCTGATTAAATCGAATTAGGCCGTCGTTTAATCATTCCTGAGCATCTCTTGTTGCCAAGAATGTTGGCAACTGTCCTGCCAAAAACATTCATTCAAGGAGGGTTGGCAAACTCACCTTGAGCTAAATCAAAAATTCGGCATGGCATCAGCCAAAGAAAGTCAAGATAATAAAAACAAGAGTGATCACACTCACCTTTGTGGAAGGGATTGATAAACAGCATGTATGTCAGCAAATTATCTGAGCACCAAAGAGGAGGGATGATGGGTCAATTGGATTACCGTTTTCAGCCACAAAGTGTGAGAATTTTAGGTGTTGTGTCCTCCTTATTTAGATAGAAGTGATGAAAGATTGAATTGCACTCTGTAACACGGATTAAACAACTTAATAATTACAAAAAAGGGAGTCAATATTATGAATAACAAAGTAGAGTTCTTCATTAAAGTAAGATTGATACCTTAATAATTACACTACTGTGATTCTTCAATAATATTTGGAGATCCAAGAATTGATGGCCTTGAATTGTGAGTTTATTGGAGGGGAGTTTTCGTAGTGTGTGGTTTCATTGAGTTGTTGATGTTGTTGGTTCAAGTTGGTTGTTCTTTATGTGATTCACTTCCAATGGGATGAATAATTTCAGAACTTAAATCTTCAATTGGAGTGTTCACACTCAGAACACTACATTCTACTCCTCTTGCGCTCAGGACGTGCTTCAGTTGAGAAATCTTCTGTGGTGAAATTGCTGATAACTCCAACACAAAGCACATGAGCAAGCCAAGTTTTTCCTGATTATTTTTCAATGAATAAACAGTGTGAAATTTAAAAAGATGAAATGAAAAATCAGAAGAAATGTTACCATGACAGTGTATCGTGCACAATTGCAACATTGAAACAAATTGAGCTAGTGGAAGAAGCATTTTTTTTTGTACCGGTGGGTGGTTTTTTCCACAGCTAGATACATAATGGTTTCAGGGACTTTTCCCACAGAAAACTCACTTTGCCAAAAAGAGTCAGCAATCATAATGATCATGAATTAAAGATCCAATTGTGCTCAACAATTAGTTTTGAGACAACCAACCAATCTGTAGAGATCTGCTTACTTAGGCAAGAAAACATATTTTGATCCAACATATAAGTGTAAAAACTTTATTGATTTTATTGGCATTCCAGAAGAGAAGAGAACAATTATCTGTAATGAAGCAGAGCAATCAAGAAGAATTGGCACTGCGAGGAAACCAAATCAAATGCAAGAGTCAGAAATCTGGAAGTGTATTGTTCTGCAAGTGAATGTTGAATTATTCACCTTAGTTGAAGAGTGCAAGCGTTATGGGGCGTAACAGTCCACATAATCCATTGTTACTAGATTCAATGTTTTCCAACAGGGCAGGGCTGCTTCTGGTTCCTCCTCATTGTAAAGTTCATGCCACTGATCCTTGAGGTTGGCTAGAAGATTATGCAGAACAATGCAGGTGATGATCCACTTGACCATTGCCTTCATCTCACGAGGGTTCCTGATTTGTGATTGAATTTCTCGCAAACTGGCAAATTGTCCCTTTAGAATACTGATGGCATGTTCAATTTGTACTCTTGATTGGGCTAGATGGTAATTTAAATCCACATTCTCAGGTATAAGCAAATCAAAACCTTTGTAGGCTGGAACGGTATGTTGATCACTTGAATAAGCAGAGTCGGCCAGGAGGAATTGGTGTTGATCAAAGAATTGTTCTGGATTTTGAAAAAGCTTCATATTGGAGAAGACATAAAAATTGTGACAGGATCCTGGGTAGCCTGCAAGGTAGGATATGAACTTTTTTTTTATGTCACAAACAAGAGTGACCGAAATGGAGTAACTGTTTGGAAAGCAACCAATACATCAGCTAAGAATCTGTAAAATAGTGGAACCAATGCAAACAATCCAACCGTTTTTTTTGATCCCAGTAGTGGTTACCGTCCACTGGAGGCTTTTGACTCAGTGGAATGGTTGTTCCATCAACAAAGCCAACACATCCAGGGAAGCCTTCATCTTGCATGACCTGAGATGATTCCATATGTTCTTCTTGAGTTGGCCAAGATACCAAGTGTGATTGCATTTGATAAAGAATCTTGATCACCCGACATGTGTAAAGGTTGATTGTTCCATAGCCAACTTGGAAGAGATTCTTGAGTCTGAACACAGCAGCACCGTTTCTGTTTGATCCAAGACGGCACATAGCAATAGCAAGTTGGACTGATGGGTCTTGTTGAGGATTCTGAGAGGAGTTGTGAAAGATTAGGTTTGACTCAATCAGTTGAAGAAGATTGAGGAAACATGGGAACGACATTCAAAAAAGCTGGAGGAAGAATGATTGAGGAAGTTCTTGAATGATTGAAAGGTCATATCAAGGATGGAATCGTGTAGTGGTGCCTCTGGCATTGAGGTATTGTTTCTGGAGTTTTGATCAACAATAAAGGTAGAAATCTTCAAGACCTGAGTCATTGTTATCTGAGTCAAAAATCAATACTGTTGCAGCAGAGTTGGCCGCTTGAAATAGTTGCTTGTTTTGAGAGGGTGCTTGTCACATGATTGGTTGAGGTGAGGTGTGATGTTTGCTTGGTTTGACAAGAGGAAATGGATTGAACGGTGAAGCGTGACCTGATGTGAGATGTGATTTAATTGGGTTATTTTGGAAATGAAGGATTTGGATGGAAAACCAGGGTTTTTCATTTTCAAAATCCGTTTGGTTTTTAGCTACCCCTTTTTGAAAACCGGTTGATTAGAAATTGTGGATTTGGCAATTTCTAATCAACGGGTTTTAATGGTGGATTCGGTCATATTGGATACCCCCTATTAATGTCACATGTAGCTACTGAACAGGTGTTTTCTTTGCCTTGAACTTCAGAAGAGTCCCTTTCTAAGAGTTTACCATTTCTCTTTCTGCCTTCAGTCATTCAACCCAAGTACTGATCCGGATCTTTGACTGTTTTTGCCAGCTTTGTCTTTCTTACAATATCTCAGTCTTGGCTGTAGTCATTGGCACTCTATCAATTTCGTCATTTTGCAAACAGGTCGCGACGGCACCAGTGTATTTTTGGTACAAGTGGACAGCGATCAAACAGCTGCTGCAGCTATTGCTTATTGCTAGCGTTTGTCTGCTACGCTATGCCAGAGCATTTCTCAGTGTAGTGTTGCGTTCAGTCCCCAGAAAGAGCGAATAAACAGCATGCTGCTTAATATGTACATGATTTATGACAAGATGATTCTAGACTACACTGTCTTATGTAGCTGTATCCCAAACGCGGTTTTCCCTATAACTACCTGATTATGACAAGATGACTTTCCAAGCAGATACTTTTTGCTGTGGAATAGGAAGCAATTATTTGGCTTCTCATTAATCCGAGCAGGTTTAGATGGGGGATATCATAACCAACTCAAAACATGATCCAGATATCTCTGGCACAATTCTTTCATCTTGAATGATACTTTCTTGAGTGCCTGTATTTATGAAGATGTAACTTACGCCATTGCACTCGGTAACAATTTTCCTCTTCAAGTTTTTTTCTTCAATCAGAGCTACCTTGATTCCGCTCCTGAATTGGCTCAATTGTCAAGGCGCAAAGAAACTTGGGACATCGAACTCCCTAAGGAATGAACCAGTTGTTACTATTCTATTTAGCCGTGAGTGACATATTCTTGATGAACAAACAAAGTTGTATGATCCAGGAAGCGTCTAAGTACCTTTTTTTATTCTTCTTTAAATGTGTTTCTTAGCTTTCAGCAATCAGTTTAGCTACACATGGCTACATCAAGAGTGCATCCCCAAAACAAGTTGAATTAGCCGCAATAGGACCCACCAGATCATCCCAGACTACCTTCGATCAAATGAACAGATTAACATTTGAACAGGCTCGCGAAAATGAAATGATGGGGTATCATGACAAGGCAATAAGTGAAACATCACAAACCAAGAATTCAGTAAGTGTTAAATAAATTTCTCTCAAACCCAAGTAAATACCGTGATAATTGGAGCTGAGATTTTGAATGAAACTCTACTTGGGGTTTGAAGAAGCACGTAGTTCTTGAAGTTAATCAAGAAGGGGTAGTGGACGATAACGAATCATTAACAGATAGTGATCACTCAGTGAATGATCTAATCATCTCAATTGAGACTGAAACCGACGAAAATAAACAGCCATGGCTCAAAGGTTTATGTGATTGTCCTGAGTATATCAAATGTTCTCTTTCTGAATCGATTACCATGGGCCTATTCCTCATCTTCTTAATTTTTTATGCTGGTCTTATCCAATTCCTAGCCGAAGGTCTTGTTCATATTCTATCAACTAATTTCCTGAAAGATTTGGATTAGCATGCCCTGTTTGTTTTTATGAAACATTGAACATCTTTTTCCTAGACACAATCTAGTCAGTTTCATGTTGGCAACTTTAATACTATTTCCATCAGATTGTATCATGAATTTTGCACAATTCCTAGACCATTAGAAGAAATGGTTCAGACCCAGCTCTTCAACTTGAAAGAGTTGCAAAATGTACATGCCAAGTGCCATAAAGATAGCCTTAAAAATCCAATGTGAACCGGGCTAATAGGAATGTGAAATCATCAACAACTTCAGTATTTGACATGTCATAAGCAAAAAATAGCAAGGCCTGCACTCCAGGAACCGAGATGTACAGGTACATATTTATTTAAATAAAATGGTTGGTTTATTTTATTTTCAGATTGTAAAATAGATATGCAGTATGTACATAAATTGTGTGCTGGTTTGCTATTTTAACCTTTGGAATTCAAAATACAACCACAACCGAAAACCAAGACATGGCCAACAAACGAGCACTCGACCCACCCATCGACCAATCACCCACTTCACTCACCCAGGCCAAGAAAGTCAAGTTCGGAGCACTTCCCAGTACATCATCCAAAAAGAGAAGTAAGAACCAACCATCGGGCTCATCGTCCACGTTCGAACCGAGCGACGATGTGGCCGATCTCCAATTCGACGAACTCAACCAGGTTGGCAAGATCAAGAAAGGAACGGTCAAGGTAGATGGATACGATTCGGATTCATCAACAGAAAACACCGAGGTTCGTCATAGTAAGAAGGATAAATCGGCGGATGAGGATGACATCTTTGGAGACGAGAAAGGTCAAGCCGAAGGGAAACGTCCCAATAACCATCCCAAGTTTGAGAAGATCGACGTCGGACTCAAGGTTAAAAAAGGCGCCGAAGGTAAAGACTACTTGGACTTAGGGGACATCGAAGGACAAGAGTTCGGTAAAGAAGATGAAGAAGAGGAAGGAGAGGAAGAAGAGAGAGATAAAAAAAGTGGAGGTCCCAAGAAGCACCAGGAAGATGGAGATTCAGGCGACGATTATTCAGAAGAAGAGGAAGATTTCGTGCCGGGAGACGAGTTCGCCAATGCCGATGATGCACCGAGAGCCAGAAGGAAATCGAAGAAAGGCATGGGGTTTCTACTCAGTAAATTCAACATGGCTGAGGAACTCCAGGAAGGTCGAATGGCTGCCGATGGCAGTTACGTTGCTTCTGCCAAGGATCCCGAAGCCGTTCATGATAACTGGTTGGAGGGTGTGAATTCCAAGAAGACTATCAAACAGGCCCGAGAAGCTAAACGGTTACGTGATGGTAAGTTCTAAATTATTACCCTTCGTAATTCGCGACTGATCGGGCTTTGTCTCTACACAGAACAACTACGTAGCCAAGTAGAGAGGGAAGAAAGTATGGCCACACTGCAGACCCGTAAAGATTGTTATGTCGCCCTTCTAGGCCTCTTGCCAGCTGGAGATGGCCGATCAGTGTCTCAGATTCTATGTCAACTCGGTAACGGTAAACGGGCCCTTCAACAGAACAAGCCAAAAAAGAAGGTGGTCAAGAAGAGTGCGATCGATAAATTGGTGCCCGAGTCGATGGACATTGACCACGAAGATTTGACAAAGGGAAACCGGGGCCAATTGGCGCATGACGAGCAAGAAGAAACGGGGAACAAGACGACGGCAACGACGTCAAGCCAGAAAAAAACAGAGGATGAGGTCAAGCTGGATCGTAGGATTGGAGAGATCACTGATCTCGCGTCGATGCTCATGGGCACCCATGGCGAACTAGATATCTACGATATGAGCCATGGCTCGATTACCGGGATACTAAAGAGCGAGGGCCTCGTTCCACGGGACTGGATCCCGCCCAGTACCCAAGACTCCCCGCCTATCGTTCTCCAGCCAGACACCGCTCCACTCCAACCGGCCCGGAAATCCTTAATCTCAAGACCAACACTTGCCTCTTCTACACCCACACCACAACAAGAACAACAATCGATTCAGATCTACTACAAATTCATACAACCTGATCCCGCCTCAATCTCCTCCGGATCCGGGGCCCCAATCTACGGACCGTTCAATAAACAAATGATGCTTTCCTGGGCCCAGCAGGGATTCTTCGGCCATGACTTCGATCTTATCCTCGTTAAACTTGACTCTGCCGGTGGTTCTGATGACAATTCATCTTGGGGCTCTTGGAACCAAATTGTCAATCATTAATCTTCTCTTGGTCTCCTTGTCCATTTGTTATTCTGTTATCGAATTAAAATAAAATAATTAGGAGCTTTTATGTGCTACGTGTATCAATGTCTTCTCTTTATATATATACCGCAACACTTGAGGTTACCCAAGAATATCTTTCAACTTCTTCCGTACATTATACAAAGCATCTCCTTATTTATATACTTACATCCATTCAAAAATCTGATACAAAAAAACAGTATGAAGATGTTGATCTTGAAAATGGTTTTCTGTCTGCATTTTTTTTTTCAGTTGGGAAACACAGAGTAGGCCTTGTAATGGTAATCATTTTTTATAAAAAGCATTGGACTTAATGAACTTTCATGGGTTAGAGGAAGAATCGGAGTTTCCACAAGCATTCAGAGGGTGTGAAATCCAGTGACATGATGAATGAATTGTTATGGATTCTCAAATATGAAGCAACATTGATCTGGACTCTAACTGCTAGCATAGCAGCCTTTTTTTTTGTCAAATATTTTTGTCGTGTCAGCTCACACTACACTCTGCTAAACTAACAGGCAGTGTAGCAGGAATTGTTTGATGCATTTTTTTAGTGTTAGCTCTGGAAAACTACTGCTGCACTAACAAGTAGGATATTTGTTTTACTGCTAACAGGGTTTGAAACTGCCATCAGCGGAATAGAATTCAACTCACACTATGCTAAACTGGTAATCAAATTTTGGTGGACAGTTTTTCTGCTAAATGTTGGCTTGGTGGGTCACAAGCCAACCCCCAATTTCAACAGTTAATGTGGCTGCTTTACAACAGCTGTTAACAGGGATTTTCAATTTCTGTCATGTGTAGAAATTGAACCCAGGCTTGAAAGCTTAGAACCAGCCCAGTGGACATTTTTGACCACTGGAATCATGCTATCCTGAGGACACTCTAAACAGTGTTTTCTGGTGGATTACATACACTCTTCTTTTACTCATAGTTGATGTTAGGTGGTTGGCCAAAGAAGGGATATGAGAATGGTGAAAGTTTTCCCTTCCACACTTTGTCTGATTTTGATGCTTAGGTGGTTGTGAGCTACTATTTTTATGAATTCTATGATTCAAATCAGGTCCCCAGAAGATTGTTCCCCCCAAGATCCATCATTTGACATAAAACTCATTCCAATAAGAATAATTAAGATATCTACAGAAGGGAATAATCAGAATTCCTGCGCCCAAATGCAGTGTATTGTATAATTTACAGGGGCCTGGTTAGCTCAGTCTGTAGAGCATTTGGCTTTTAACCAGTGAAGAAAGAAAATCTGAAAAAGATTAAATTTATCACAGTAAGCTCATTCATACCACAGTAAATATTTGAGCGAGTACAGCAGTAAAATAAACTTTATTTTGTTGCTGTGTTAGCACAGAAAACACAGCATTTTTTTTTTTTACCTTTTGTTTGCTTTACTTTTGCAAGTGAAACAATCAAAAGAGACTTGATTTTTGCTGTTTTGGTTCTTTAATTGCATAAGTATAGCATTTTTTTTTTTTGGTTGCTGCACTCAGATTGCAACCAAACCAATCAAAACTTCAATTTTTTAGTTTGTTTTGTTTGCTGTACTTGGGCAAGTATAGCAACATAAACAGAAAAATTTTCTACATGTTTTTTTGTTTGTACTTGCAAAAGTTCAGAAATCAACACAACCAAAAATTCTCTCATATTTTTCCAAGAGAAAAGCATACTTCAACTTGTCTAATAGTTTAATTTGCACAATTTCTTCAATATGGTTTTTTTTTCTTCCCCAATTTGTTCAACAGTATATTTTGATTGTAATTTTGATTCTTTCAGTCATATTTACAATAATTTGTATTTCATACTGGCAGCTTTTTGGGGTGATAAAAATTTAATGCATGCACTGTGGATTTCTGATCTGTCCATCTGCTGATCCACCCTCCCCCCCCCCTGTAGGGCATACAAGAGGCTGAATTTGAGCTCAAGAACTCTGATTATTCATTTATTTAGATGTCTTAATTCTTTTCATTGGAATAAATTTAATTTCAAATTATGGATATTGGGGAAGTTATCTTCTGGGGACCTGATTTGAATCATCAAATTCATAACACTACTAGCTCTAAGGCATCTAAGAATCAAAATAACAGAAATTGTGCAAGGAAGAAAAGTTTTCTATGGGGACTACAGGGAGATTCTAGGCATCAAATTTGAAGTTGATTTTTCAGAGCAGTTTTCTGATGCACTACCTGTAATTAGTTAAAATCACAGGAGTGCTACACTAATAGTCAGTGTATCTGAGAAGCACACTACACCAACTGTTGATGTAGCTGAGAATAGAAACACACTAAATATTAGTGTAGCTGATAAGTGTTGAAACTCGCGCTTGAGAGCACGCTCCATTGCATGCACCGCTCTATAACTGTAAACATTGAACATCATCATCAACTTTAACCTAACTCATCTTATCGCCTCAATCTCAGTCTAATCAGCAACAACCATTGCTCATCGACACTCACACTCATCTCATCACACTCATCTCATCACACTCATCTCATCACAACTCACTCTCATCTCATCACGCTCATCAAGATCTAACGGATTCAAGACTGTATCATCGTATCAACAAGTTCCAGCGAAGTTTTAACTTGGACCGCCTTAAATAACTTCCAACTTGGTGAGAAATGCGAATCAGCATTTCCGGATCATTATCTTTTTATTTCTCTTTCTTTTTTCTCATACTAACTTCATTTTATCTTTAACATTAGTACAAGTCTTTGGATCCACAACTTATCATCTATATTCTCTCCTCTATCGCTGTTGCCATTGGCACTAGGCTTCAATAGACTTCCTGTCTCTTTTTAACTATCAGTTGTTCTTTTACAGATACACTATCTGTCTCAGGGTTTGTTATAATTCTTAGTTTATTTCTTCTGTGTTTTTTTGTTTAGATTGTTTTTCTCACATAACTGTTTTTGTAGTTTTTGGTCTTAAGCAATTCTTTAAATCAATCATAGGTTCTTTAATAAGAGTGCCACACTAACAGCTAGGATAGTTTTTTTTTCAGCTGACAAGATATCTCTATATTTGTAACTTTATTTTTTGAATGGGACTAACACCATGCTATCAGCTTGTGTTTCTTCCCAAAAATTTCTTGTAGTTTTAGCTGGCCAAAATTTCAGCTAACAGTAAATGTTCTGTCATGTGCCTAAAAAATCTGACACTAAAAGTAGATCTAATGTTAGTGTAGTAGGCCCACTGTTGCATTGCATTGAATTTTTGAAAAACACATACATATATCCCAGAAAGGCTTTGAAATACCTAGGTAGAAACATGGAATTGGGAGAAAAAGAATACCCAGTGAAACTGGATATATACACCAAAAACCTGGATATATACGTGGAAAACCCAGGTCATTTATTGACCCCCATTGTTTATTAGTTTTTTTTCCTTATTTCTGTTATCATTTTTTTTATTGTATAAGTATTTTGTTTGAGTTATGATTTTTGTTTTGTGTGGAAAGTAGGCTCTGCTATGGAAAGTAGGCTCTGCCATAGTAGCAAGCTGACTTTGTACTCTGTCACATCAATTATTATCAAGTGATAGTTGATTTTTCCCTGGTGAACAAGCAATTCACATGCCCAAATTCTGGAAACAAGACCACATATTGTTCATAGTCATTGCAATATTTCAAAAATTTGATAATCAAAATTTAATTAAATATGCACAAAAATGCATGTATGCTAACCTGAAAAAGCTGTGGCACTGGGTTGTTGATGGGAGGCTGAAACTTTTCAAGTTAGTCCTTATTTACTTTTTGAACCAAAGCCTTAAATGGGGATGGGATAAATAGAGATAAAAAAATTGGTGAATTTCACAGCTTGAACTTCAAAATGTGATATATCATTGCAAAGCGCAAGAGGAAGTGGCTTTGAGCTAGAATTAGGAAATTTTAGCCGAGTTTTAATTGGTAAAATCCATAGTACAGAGGAGAAAAAAAAAAGACAGATCCATTGTCAACAAAACATGGAGAAGCAGGGTATAGAAGGAATTCTCATGTCAATATTCTATTTTCTTCCAGACACCAAAGTAGTGTTAACTATTTCTTTCTCCTCAATTTTTATCTACCTGTTTGTCCTTGTGGCCAAATCAACCTCTCCAATGGTTTTAGAATTACTGCCATAAAAACCTCACTTGGTGGCAAATATACATATATGAGTAGATATTGTACAGCTCCTGAAAAGATGGGCTTTTATTTTCATGGTATGTGCTGATATAGTTCAATTTCATCAACTATGGGAGTAGTTGACCGCTAATAAACATATTACGTTGGCTTTGCATTGAGATGGAGTTGAAATCTTTCTATGCATACATGGTGTACATATTGCATAAAACAAAATAAAAAATTATCACCCTGGACCTTGATGATGTTGGACCGCAACCTCAACCTATCAACCATGGCACCCAACACTGGACAGAAGGGCTCCCAGCTTAAGCAACTCAAACAGTCACTCAAAAAAAAACGGTCTCTCAAGAGGCAACTCGGCCGGGTCTTTCAAATCAAATAGTAAGAATAAGAGCTCAATTTCAAGCCAGCTGAAAGACCCTGAGTTCAGGCAGAAAAAACTTGCTGTGAGGTTCATTCTTGCTTTTATCCTTACCAAATATGTTGATCGACTGATAACTGAGTTTTTTTTATTTGTTAAATTTTAATCAGAAAGGCAAGGCGATCAAGACGGGAAAGCTTAGCCAATCCGCAACACAAGCCCATCAGAGACGAGAAGAAAAACTGTTACCCGAATATCTCAACCGACACAAGTCGTCCCAATTCTTGGACAAACGATTCGGAGAAGGTGATTCGACACTGACCCCAGAAGAAAAGGCGCTCGAAAGGTTCACAAGGGAGAGACAAGATCGATCTTCACGTACCAGGAAGCGGAACGTATTCAATCTAGACGATGAAGGTGAAGGCTTGTATGACGAGGGCGATCTGGGTGACAATGCCCCTCTGACACATGGCGGTCTAGATCTGAAACTCGACGACGACGAGGCCGACAATACCGACAACGATGCTGATCAGCCAGATTCGATTTTTACCAAACGGCAACATACTGATCGGACCACTCCGTATGACTCAGGCTCCGACGGAGAACACGCTAAGAAGAAAACTAAGGCTGAAGTGATGTCCGAAATTATCACCAAATCCAAAACACACAAGTACCAGCGTCAAATGATGAAAGAGAAGGATGATCAACTCCGTGATACTCTTAACGAAGATCTTAACGCAATCCGCTCGCTCCTCTTTTCTTCTCAACCTCCCGCCCCTTCTAACCAACGAAAAACGCCTTCCGGCCTGCCTGCGCATGCAACGGAAAAGACCCGAGATCCGGAAACCTTCTCAACGGATCAACAAGCGCCAGAGACAACGGAAGATAGGGACACAACAAAACAGTCTGCTGGCTCCGGAGTCGACCGGGCTCTTCTCGAAACCCTGATCGGCTCTTCCAGTCGGGCGTCCTCACCCAATTCACGAGATGAGGAAGAAGATGCTTACGACCGATTCGTCCATGAGTTGGCGTTTGATGCCCGGGCAGTGCCCTCGGATCGGCTGAAGACTGGAGAGGAGGTTGCGCTGGAAGAAGCCGAACGATTGCGGCAACTAGAGATGCAACGTCTAAAACGAATGAGAGGTGAAGACGACGATGGCGGTGAAGAAGAAGAGGGCGCCGGAAAGAATAAAAAGAATCGAAAAAGAAAACCAGAAGCAGATGATCTAGAGGATGATTTTTTCCCTCTGGAGGAAAACGGCAGTCAATGGAATTTTGGGGACGGTCTGAGGCCCGATGGAGCTTTTGGAGCCGGAGCCTTTGACGAAGAAGAAACTGAAGAGGAGACGGATGACTCGGCCGGTTCTGAGTCAGATAGCGACCAAGATGATGAGATAGACGATGATGCCGAGGGTGCCTTGCAAAAAGTACAGTCCTTGGTCTCCACCGAAAGCTGCTCTAAGAACATGAAGAAATTGGGGTCTTCCGAGGCAGAGCTGGCTTACACCTACCCATGTCCTAGCTCTCATGCGGATTTTTTATCCAGTCTATCTTCAGCCTCTGTCGACTATTCGAGCCTACCGACGGTAGTCGAAAGGATCCTGATCCTGCACCATCCTTCACTAGGAGAAGGTAACAAAGACAAGCTGGCCACCTTCACCGACGTCCTGATCGACCACCTGATATACATCTCCTCTCAACCTCTTCCATCTAAAACATCGCTTTCTGATGCAACCGCTGGGCTTCTACCGCATATCATCAGCCTTTGCAAATCCTATACCCAGACGGCGGCTTCCCATTTTGTCTCAAAACTCGTCTTGATGCAGAAGAACTTGACTCACGCTCTTACCCATCCAAATCTCTCGGGATGGCCCGGGGCCTCCGAGTTGATCCTCTTCCGACTGATCGGTCTCTTGTGGTCTACTTCGGATTTTAGTCATCCAGTAGCTGCTCCTGCGCTACTCTTAATGAACCAATACCTCAGTCAGCTAAGGGTCAAAGAATTCACCGATTTGATGAGTGGGTTGTTCTTATGTACCTTGATCCTTCAGGCAAGCATATTCAACATAATTACGATTGTCAATAAGAGGCTCACCCATCACTCTCCCGTGTCTTCTGCTTAACAGTACGAAACCCACTCAAAAAGATTCGTCCCTGAGGTAATCAATTTCCTGGTCCTGGCCATCCTGCGCATGACGCAGACAAGTCAAACGATTTCGGAGATCAAATGCTTGACCCCAATGCTCGAAGGGCCCCAAATAGTATTCTTTCCAATAAATGGCAAGAAGCTTAGAAAGATGCAACCACGAACGCTTGATTTTACTGCGCTCTTTGGAAAAACCGGCTCGGAGAAAGGACAACGCGAAACGTCTGATCAAGATTTGGTTGACTCATTTGATGTCATCATTTCACTTCTGAGCAATTTCTCAGATCTGTATGGATCTTTGAATTTATACCCTGAAGTTTTCTCATCAGTCTTAGTAGTACTTGAATCAATCAATACAACAAATATTACAGAAGAGACAACGACCCGAATCTTGGAGTTAATCGAGTCGATCAAGGCGAAGATACAGGCTCTGAACCGAATCAGATCGTTGAATCCGATCAAACTCCAATCTCACAAACCAATTCCTATCAAGTCTCAAACCCCTCAATTTGACTCCCACTTCAATCCGAACCAGAGGAAATTTAACCCCGATACCAATCTAGTCGAGATGAATAAACTTAAGAATTTGGTCAAGAAGGAAAAGAAGGGCGCGATGCGTGAGCTGCGTAAGGATAGTAGGTTCTTGGCCAGCGCCCAAGCGCGCGAAAAAGATCTCGCCGATGCCGAATATAAATCTAAGGTCTGTCTTTTCTTTTCTTACATCAAACATCACTATCCAACTAAAAACTGACGTCGTCTTCATTTCATACGTCTTGATAACTTAACAGATTGCTCGGATTACTGCTAGTTTACAAGAAGAAAGATCAGAGGAAAAGAAACACGACCGATTGAAGATTCGATTGAAGAAAGCCGATAAGGCAAAACGAGCCAACTGATTCCTCGGATTCTCATAGATTCCTAATTGAGTTGTTCTTGGCATAGCCAGTTTCTTTTTAAGTATGTTACAATACCAAACAAAAAAGAAAAACGGGATGGAAACAAATGGCTGTATACAACCTTGTTTTGCTGTTTTTTTGTTTTGAAAACAAGCTGAGTTTTCTGGTCGAGGTTGTCATGAACCAGGCGAATACAAGTGGGCTTTAAGAGTGGACGCAAGATAAACTGGCGATGTAGCTGTGGGCCAAACAGTCCCTTGAATATCTTATGGGGCACGCAACACCCCAGCATTGAGGTTACCCAAATTAAACTGGGATGGACTCAACCAACTTAAATTGATCTCAACTCACATAACGTTAACCCAAGACACATGTATTTATATTTCATTGGTTGAGATCAACCACAGTTAAATTGGTCAAGTGTATCCCAGTTCAACTGGGTTACCCTCAACCCAGCCAATCAAGTGAAGTGGTGCGTAAGAGGAAGCTGGATTGTAGAACATCCAGTATTGGTACAGTCTGCGAATATAATGAAAATTATACTGGTACATTTTTGTGAAACAAGACTTAATGGATTGAAATCAAAATTTTAACTCCATTAATTAATCAACATGGGAATCAATTCAAATTCACATAATGACCTAACTGACAGTAAAAAAAAATAAATAAATCAATGGCCATCAAATGGAAAAAAAAAACCATTAAAATAGGGTGCAGCCTTAGGTGAAGAAGTTTTTTTTTTTTTTTTGGAAATGGTGGATTTTTACAAGCCCATTGTGGTAAGCATAATCAAAACATGTTCTATTTCCTGAACACTTATATTGAAACAATTCAAGACCAGTACTACACCATCAGTTCTCATATGTGACACAATTTGGTGGATTGGGTTATATTTGATACACCCTATTGTTTAGGGTCTTCAACAATGAAACTCCACCATGAATCTGATCAGTGAGACCTCCTGAACAAGCCACATCTAATCATAGCAAAGTATAAAGGGCCCCTGTTTAACTTACTGATCTCACGTGTTGACAAGTGATCTTGTGTTTTTTTTTTTCCTGGTCAAGTGCTCTCAGATCAATTAAACAAATACCCATTGAGCATTCATCCTCCTTCCAAAAATCCTTACTTCCTTCCTTACCAACAAACAAACAAACAAAAAACAGCCACTTGAAAAGAAAAAAAAAAAGACATCAACCATGACTTACTTACAGCCTTACCATGACCCCACTTGTTCCAAACCCAATGCTAATACAAAAATATGTAACCCCAGAAATCAAGATAAGTGTGAGTGGTAGATCTTGAAGGGGTTGACTTGTGTTCCATAGAGACTGTCCAATGTGGTGTATCAGGATCCAAACAGATCCAACCAGTGATGTGATTGCAGTGGATGTTGGGCTAAAGTAAGAGACACCACTTTTGAGCATTTCTCACACTTGATACTTTTTCACATAAAATAGGTTTGATGTATGTAGTTCAGGATCTAGACCTATGCTCCTCTTGCTGCTCATGTTACTCCTACTTCTTATTCCTCTACTCCTGCTACTAAAGTCAGTTCCTTTTTTTTATCTTTTGGACACTACATTCTCACAGGATAAAAATAGTTTCTCCTTTCTCCTTTCTATTTCTAGATTTTATTTTTTCTTTTTTTTTCAGATTTCTCTTTTCTTTTTTTTCAGATTTATGAGTTTTGGAATTTTTGGAATTTTTGGAAAGACCAGAAATAGAATGGAAAGTAAGAATCCAACATCCTACCCTTAATCCTACCCTTCTTCTTCTCCTTCTCCTTCTTTTTGTTTTTTAAAGAAAAGAAAAAAGTTTAAAAAAAAAATGACATAATGAAATTGATAATTATTAGTTGAATGATATAGCTGCAGCTGTATCAAAAACAACAAACACGCACACTCACTCACTCACTAACCATGTAACTAGGTTTCATTTCCCCATCTTTCCAAAATGAATAAGACAAAATCAAAATCAAACCCCATTTTTTTTCTCTTTAATCAATTCAATCAACACTGTTGAAATCTAATCACCAGATGCGCTCAGATTTTTTTTCCCCTTACACACTTTTGAAGACCACTAAGAAGATTATGAAATCATGTCTTGCTCAATCCTCCCAACAATCATTACCCACAAATCTCAAAGGTCCAAACTTATTGCCTTGATTGCCTTTGACTTATAAACTCCTCTCTCATGTACTTTCTCTCTCCTACAATTTAAGGAACTCAGAAGCAATCTCTATAAATCATTATCATTAGAAACCTACCAAAAAACTCCATTTCCATTATTGATTTTCCTTCATTTGACAAACATCACTGTCATCTCTCTTATCTATAACCTGCAACATGTGACTTTAAATCTCTTCCCTAAATCTTGCATCTCAGCAATCTTCTGAATTGCCAATCAGCACATCCCCTTCCATCAACTATCCGCCGACTTGACCAGCGTGCTTCCCTTCTTATTCAATCTCTGGCCAATACTTGACCTATAACCTGGTTCCTATTGCAGTTGTAGGTTATTAGATCTAAACCAGCTCTTTTCTCATCACTTTTGTCAAACAAATCATTGACTCTTTTCTTTTCTTTCTCTTTCAGTCTTTCTTTTCTCATATTCTTTTGTTCTAAGTGTTGTTGTTTCTCATTGATATACTGTTGTTTGCCTCAAGGTTGGCATAAGTTTCTCTTATTTCATTTCTTTCTCATATATTTCTCCTTAAAACTTACTACTTATTAAGAAATATATTCCTTAAGTTTGATCATTAAAACAAACCAATTCCTTTCAATAAACAAAAAAAAGAAAAGAAAACCAAACAGCTGATTAATTAGTATCATTTTTACAGAATAATTAAAGAAAAATCAAAAAAGAATTAAGTTGTATGATCACCACAAAAGATAATTGGTTTTAGGAATATGAGCTTTCAAGTTCTTGGTTTAATGATAGCAATGACGGATGATGACTGATGATGGATGAAAGAAGAAGCTGCTCTGCGGGCTGCACATCCCAGCCGCTGATAATGCTCAACCAAAATCAAACATATGTGACACAACTTGTATCTTCTCTCTCTATTTTGCTGCCCTCACACCAAAGAAGAGGACTGGGTGTATGTGTGTATGAGAGAAAGAGAGAGAGTAAGGTTCCAGACACGCCAAGACAACAACCAGATGATGATGATGATAAGGAACAAAAACAACAACAACAACAACCACTTTTCTAAACATGACAACAGAGGACAAGTAGCTTCATGTTTCACCACTCGTGCCCCATGTCCCTAACCCTCCCATCAAGTCCACTGAATGTACCAATATAGAGAGGAGATAACAGCCAAGCCAAGATATCCCAACGTCCACCAAATAGATGTACACATATAAAATGTAGTCCAGGTTCCATACCCATACCATGTAGGAAATATGAGCATGAATTCACTGTTTTGGTCAGCCTAACCATTCAGACAATCTAATTACTAGAGAAAAATCTTAAATCCCCTCCCCTCCCCCTCAAAAAAATAATATATAACACCAGGAAAAATAAGTTGTCACCTGACATCTGGTGACATCAAGAAACAATGGCTGTAGCCTGTTTCTAGCTCTGATTCCCCTCCGACTAGGCTACAATGGCCCCTTTGTGCCCTACAAGGGGCTGTACATGAGGCCAACATTGCTACTAATGGGCAGCTCATTGAACCTAGGCTGATGTCACCTGTAGTCTAGTGACAATTCATTTTTCCTGGTGTAAATATAGTTTCTATAGAATTAGGCCAGACTCAAAAATGAGTCATATCAAGTCAGCCAAGTTTCAATCAACAATAATTTTGACTTATATTATTATGATTAATCAAAAAAAAAAAAAGAACAACCATGATGTCATAACAATAAATGAAATTTTGTTATTGCGTTTGAATTGATAGAAAAGAAAAAGAAAAGAAGTGCCATAAGGATAGATGCAGGTAGGGGGTGTCAATAAGCATGATATTAGATATAAACATATCTACATATATATATAAGCTTACAAAGATGATAAGAAATATATGCATATGTACGCCCAAAGTAAAGAGATAAAAATTTATCATGATATAAATAAATAGATCAAGATCAATTAATATGAAACACATATTTATGTACACCTGTATCTTGAACGTTTTTTTTGCTTTGTTGTCGTATAAATAGGATGGACTTGAGGAAAACACAGAGGTAAGTCCGACCCCCCCCCCCAAAAAAAATAATAATAAAAAAACAAAGAACGAATAGCAGAGAGAGAGAGAGATGGATATAAATGCGGGTGTGGGTGCGTGTGTATAAGGATCGGTGATGACTTAAGTCGATGACGAAAACGGTTTCGTTTTTCGTTTTTTTTTTGTGAGTGGTGGAATACGGATGAAAAAGAAGACAAATTAATACGAACGTAAAACGATCAAGATAATGTGCAAGAATCATGAAAACAGAGAAGAAAGAAGAGAAAAAAAAATGCTTGTAAGAGATAATAATACCAGAAGAAAAGAAAAGAAAGAAACGAAACTCCTTAAAAAGGGTCAAAAAAAACGGATGAATTCAAGAGGTGTAGGTATAGAGATGAGTCAAGGATGGATGAGAAAAGAATCAGAGAGATGAGAATGATCTAGGTTATCTCTTTGGGTCGTGTTACTCGAAAATCGGCGAGGCAGGTTAATATTCTCGGAGAGATTGGGGGAATAAAGATCAACGGGTGGAAAGCGGAAGTCGGTCTGAGAGGCTGGGGCCGAAGAGGGGTCGGTAGGATGGGTGAAGTTCTGGGGGAGGAAGTCGAGTAGTTCGGGACGGGTGTGACTGAGAAGGTCTTGATATACAGGATGGGGGACTGAAGAGATGTTGTTGTTGTTGGTGGTGGTGGTAGTGGTGGTGATGAGGTCAAAGGCATTTGGGCTAATTTGTGTGGTCTGTGGAAGGGTAGTAGGGATGGTATTGGTTGCGGGAGTAGTGGGGAGCCAGGGCTTGTTGAGATGAACTGGGCCGGAGTTGAGCCCAGTTTCGTGTACGGGGCCCGACTCGATCGGGGGGAGCTGTTGGATGTGTTGAGGAAGGGCTGACTGTGAAGTCTGAGAACCGACGATCGCCTTATCCAACGACGAGCCACTCCATGAATCTATATATCATCAACAACAAAAAGAGGCACCCACGATTAAAGCCTCTGGAGAGAAAGAAGGATGATTAGTTACTCACTCCAGTTGATCAAGCCAGTCGGATGGATGAGCCCGTCCCAGCTAGAAGGTGGATCGCTAAGCACATCGAGGGTGGAATTGATATCGTAGATCCCACTTATATCCCACCACCACATAGGTTGCTTGGTCAGCTTGATTTGAGCGGGAATCTCCGAAGGTTGGGCGGCGTGGTTGGAAAGGTTTGGATTTTCGAGGTGGTTGAGAGGGGGGAGCGAAACGTTGGGTTGATGAGTAGTAGCTGACTGACAGTGGCTTGGGACCAGTTGGGAAGAGCGCGCGAGTCGGGATCGTTCGACTTCTTGTCGATTGATCACTGCCGTCGAGAACAGGGCCTGAACGATATCGTGTACCCGCTTGCGTACGAAACAATCGGGATTTTGGACACTCTTGACCAGCTTGGTGGCTTCGCCGAGAGCATCAAGCGCCTCTAAACTTCCCTGGCCGATGTAAGAATGATACTGAGTCGATCGATTAGCTTTGAGATTTGATCTGGTTTAAATTATTGTGTATATAAGGTAACCTCTCACCCACCTGAACCAGACAAGAGACAAAGAAGCTATACTGGCCAATGATCTGGCCTTCGACCACATGAGAGTTGGAGCTGGTCCAGTTGATAGCCTTCCGCGCCCGGGAAATCAATCGATCAAAGTCTTCCTCTACCATCTCAAACTGGAGCGTCTTTGGTCCTGAAGGCTCGGCCCTCATGAACGGACGAAAGAGAAGGAATTCGACAGAGACGGCGGCTAGACGTAGATAGCCCAGATTATTGGGGTCGGAGATGATAGCAAGTTGGGAGTGCCATTGCTTAAGCTGATCCATCAAACTAACCATTAGCTCATCCTTGAGATGCAAGATTCCGGCTAGGTATGAGGATGGTGTTAGTATATAAACCCTAGCCGGCCTGTATATATTGAGGTACTTACAGGGGGTATACAAGCCTTTTAAAATCTTTCCGAGAAGGATCGAGAGTGACTGGAGAGCGAAATGGCTTAGATAGAGCTGATCATTTTGGCTAAGGTGGAGCAAATACTCGGGATCGTTGAGAGTCAGATGGTTATCGGAATCTGATAGATCGATAGCCATGGGCAAGCCAAACTTGAGGTACAGGATGATAAGCCATGAGTTTAAGATTCGATGTTTTTTTTTTTTTTTTTTTAGTGATGGGTGACACTTACAACAGCAGACGCCCATCGATCGGTGATCACGCAACAAGACCATACTCGACGTCTCATCTCCTGATGAACGATTGAATGTCTGGTAGATTCGATCTGGCGATGCAGGCCCAAACTTTGAGCCATTCGAATAGCCTGGAAAAGAAAAAAAAAGGGGGGGGGGATATCAGAGAGATGACTAAGAAGAGGTCGAGTCGATAGACAAGCTGACCGTCCCAACGGCATTCCAACAGATCCTACCAGCCTCTGGGATTTCGAATTCTAGAGAAAAGCCAATGACGAGGAGACTGAGGATAGATTTGATATCACAGCGAGCAAGGATCTCATTCTGGCGATAGAAACTTTCGATCGTACGACGGACTCGAATACGGAGGTGAGAGGATACACGATGGTCCATGGCAGCGAGTCCACATAAGGAGTAGAGGAGTAGTTTGGAGTGAGATGATGAGCCGAGGATGGAGGGTGGATGAGGATGGTTGGGATGAGATCGTTTTCGGGTGAGATAGTGAAATTGGTACTGGTTGATCATGGGTGCATGTGGGGAGATGGTTGTAAAGTAGTAGGATAGGAGTTGATCGATCTCGTTAGGTTGGATGGTTAGGTTTTGAGGTGAAATCTGATGATTAGTAGTTTTGGGATGATGTTCGGATGGGTTAGATTGATGATGATGAGATGGTGGATATAGGTTAGGTTGATCGTTGGAGGATGATGGTGGTGGTGGTGGTGGTGGTGTTGGTGGTGGTGGTGAATGGGTGTGATGATCGATAGGAGAGGATGATGAATGATGAAGTTCTTCGTCTTCGGTAGTTTGATCTTGATCTGATGAGTTTTGATCGTAGACTTTGATGAAACCGTCACCATTATTTTCGATTTGTAAGGCTTGAAAGTATTGAGTATCGTAACTACCTAATCGTTCGGATGGAAACGATCTAGTGGAATGCATGATGTAGGACATGGAAGTATTACCATAGATTCGATGATCGCTCGACCTTGGATCGACCTTCTCCTGTCGACGTGGTAGACTATCGTCATCCTGAATCGAGAGGGATGGAGATGAGTTTTGGGTAGCTTAGAGGAGAAGATGTAAGTATGGTTTTTGTTGTTACTAACCTGGGTTTCTGGTTGAGGATAGTTCTGAGTTTGAGTTGATGGTGGTGGTGGTTGTTTGGTTTGTTGGTTGTTTAGTTTTGAGTGACGTGGTTTGAATCTAGTGAGTGCGATGGGTAAGAACCAGGTACATTCTATGGAATGGTTATGACACTGTGTGCAGGTGGGTGGTGTAGATTGAGATTTATTGAGTGGTTCACATCTAATCTTCTTAGCACGACATGAGTCACTGTTTTTTTTTTGGGTTTTAGATGTAATGAGCCTTGGGTTAGTTGAATGATGATGATGATAGGGAAGAGAGACTAGACTGACCAAGCTCTAGAGGTCTTGATTCGTTTTCTTGGATTATTTGAAGATAAAAGTTGGTTTGAATATTGTTGAGTTGGGATGGTAGTTTTCATATTTATTTTGTTGAGGGATAAAGGAGAAAGTCAAAGGGGGTGGTGAGTGGAGGGGAGAAGATAAGAGGTCTAGACCACCTCACTTGGTAAAAACATCTCAAAAGAGTGTGTGTGTAAAAGAGAGATGCACATCTTTTGGTAAAACAAATGACGTCATCATTTCAAACTCAGACGAAGATCAAAATAATATATTCGATCAAACCACTTAAAAACCTCACACACAGCACAAACAACAACAGAACAGATTTAAAACATCCCTTTTTAATCAACTGTATCGAAACACCACTCAAGAATTTATCTTTCTTAAAGATTTGAGATGCCCCACTTTTATTTTTGGGTGTTATCTAGCACATCCATCAAGTCTGAAATTGCATCTTTGTCTCGGTAGAGTTTCGTCTTGCCACTCATCCAATCCTTTCTACTAAAGTTTGGCTCGATTTACACAAACTCTAAATAGATTCTTATAATAAAAATCCGTAACTGTCACTTGTTGTTTATTTTTTACCTCTATCCTTATTCAAAGTCGATTTTCATTTATTACATACTATAATTCATACAATCATCAAACTTGTTTCTTTTTTGCGGGTGGGTGATCTTGGCAACATATATTATCATTCAATCTGAGAGTTTACCCCACTGATGTTTATCTTTCATGTAATATTTATGAGTTATATGTACACACATCCATCAATCATTCTTGAACACCATCACGAGTTACGCTCTGTATGATAACCACATATGTAACTGTTGAGACACATTCTTTTTTCTTTCTTTTCTTACCCTCCTCTCTACAACAAATTTATTTGGGCTCTCCAAGTTAATATATATATGTGTCATAATGCCATAATTTCCATTGGTTTCAGGTAAATAATCCAAGCAGATATTTGACAGTAAGTTGAAATTCCAAGACCTCTGTATGTATCAACCCAAGCTTTGAAATCAGTCATGGGCCTTAGAAACACGGATGTCACCTGGGCTGAGAAGCGCCAAAGGGTAAAAGATCGGTTATGACACTAGCAATATCACATGCACCCCTTCGAAAAGGAGTAAGGATTGTTATGTGATATATTTCAACAGGTGTAACTTAGCCTAACAAGTGGTGTATAGTTGATCAAAGTATTTTCAACTCTTTCTTGTCACACATAATTTGGCTTCTATCAGATTACTCATGCTGGTATCTTTTGATAAATTCTGGACTGACTCGTTAGATGTACACACACATGGTAATTGATTTTGTAGATTAGAGCTCGCATTCGAACAGGACACTGTGATACATAGTAGAGTACAGCGCATGACTGGCTTCTGATCGTAACACATATTCAGAATACCGGTCTGGTATCATTTGAAAAACCTCCAGTTAGGAGTTTTGCTGAGGACGAGGCATGGGCGTTGATTCGTTGGGATGACCAGAAGAGCGAGACTGGAGGGAATGGATATACGCGGTCGACAGACCCGCTCCGACGCCGATCCCGATACCGCCGGGGATAATGCTCAGCAGGCTGAGTAGCCTTCGGTTCCAAAAGACCGTCGTGGTAATTAGACCACCCAAAGTCCCTCCAATAATGGAGTAATCCTTTTTGTTTTTTCGAAGATGTTGGATCGGATGATGGGGGAGTCAGAAACATATGCCTTAATAATGAGTGATCAATGCAGGCATGACTGACGTTTGAATGGACGGCCAGTTGACTCGCTGGCTTCTCTTGTTTGGGTACTGTCGAGAGAGGCTTGACGTTGTTATGGATTAACGAGGACGAGGTAGTGAGAAGGGCGGCATAGATCAGACTGAATCCGAAGGTCAAGAGCCCGTTCCATTTGAGGAAATGAGTGACTCGGTGGTTCAGTGAGTTTATTTTTGAGGTCGTCGAGCTTCTTGGGGAGAGGTTTGAAGGCGAGACTGGCGGTGGAGATGATGAGGCAGTAGCAGTAGTGTGGGCGGAAGTTGACAATAGGTTGGATTGCTTATGCTGACGAAATTGATGTATAGCCAGCCCCCCAGGAATGATGATGGAGGATAGTTGGAGACCTAAAATTCCATATACCCAATACAATGAGTCAGAGCTACTTGAAAAAGATGAATCAAGGATGCTTGTGAATACTGACCATCTAGCAAAGCACCTCGGAAGAGCTGGTTAAAGGATGAACGGTTAAGCTGCTGGTCGTTGGTCATTATCGCCCTGGTTGATAAAATCTAGTGAGGCTATCGTTGGAAGCCAAAGTTTCAGTGGTCGAACGCGAAAAAAATTAAAACAAAAAATTTTGAGTATCACAACCATCAATCAGACCCCCACAAGAATTCACGCTTATCCTCCCTGTGCTTCCCTCAGACCAGTGGGAAACCAACCAACACCTAACTTACCTAGAAAAAGGTCAGACTAACCATTCAAGCCCACTTACAATAACACATACCAAATTTAAACAGACTGTCCTAGCAGTTGTTGGTCACATTTTGTTCAACAAGTTCTGCGTTTTAATAGCCCAAGTCATTAGGTTATGCAGTGTATAAAACTCTTGGTGGACCCCAAAAGGGATGATTTTATATTTAAAGTAAATACGTAGTGATTTTATTTTAGTATAGGTTTAGATTTAACAAGATATAGCACATGACATGAAAACATATAACCATCTCTGTCATAATTGACTGGATTGAGGCTATCCCAGTCAAACTAGGATGTACACCACCCATTTAAACTTGGTTGATCTCAACTGATGACTTTTAAAGCTGAGGGCCCTTGGTTTAGTATTTTATTGGTTCAGATCAACCTCTTTTAAATTGATTGGGTGTCAAATTATATTAATATAACTGGGATGAAGTCAACCCAGTCAAAATTATGCTGGCAGTAGTACATTGACCTTATGTGAAGACTACAGCCTCCATGTAAGGAAATAGCCCCAGCTGTCCTAGTCTGTTAGTATAACATCCCTATCTCCTTTCTGTCATTTGAGACCACATAGATATTTTTTTCAAGACTGTATCTATCCATATTAAAAGCCCAAGTCAAGGGCCCCTGTTTGTTGTCAGACTCTTACACACAGAAGTGAAGCTGATTCCTAATAAAAGAAGACCATTTCCAATCAATCATCTTATGCCAATTCACCTCCACACCAGTTCATCCCAAAGAAAAGTTTGAACTCATGGGTTGCAAACAGCACCACCAAACACATTGTTTTTTTTTTAAAAAAAAAAAAATGAATGAATTTCTGGTAGAGAAACATGACTGAAAACTTGAGAGTTCACATTTGTGCAAGAAACTGACCACGTTGGGTCATGCTAAAAAGTTGAACTTGGGTCTGAAGTACATCTGTGCTGCCTTTGAAAAAATGATGACAGAATAAGCCAGATGGTGTGCTCTGTTTATAGCTGTTCAGAACTGGTGATCAAACAGTGTTTAATATTCCCCTTGACTGTAGGTTGGAGACTACATAGAACCTCCATAACTGACCATAATATAACTCTGGTGTTTACTCCTGCTCAGGATCATAAAAAACCAGTGGAAACGTTTTTTTTTTTCTTTTACTGTTGGGTACCAAATATAGATGGGTAAATATATGCACATGACAAAGGGGAAACAGAGTGTGGCTTACAGTGGAATACATATTAAATCATTATTTATAGAGTTGGAAACCTTTGACAACAAAGGCAAAGCTGTTTGACAACAACTGATGAGATAGCAATACAGGCTTGGTGTTTTAATTGCTAAATTCAACATTCTTACCATAGGTTTTAGATGAATCAATTCATAGTCTCTAAGAGAAGTTGGGTCCAAGTGAAGATACTAATACACACAAGAAGAAAACACTTTGATAGCCTGGAAGCAAGCTGAAACAGTCATAACTTCAGGGCCAGGAGCAGTATTAATACAAGAACAAGGAACAGACCAGGAGTGGTGTAAAAATTTATATGAGAGGCCAAGAGTGGCCAAAAGAGTATGAAAAGATCTTAATTGGTCCAGCTCATTTCCTTAAGTAGTGGTGTGAGAGCTCTTTTGGGATGGGAAATAACACTATGATGATACTACTTTCATGAGTGGTTTAAAATACCTTCCCCTCTACTTATAGATTACACCAATCCTAAAATCAAATTTATCTATTGTTGTTGTGTGGCTGGATTACAGAAAAACCTACAGCAGTTGGCAGTCTCAATTTGAGCCAGATCAATTGATATTCAATTAGGGTGTTCATAGCTGGTCTTAATAGTTATATCTATGCATGAATCATAAAATTAATTGTTGCAGTGAATCTGGCCAATTTGATAGTGTATAAAAGAAGATCTCCTACCAAATAAAGTTTTGTAATTTTATGATTGATGGATGCCTCAAATTATTCAAACCAAATCTGAACACTCCATATACAAGACATTTATACAAACCTTGATATTTTACAGGTGATCTCATGATAAAAAAAGAGTAAAGTCCTGCTGTTAATGACTGTAATCTCACTCATGAGAAAATTTGAATATGAGATATGTGGGTAAGCAGTGACAAGAGAATGAAACAAATTCAATTGATCCAAATTTTTTCATTATTTGAGTTGAAAGAAGTTAATGTAAGGGCCAGTGTATAATCAGAGACAGACAGAAATATCCAAAAGTATTGTTAATAAACCAAGAGAGGATGTCTCTAAGAGTAGATAAAGTTCAATGTATGTTGTTGTTTTGCACATATTTGATGGGATCATTTTAACCTATCTCAATATATGCTTCTTCTGTTTTTTTGGGAAGAAGTTGAACATATTGATTCAGCCTCCAAGATGCCCATGCCCGATTCCCAGAAAGAAGAAGAAGAAGAAGAGAAAAAAACACAAGAAAGATGATGAAAGAAACTGTACTGGACATTCATCCTGGAAAACAAAGTGTATACATACACATACATATTAGAGAATCTACAACGGGTCTGGGATGGCTGAGACCCTGAGCCACAACCCTGAAGCACATTTTGACATAGTGTCTGAAACATGTCCCCAAGTTGCCTCCAGCGGACTCGCTAGGGGTGCCACCCAAAACAAGGCTGTGTTGTCAACTAGATGACTACTTGCCGTCGCCAATACCCGGCATTGCTTGTACTACTACAACCCACAATGGATAGGCTCATTCTTCATTTTATGGAAAATGAGGACAGCATCATTCTTGCCCTTCAAATCAATACATACACTATCAATCTGGTTCAATCTCAGAAAAGGTGGGGAGGTTCTGTCAATGGAAGAATTGTAGTTGAACGGCACCGACTTGAAGGAGATTTCCGGCTATTCCATGACTACTTCAGTGAACATCCAACATATCCCGAATTTTTATTCTGTCAAAGTTTCCAAATGCAAATTGGACTATTCAGATGAATCCTTGGAGATATTCAAAATAGCAATGATTACTTTGTTCAAAAACAAGATGCTACTGGTAAATTGGGCTTCTCGCCATACCAAAAAATGACATGTGCATTGAGAATGATGGCTTATGAAGGTAGTGCAGATTTCATGGATGAATATACACAGATGGGCGAGCTTCTTGGTTTTCTCTTTTCTTTTTGTTGCATATAACTCATAGACCCATGTAATCTTCAGCTGAGAGAACCACACTTGAATGCATGAAGAGATTCTGCCAAGCTATCATTTTGGTTTACAGAAAAGAGTACCAAAAAACTCCAAATGACATCAATGCTGCATGCCTGTTGAAGGTTGCTGAGGAGAGAGGATTCCCTGGTATGATGGGATCACTAGATTGCATGCACTGGTCTTGGAAGAACTGCCCCATGGCATTTCAAGGGCAATATACTAGAAAGGCAAGAGTCCCAACACTAATCTTGGAAGCGGTTGCCTCTTACAACCTCTGGCTGCGGCATTGCTTCTTTGGACTTCCAGGATATCTTAACAATATTAATGTGCTGGATCAATCACCATTATTTCAGAAGCTTCAAGATGGATGTGGCCCCAAAATTGAATATACAGTCAATGGAAAAAAATACTCCATGGGCTACTATCTGTGAGATGGGATTTACCCACCCTGGGCAACTTTAATACAGACCATCTTGAACCCAGTTGGCCAAAAAAAACAAGGTGTGTTACTTCCATTAATAATAGTCAATACAATATTGATAATGTATTTTGAAAGAATTTTTCTAAGCTTCAGGAATCCTACCAAAAGGATTTTGAGTGTGCTTTTGGTGTTCTGCAATTTTGATTTGCAATTATTAGAAATCCAGGTTGGCTATGGGGAACCAATGACCTTTCAAATATCATGAATTCTGCAGTGATTCTGCACAACATGATAACTGAAGACAAACGCAATTCATCAGTGGAAAACACTTTTGATTACCACCTAGCAAGTCCCCAGTTGCACAATCCTCCACCCCCTACTGGTAATGAACTAGAAATTTTCTTGCTTTGATATCAAGCAATCCAAAGCCAATCTACCCATCCAATTCTCCAGAAAGATACAGTTGAGCATCTCTGGCAAAAGCATGGGGAAGCAATGGAAACAAGTGATGAAATAGAATAAAAAAACTAGTGGATTCCTTTCTTGCAATCATAGATAAGATAGAGAAATAAATGTTTAATATTCTGTACTTAACCTCTCAATTGCTTTTCTCCTCTTGGCCTGGAAATAAGCTTGAGTCTTGTCATCCATACTGGCCAAATCTTTCCCCATAACCATGTTGTTGGCAAAGGACTCAAAAGCTTTTTGCTTCTGGCAAGATATTTCTAAAAGATCCTTTTGGCCTTTGATAAGATCAGAGAGGTTGATTTCTTCATTCCGTCTTTTTTTGGCCGCTTTTGATCCTTCAGGTCGTTTCAAGTACTCAGTAACTGGTTCATGAGGCTCGCTAGAAGAAGGAATGATTTTAATACCACTGTTTGCCGACTGAGATTATGGATCTGGAGTACTTGAATTGGGTTTTTTTTGCTGTTGAGTTTTGAATTAGTTGAGGCACTTGCTTCTTCAGTGTGCTTGATCCACTTCGGAGAATGATGTAGGATTCCCCAACAGTGATCCAGGGTAAAATTCTTCCCTGTATCACTCTTGAAAAGCAGCTTCGCTTCAACAACCTATAAGCAAATTAAATAAATGAATATGAAAGAACCAAGTGGATCAAGAGAAAATTCACTGTACTCACAAGGTCATCCACATTTGAGCCACTTCTCATCCTTTGTTCCACTTGTGAATAGTATCTGCAGTACTTGCTGACCTGGTGTTGAATATGATACCAATGGTCTTCAAGTGACTTCTTCAAGCGGGTTGGTAAGGGTTTGAATTCCTTGATGTTCAAATTTTTCTGAGTGATTTTGTCAATAAGCTCAATGTAGAGTGCATAGATCCGATCCCAGAATGCTGTCCTTGTCTGATCTGTTGCTATAACAGCATCCTTTGATGTGTTAAGCCAACTCGTACAAAGGCTTTGGTCTTCTTTGGGTTGGCAGTTGGGAGGCTTTGGGCTCTTTGGCTTGAATTTGGCAATGTGTTTGAGTTTTTTTTTCTGGACTGGAGTCTTCAAGTCCAGATCTTGAGTAATTTTGTCGTTTTTTGGTTTTATGGCAGCAAGAGAAGGGTCAATCTCAATCTCTACGTTGGATGACATGTTGAAAGAGAGGAAATTTGACCAAAATTGGACCTGGAGGTGTTTTGTTGGGTTGGAGGTAGACTTGCCAAAAGTGGAGGGCTGTGGCGAGTTGAGGAGACTCAGGATGCGTTTGGAGAGTCGGGTAGCAAGTCTGTTGGAGTGCAAAAACTTGCCTGACTCACTAAATTAGGGTCTCGAGTCCCAGTTTAGTGAGTCCGTTGGAGATGCTCTTATAATTTAGGTTTGGAAATCCTTGGACAAAATGAGACAAAGTGGCTTTGGACTATGCAAGCTGCTCAGGTTTCAAATATCAGTTTGCAGATCTTTTTGGGTACATCTAAATTGACTTGGCTGTTTGTGGATTGAGAAGGGGGTTGATAAACCCACTCCCCCCCGGGCACGCCCACACCCAATGCACGCCAATAAAAAAAAAGGTGTGCTGCCCGCACGCCTTTTTTTTAATGGCATGCGGGCTGCACGCCCATCCCTGGGCGTCAGCACGCCTGTAGATGGGTGTGCGGGCTGCACGCCCATCTACAGGCGTGCGGTCGCACACCCCGTTCAGAAAAGGGTGTGCAAACCGCACACCCTTTCTATGTGTATAGGCAGGGAGTACAACCTCCTCGACCGGGGGGGATCCCTCCGGCCAAGGAGGTTGTATAACCTCCTCAACCAGGGGGGATCCCTCCGGCCGAGGAGGTTGTATAACCTCATTGACCGGAGGGAATCCCTCTGTCCGAGGGGCTTGCAGTCCTCCCCGGCAGGGCGTGCGGCTGCACGCCCATTGTTGGGGGTGTTGCACGCCTGTAGATGGGCGTGCGAACTGCACGCCCATCTACAGGCGTGCCCACGCCCAAGGATGGGCGTGCAGCCCGCACACCGATAAAAAAAAGGTGTGCAGGCTGCACACCTTTTTTTAAGGGCGTGCGTGGGCGTGGGCGTGCACCCATGGGCGTGGGTTTATCAACCCCCAATTGAGAATGGTGGGTTTGAGGATGGTTTGAGAATTTGAGGGCCTTGTCTGACAGCTATCAAGATAAGAATCCATTTTTTTTATGTGATTGATCCAAAACTAATTGGAATCACAAAATTATTTGAGTTTTTTTTTTTAAAAAAAAAGAAACAAAGACAATACATACTACACCTACAAGATGGATGATGATCAGAGAAGACTGCAAGAAGAAAGCTGATTACATGGTTGGTTTTGGATGAGATAAAAGTAATCATCAGTTTCAATATTTCTTAGTCAAATAAATTCACTTACTGAAAAAATGTTTGTATCAGATTCCAAAATCTGACATTGAATCAGGTGAATAAAATACATAAATCATATCAGATAGAACTGGTGTTTTATCTACCAAACCTTTTTGTTTACATCTGCCTAAAATGCTATCCTGTCTATCATAAGCTATGTCACATCAGTTCAACCAATTGAGTATCAACATGACTTCATATATCAGATTCTTCAATCTGATATACATAATACCCATGGTCCAAAAGCTGATGTCAGATATAAAGAGCTGACATAAGCTGAGTGATGTTGACATTAAATAGGTTGAGTAGATGCAATATCTGGACCTATGATAGACACAATATACAATTTCAGGTAGATATAATGTCAGCTGTTGTGGTAGATACAATACCAGTTTTGTCTGATAAAATACCAGGTTTGTTCAACTGATGTAATGCCAGATTTGGGAATATGAATATACAATCATACTGGTATTGATTCTTTGTCCTGTAATACTTGTACTGAGTGCTTAGAAAAACATGATCTGTTTTTTGTGATTAACTACAAAAAAAAAGAGGCAGTCCATGATCAGCATCTACATTTCATTGTGGAATACAAAAAAAAAAAAAACAAGACAAGTTGCTGTGTTTTTTAGGGCATTTTATGTGTGCTTAACTTTCATTCATTCATTCTGTCTTTCATTCATTCACTCTGTCATTCATTCTTTATGTCTTTTTTTCTTTCATTTATTATTATGTTTGAGGTCAACATGAGACAGAAGATGATCTTGACACATTGAACGGATTGAGACACCCCTTGATTGATTGATTGATTCATTCATTCATTCAACTGTCCTCTTCAACCTTCACACACACACACATTGATTTTGATTTTTGTTCACTTAAACCATCAACTATCGTTACTACAAATCAAGAAGAAGAATCAGAAAGAGGAAGAAGAAAAAAAAAAAACAAGATGGAACCCTACAAAATAACTGAAACTAATGTTATAAATTTTGTTTTCCTCTTAAATATATATTCTTTGTGTTGGATGTATAAGAAGGGGAGGGGGGAGAGGAGAGGATGGAGGTGAGTTTGTCAGATAACCGGAAGCAAGCAAAGTAGAAGTGTATGATAAATAATAAGTAAATAGGATGGGAGAAGGTATTTAGAGAGAGGAAAAGACAAGGAGATAGGGTTTTTTTTTCGATTTTGGATTCGGGATAGAGGAACAGAGAAGGATCACGGATGGATTGAAGAGAGTCAGGTCGTGATGGTGGAGGTGAATACGCGATAGATAAAAACTGGAGCTGGATTGGTTTAGTTTCTGAAACTAGTCTTAACAAGGAAGGCATGAGGAGTCTATTAACATACAGCTTTGTCGAGAACAATGTAGGAAGAACGTCTTGGGTGTTTTTTATTTATTTATTTTTGTTTTGGTGTTCGTGTTTATGTATAAATAAATAAAATAAAAAGAGAGAGAGAGAGAGAGAAGAATCCAAAGGAAGAGTCGTTAAGAAAAGAGAGCAGAGGGTGTGTTTTTTGTGTTTTGTTAAAGTCTTTTGAGACTGGTTGGGTTTCTTCTACGACGCTTGGCGATACTACCGGATGGGGATGGTTGATGGTTATCGATAGATTGAGAGGGCGATTCTAACTGATCGAGGCTCCTACGTTCACGTGGTGTGGATAGATTAGTTTGAGAGGAGGGATGATTCGACTCGGTTGTAGTACTAGTGAGGGATGAGGCGGGTGTGAGAGGGGGTGTGGATGCAACCGAGGATGGTGGGTTGGATGAGTAGGGTCTGAGTCTTAGGGACGGATGAGATGGGGTTTGATGATTGATCTGAGAGGTGATAGTGTTAGGGGTAGGACTGGTTGAAGGATTGTTGAGTGAGGATAGGGTACGGTATCGTAGTGGGGCGATTGGATAAGCTGGGGTGCTTGTCGTACTAGTCGTCGATTGATTTTCGATCGAGGTTGGTGAACGAAAGGGTGGAGAGGATGAGTGGTTGAGGTTGATATGATTGTTATGGTTAGTCGTCGTCCTAGTCCTAGTCGTAGTCGAAGTGGTTGGTGTGAGTGGATTTAATGGTGAATAGTTTTCGTCTCTGACTGGGGTATTAGCTCTGGTGAGACGAGGGGTGATGAGACGAAGCATGGAGCGAGAACGAGTGACTGGACCGGTTTGACGTAGTGAGGGACGCATGAAACGGTTGATGGTTGGTGGATGGTGTGATCTGATTGGTTGAATTGGTTGAGGAGATTGAGGAGAGTTATTGATTTGTTTGGTGATATCTGCAAGGATCTGACGTAGTTGGTTTGGTGAAGGAGGTGATGAGGAGAGATTTGGTTGAGGTGTTTGGTTAAAGTTGGGAGTCTTGCAACCAGAGGGGTCTAGTCCTGATGGTCGATGAGGAGGTGGAGGTGGAGGAGGTGGTGGTGGTGGTGGTGGTGGTGGAGTTGGAGTGAGTGACATGATGATGAAGTTGTTGGTTGGTTTTAGGAGATAATAGTGAAAGAGTTGAAGGTTGAAGTATAAACTGTGGATCAAAGGGGGGGGGTTATGTACATATACACAAGGGGTTAGGAGGTATGTACATAACAGCTCATCGAATATGACAGCTGATCATAAGCACATATTTTAATTGAGCTGCTCTGATCTTTTTTGTTAAAGAACTTGATTCACTCAAGGGTAATCAACCCTTTATAATTATAAAAACACTTGATATGATGAGAAAATTGATAACTCACAAGAGAAGCACGCTCTACCCAACTCAACGATCAACAACTAACAAACAAAACGATCAGTCCAATTTATCCAGTAGATCTTGGTTCAAGCAAAGAACAACAACAAGCCTTTGAAGAAGAGCTTGACTCCGGTTTGGCCAACGAGGAGTCCTCAGAGAAAAAAACCAAATCCAGGTAGCAGCCATTGCCCCACTGAAACTGAAGAGAAATCATCATGCTTGTCCGACATTGTGATCTTGTTGGACCACAAGCTGTGAGCGACACTATCACCTATTCTTACCAGGCTCTTTTGATCTTCTTGTATAATTTTCATCCATATTTTCATACCTTAATTCTTTGTAGATTCTTCCTCTGTGATATAATCATATGGAATGGTAATATTTCATACAGTTAAAATAAATAACATAATTTTTTAAAAATATGCTTCAAAAATATTGTTTGGGGTGCGCAGTGGTAAGCTTTCATATTGTATCAGCAGTATGTTTTGTTATTGTAAAATTGATCCTTTTGGTAATCTAATAAAAATAAATACAGCTTCTGTATTTGTTCCACAAGGCAAAATGCTTTGTCTGAAAATGTTTCTCCCATGATTCCTACAGGCTTGGGTAAACTATTATCAGTAAATGTGAAAGCAAAAAAAAAAAAAAAAAACCAACTCATTGAGTCAATGAATCCAAATATATTGGGGCTGTTATAGTTTGGAAGAACAAAGTCTGGGAAGAAGGCTTGACTTTCTAACTTTGAATTAAAAAAAAAAAAAAAAAAACTGGTCTCTCAAATCCATTTGCAATGGGTCTTCCCTGATCCAATATTCCTGTGTTGAAGGGTCAAACTAGGTACTGCTTCATACACATGGCTAACACATCCATTTGAGACTTCATACCACCATTGGAGGCAATACATCATCATCACCATCACTCAAGCATACATATCAAATTTATTCAACATTAGGCAATGTGTATAAAGTGTTGAGTTCAATTGAGCCAGACAGCAATGATGATGTGAGTAGATGGTTAGAAAGAATAACATTTCACATAGGAGAAACTAACCCCTAAGCCAGCCACCAATGATGGAGGATGTGAGTTGATGGTTGGGAAGGATGGGGAGAAAAGGGACACCTTCCCACTTGCCGGCTCAGTATATGAACTGAAATGAAAATACAAATAGTAAGTGTCATAGACTGTGTCATGAATGTGAAAGGATGGAAGAATAGTAAATAAAAACAAAAGATAAATGTGAAAGACAACATGGATAATCCAACACTTAGCCCAAGGGTTAGAGTATCACTCATGAGTTCTCAGGTTGTGGGTTTGACACCCTTTCTTGTCATTTTTTCAATGTCCTGTCCACATAGAGCTGAACTTGGAACCTTTAAAACATTTACATGGTCTTCAACAGTCAAGAATGGGTTTGTTTGTAGTGTAGAATTCTTTCCAGTCTGTTAATTCTTGAGCTAGCTTGGATTAGATACCCATATATTAGCCTTCGTCTCTTTTTAGGCAAAAATTCAATTCCCTGAATCCACAGTGTTCATTGCCTTTAACATCAAAAACAAAAAATCTCCCACCCATGGCTTTATTTCACAAGGTAGGCATATTTTTTTGTACTCGGTCTTTTTTTGGTTGATTAGGTAGAGGACCCATTGTAATTTTGTAAAAAGGTGTTCTGTAATTCTTCTTCACATGAATATTTTCTTCTGGTTGAGAATATTGATTTTCTTTAAAATTGTTAGTTGAGATATTCTTGGATGTTGATGTCTGGGAAGCAGATAGTCAGGGGTCAATAGAATTGACCCTTGAAGGTTGGTAGTCTCCCAAGGGGATGTATGCATCATGTGATTTGGTGAGAATTTTCATCCTCTTTCCATCTTAGAATATTGGTTCTTGGTACAATAACAATTTTGTAAATACTTTTGTGTAATCAAAATTTCCAAGCTTTGATCAATGATCCATGGAGTTTTACCTTGAATGATGTGTTATTTTTGTGGGACTGTGTGTAGCTACTTATTGTGAGAGGTGTTTTTTATGTTTCTGAAACTTAAGCCACCATCAGACAACAATGGATTTTGGTGAAGCTTTCCCGTATAATGAAACCCTTGATTTTCTAAGTGATCTATAGGATTAGTAACTTGCTGGGAAGTTATTGATCTTTGATTACATGTAGAATATACTCATGGTGTAATTGTTCTTGCCTCAAGGCGCCCTGGGTTTTGGTTGAATTCATATACACATGCATGAAAAGATAGAATTTGTGAGTCAGATAGCCTCATGCTTTCTTGCACCTGAGGGGTGTCTGGGGGTTGGTAAAAATCTGTGTTTTTGTGTTTCCACATGTGTGGGATAAACTGCATGGGAATATTATGATAATTGATTTGCTGGCTGTGTGGTATAATAGAACTAGCAGTATTGGAAATTCTTTGACTCATTTGTCCTATATTTGTTATATTATTCATGGTAAAGTGGTGTATAGCTAGCAGAGGTTACCAATTGGGGGTACTTCAAATCAGAACCAGGTAAAGCCACCATACTGATATATTTCTCAGTTGAAATTTTCTCTGTGGGAGGAGTTTTTTTATCTCCAAAGAGTCAATCCTTTTGGGTCTCTTGTTTAGAGGGTTCCAGATGAATTTTTTCTGGGTTGAGTAGTTGTTGATAAATATGATTTTGGTTGCTTACTTAAAGGGTTTTTTTAGGGTAGTTTCTACATCTATCTTCATTCTGAATATTTTTTTAGTTTCTGGTTTTGACTGTGAACTTTACATCCATATTTCCATTCCATTTTGGGTGGCTTGATTCAATTCTTTCAGCTTGATAGGTGGACATTTCAACCTTAATTCCTACCAGACAATTGGAATCAACACATTTTATCAAATGCAAGAATAGAATAACACCAAGAAATCATTGATTTCAAGATCTGAGGTGAGTCAACCAGAATAAGTTATTGCATATGCTCAACCCAGCCAAGTATCCTGGAAGTCATGATGTAAAGATGGATTACAACATTTAATTACATAAAGAACTGACAATTTTTTTTTCTTCCAAAAATAAAGATTTCATTTGTTGTCTCAATTTCCAACATAATTTCCATGATTCCCATTGAAAGGTGGCTAATCACAAATCCACAAGATTAGGTAGGACAGTCACAGAACACCACAGCTCCAAATATACTTTCAAGCATGACCACTCTAAACAGGATTGTTATATTCTGAATGCATGCTCATCAAGGTCAATTATTCAACACATGGCATTGACTTGTAAAATTAATGAACTTGAAAAATGATCCACTTGGCATATTGATAACCCACAAAACCAGGAAAAAAAACAATAATCACTTGATGACAACTGAAATTATTAAACTTTGGTTGCAGCTCCAAAGCAACTCCTGCCCTTCTCTACCTGTATGTTTGATGCCACTGGAGGCTTACTTAAATATCTGATTTTCATACTTCCACAGCTCATGCTTTGCTGTTTATGCTCAGCTTTAACCTTTTCTGCTACATTTTCACAGTTGATGCCCAATTTTCACAGTTGATGCTCAATTTTCACAGTTTATTCTCAATTTTCACAGTGTATGCCCAGTTTTCAAAGTTTATGGTCAGCTTTCACAGTTTATGCTCAATTTTGAATTTTTATGCTCAGTTTTCAATTTCTCTTCTCAGTTTTCAATTTTTCTTCTCAGTGTTCACTTTTGCTGCTCAGTGTGCACTGTTTCTTCTCAGTTTTACCTGCTGGAGTTTATATCTGTCACAAACTCAGTTTTTACTATTACTGATCATTTTGTGCCAGCAACTATTGGTGCTCCCTGGTGCAGCTCAATGTTCATTATGGCAAATTCAAGTGTTTACTGTTACAAAAATCCATTGTCACCATGGAGAATTGAATTTTTCACTCGATAAAAGCTATATTTTCCCACTGCAGGAGCTAGGTGTTCAGTTGAGTACACCCCAGTGTCCACTCTGGTGCAGATCAGTGTTCAATTGAGCACTAAGCAGTGTTCATCATGGCAAAGCTCAGCCACAGATTTTGGGTAGAAGAAAGCCACACTAAGGATGGGAAGATCTATCTACCTGGTAAACTAAAAGCTGAGAAGTGCTGATGAAGATGGTCCTGATCCTTGATTGTTCACCACATATTCCACATGATTCTTTGGGCTGCCTTTTTCAATGCACATTGTCTCCTTTTCTCAATCTTTTTGCACATGTCATGAAGTATCATCTCTTTTTGAAGTCACAAAAAACCTTGAGGGATTTCATTGGGGAAGTCCTCTATATTCTAGGTATTATATCCATGTTGGTCTCATTAACTTCAGCTTTAGAAAATTCTGATTTGATTTGATTTTATTTTTTCATGGCAATAGTTTTTTTGCAGTAGTTGCCCGACTGATTCCAAAGTAGTTTAATTTAATTTATATTTACAATTTTTCTGCATGAGTGACCATTTAGTTTTATGAACTCCTAGAGGTTTTTTCCAAGAGATATAAGCATCTGGCTAGGAATTCAAGTGGGATTTAGTTGTAGTTGGGGTTTTGGTTTGAGTCCCAGGAATAGTGTCAGCCTCAGTGATACCAAGATGTCAAATCTTCTAGCTACACTGGGTGCAAGGATATGTAATAAGGATAAAATTTATGTAAGGATATTTTTATGAATAATTTTTGGAGGTTTTGAAGCGTAAAATTTTGTAATTTTATGTAATTTTATATTTATTTCAATCAATAAATTAATTAAGAATAAAAAAAAGAGGGGCCTGATAAATCAGGGGTTGTTTGGATCCCTCTAAGGTATCTTTCAATAATCACAGGATTTAAATAACCTTTAAGAGCTGGGGCCTGATAAATCAGGGGTTGTTTACATCCCAGGTATATGGAAAGGAAGGGGAAAGCACCACAGACAGAGAAATGGTTGTAACTTACTGTTATTAATTGATTTAACTGTTTGGAGAGATTTTGGAGGGAATTTACAATGGGACTATTGATTAAAAACTTAAGGAAATTACCCGGCAATTAGAGGCTGGCGGAAAAGCTTTGTTGCAAGCGGGTACTCTAAGTAAGGTAATGTCTAATAATCTGGGGCATCCTTTCTTGGGGGAAAATAGAGCTCCTTAAATATCTTTTGGTACCAGGGAGCACCCAATTTTTCATTTAATGGCCAAACTGTGGTTTATACATCTGTTTGGCCAGTTTGTGGTTGCATTCTGGCTTTATTTGCCTGGATTGTGGGCAAATGACCAAAATTAAGCGTAATTTGAAGTTTTTCTGTGTTTCATCAAATTTTTATGTGTTTCATCCAAATTCTTTTGGATATTTCACCATTTGGTTTCATGTATTATGATACACAGAGGTTGGGTACTTTCTAGAATATTCTGGAGCGTTTCATTAATTATGAAAAACTCAGATATTTTTTTATAAGTGTTTCACGTGTTCCAAACCTAAAGGAAGGCGGTTTTTTTTAAGTCCTGGTATCCTCTGGGGGGGATGATAAATACACGCCCCTGGCGGCACTCCCATAAAAAAAAGGTTGTGCAGCCCGCACACCCTTTTTTTGACGGGCGTGTGGGCTGCACGGCCTATTTTGGGCGTGGGGACACCTGTAAGATGGGTGTGCAGTTTGCACACCCATCTACAGGCGTGCAACAGCCTGTAGGATGGGCGTGCAGCCGCACACCCTTTTCAAAACAGGGCCTGCAGTTTGCACACCCTGCCGGGGAGGTATACAACCTCCTTGGCTGGAGGGATCCCCCCCGGTCAAGGATGTTATACAGCCTCCTTGACCGGAGGGATTCCCTCTGGTCAAGGAGGCTGTATAAACTCCTCAACTGGGGGGGGGGGGATCCCTCCAGCTGAGGAGGTTGTATAACCCCCTCAACCAGAGGGAGTCCCTCCGTTCAAGGAGGTTATACAGCCTCCTCAACAGGAGGGAATCCCTCTGGTCAAGGAGGCTACACAACCTCCTTGACCGGAGGGAATCCCTCCTGTTGAGGAGGCTACACAACCTCCTTGACCGGAGGGAATCCCTCCTGTTGAGGAGGCTACACAACCTCCTTGACCGGAGGGAATCCCTCCGGCTGAGGAGATTGTATACCTCCCCGGAAGGGCGTGCAAACCACACGCCCATCCTTGGGGCTGTTGCAAGCCTGTAGATGGGCGTGCAAACTGCACACCCATCTACAGGCGTGCCCACGCCCAAAACAGGGCATGCAGCACGCACACCCGTCAAAAAAAGGGCATGCGGGCTGCACACCCTTTTTTTGATGGGCGTGCCGCCAGGGGCGTGGCTATATCATCCCCCATCCTCTGGGTGTTATTTGAGGTAAATCTTTAATGGCAAATTACCTATGGAAGGAGTAGAATTTAAGGGTACTTGTGTGTGAGGCACCCTAGGTCAATTTGGGATTATATTCAGAATTTACAATAATAACCTTGATTTTCTTATTTATTTTTTGTGTAAATTATAATAATGTCTCTATATTTATGTTATAAGGTTTTTATTATTTTGTCATTATCATTATTTTGTTGTCATTATTTTATTAATAATGTCTCTTTTATATATATATATATTTATTTACTTAAATTTTGTGGCCAAGTTGGCTCTGCTCTAGTAGCCAGCTGACACATAGAAGGAGTCACAGCCAGGACTGGGGCTGCCAAAATTTGAAGGGTACAACTTTCTGAATAGTTGTTCCACTTTGGAAAGTCCTGGAAGAAAATCCAATCCCTGCTCATAGGGAAATTGTTTTCCTTCTTGCTTGTAATAAGCCTTTTTTGCCTCATGAAGGAGATTGGGCATTGATAAATGCACGCCCATCCTTGGGTGTGGGCACGCCTGTAGATGGGTGTGCAGCTTCGCACGCCCATCTACAGGCGTGTGACACCCCCAAGGATGGGCGCGCAGCTGCACGCCTGCCGGGGAGGACTGCAAGCCCCTCGACCGGGAGGGATCCCTCCGGTTGAGGAGGCTGTATACCCTCCTCGACCGGGAGGGAGGGAATCCCTCCGGGTCGAGGAGGTTATACAGCCTCCTTGACCGGGAGGGATCCCTCCGGTCAAGGAGGTTATACAGCCTCCTCGACCGGAGGGATCCCTCCCGGTCGAGGAGGGTATACAGCCTCCTCGACCGGAGGCATCCCTCCCAGTTGAGGGGCTTGCAGTCCTCCCCGGCAGGCGTGCGGCTGCAGGCCCATCCTTGGGGGTGTCGCACGCCTGTAGATCTCCTTGACTGGGAGGGATCCCTCCGGTCGAGGAGGTTATACAGCCTCCTCGACCGGGAGGGATTCCCTCCCGGTTGAGGAGGTTGTACAACCTCCTTGACCGGAGGGAATCCCTCCGGTTGAGGAGGTTATACAGCCTCCTTGACCGGGAGGGATCCCTCCGGTTGAGGAGGTTGTACAACCTCCTTGACCGGGAGGGAATCCCTCCTGGTCAAGGAGGCTGTGTTCCTTGACCGGAGCTGATGTCATGCGTACATTCCTGTGTACGCATTACATCAGCATGTATATAGGCAGGGGTATGCCCCTACCTATATACATGGAATTGGTGTGCAAGCCGCACACCGATTCTATGTATATAGGTGGGGGCACACCCCTGCCTATACACATAGAAAGGGCGTGCGGTTTGCACACCCTTTTCTGAACGGGGTGTGCGAACCGCACGCCCTGTTCTGAACAGGGTGTGCGACCGCACGCCTGAAGTGTTGCACGCCTGATCAAAAAAAGGCGTGCGGGCAGCACACCTTTTTTTTTTATTGGCGTGCGTTGGGCGTGGGCGTGCGCCGATGGGCGTGCATTTATCAATGCCCAAGGAGATTGGTCAAGACAGAGCCAGTGGGCCAGAATTTTCAAGATTTCAATAAATTCCTGAGAATTTTAGAGTGGATTTCCGTATGTGTCCCCAAATGAAAACAGAAATGGATGGGAAAAAAATCAGCTAAATAATGCTGAAGATCAGGAGGATAGAGAGAAAACTGGTGCATGTAGTGGCTCCATTCTCTTTCAATAATGATGGCATAGACATTGAAATATTTGGCAACTCATTTCCAGAATTCATATTTTTTTTGTCCAGTTGATTGGATAACATCCTTGGATATTTTCATCAAGCTTTTTGCAAGCCACTCATCATCTTGTGGGAGCTAGTTTGGACCGCTTTTCTGTGGCATTCTCAATCAGTGTGTGGAAGATGCCAGACTTGGTTCAAAATTTTCACTCCACTTATCCTTAACATCATCATCAACCTCTTATACTTTCTTTCCCTTATTTCTCTCTTCTTCCATTCATTTCTCTCCCTTTTACCTCTCCCTTTTATCCCCCCCTTTTATCTCACCCTTTTATCTCACCCTTTTATCTCACCCTTTTATCTCACCCTTTTATCTCACCCTTTTATCTCACCCTTTTATCTCACCCTTTTATCTCACCCTTTTATCTCACCCTTTTATCTCACCCTTTTATCTCACCCTTTCATCTCACCCTTTTATCTCACCCTTTTATCTCACCCTTTTATCTCACCCTCATATTAAACTTAAAATCTTTTAAAAGTTATATTAATCTCCTTAAAAACCTTATCATGAAATTTCTCAACTGACATTCCTTTTTCCTTTTTTCTTTCTCATTAAAATTATCACTTCTTCAAAAGACTCTCTCAAAAAATGTTTTTTTTTTTTTTTCTTTTTCTTTTTAAAAAGTTCATAACAAAAAATTAATAAATATAATCTATTCTGCTTTTAAATGTTTCCCTGCTTCTTTCCAAACCGCCTTCAATTCCTTAATCAGATCCATAAACTGCTTCTTATCCTCTTCCTCAATCAACTTTGACAGCTGCTTTGCAATCAAACCTGAAGCATTTGATGCTTGTCAACAATATCTTTGACCTTCCTTCAACAAATATTCTTTGAATTCTTGAAACTCTAACCATCCTCCCTCACCAACTCTTAATTTGCATTTTATCTTCCTCAAACTCCCTCCTTCTTCAAATTTTTCAGTCAATATTTGTGCATTGGTTTTTGCCAATGGGATTCAATAAGATACTTCCTCCCTTTCCTTTCTCTCTTCTTCAACCTCTCCTTTGACCCTTTTCTCAACCCCTTCCTCAACTCTTTCTTTGAATCCCTCTACTTTGAATCTCTCCCCAGATTCTTCAACCCCTCATTTGACCCTTCATTAAACACTGTTTGAATTCTGTCTCCTCATCCCCAAAGACCCATTGTACATGAATAAATGTAAAATTATTAGTTGGACTGATTTTTGTATTGCTCAATCTAAGTGACTGATTTACAATAACTTAACACACACTTGTATACATTGACCCCTGTTGGAATAGTTATGTTTTATTTAATCAGCAAGACTCACATAACATAATCTTTTTCCATCTTCTTCCATTTTTATTCCATCTTCTTTATTCCTGATTATTTATTAGTTATTCATCAGCTGCAAACTTATCACTTGTAGCTATTCTATAAATACTGTTAGAATTCTGCCCCATGCCCAAAAGAGGGCTTATTAATATTTGTTCATTTTCATTCATTTATGTTCCTCAGAAAGTTAGGCCCTCAACTTAGGCCCCCTGTATTTGTAGTATTTCATCCGCTCCTCTACTGAAATACAACGTCACTTAGTTCTGAGCTCATACCAGCAGGAAATGCTCATGTAGAGACTTCCTGTCTGTTGGTCTAGGTCCTTGAGTGTACTGCACTCTTGATTTCTTCAGCTCATCACTTCAGTCATCTTGGCCTCTTAGCCATTATTCTTTTATGGTTAAAGCCGCTTGTATCCTCTATTGCTAACCGCTTAAATATTGTTTTATATACTCAAAGTTCATCCTCAGTCTTATCTTGAAAATCTTGTTGATACACCTTAGAATTTTACATATCATCAACTATACATATATACAGTTCAATCATGTTCAATTGTACTTCAACTCAAACACTAATCAACATGTCTGATAATCCAAACACTACAACTTCATTGAAAAAAATACAGCTCCATTCCACCAACTATCTTGGGTGGATTGTTCAGATGCAAGCCAAATTCCGTCAACTTGAATGCCTTGATGTAATTCTTGTTTGGTCTGTCAAACCTGAGAAGGCCAAAGAAGCAAATGCGTGCATTGCCAAGAACAAGCTGGCATATTTTGAAATCATTGATCACTTCAATGTGGAGCACATGACCCTTATTGGTGGAGCCACTCCCCCCAACCAGCAATTTGATGGTTGGCAACTTTTTTAAGTCAAAGTATGCCGCTAAAAACAACATAGCACTGCCAGCATAATTGCCTAGGTTGAGTTCATCCCAGTTAAACTAGGATGCAAAAAACCAATTTAAAGTAGGTTGACCTCAACCAATGAAATATAAAACCAAGGGGGGTCCCTTGGATTTATATTTCATCAGTTGATTTCAACCAAGTTTAAATTGGTTGAGTGGGATGACTTCATCCTAGGCAATTATGCTGGCAGTGTAGCCAAACTCATGGCCATCAAAGAATTCAACGACCTTGAATACACCAAAATACTGGCGTTCATTACAGCTGTTCGCCAAATCAACCAGCAACTCATCCTGGCAAATTTCAATCTTGGGAATCAACTCCGAAACCTCATGGTTCTAGCCAAGCTTCCTCGCTATTGTTTTCAATCATTCCGTGACATAATCACAATGGGATTTGTTGCAGAAAGCTTTGAGTTGATCCTCTGCCGCCTCAAAAACTATGGAGCCCAAAACAGAATCTCAGACAATCCCAATAACCAACCCAAGCATGCATCTCTGTTTAACTTGACGACCAATCAGCTCACCTGTCCCAGCTGCAAGAAAGCCTTTAAGGTGTGTAATCACTGCAACAAAACAGGCCATACATCCAATAACTGCTATCAAAAGCATCCCAAAAAGCGTACATCAAAAGACTCCAGCTTCTCACAGGCTCACCATGTCCAATACAAAAAACCAGCCTTCACTGTTCCTGTTGAAACTCGACGTCCTACTTGTGACATCTTCCATGTAATTCAATATTCAATAACTGCGGCAAATCTCAACACCTTTTGATCTCGACTGCTTTACGCTATTTTCCTTCATCTTCACAATCATCCTCTCCATCTTTCCCTCTGATCCTGATCACTCAATCTTTCCTCCCACCATCTAAAAGATCCATCTCTCCCTTCCATCTCTCTCCCATCTTACTATCTTCTTTACTTCTCTCATCTCTCTTCACTCCTCTTCTTGCCTTCTCTCATCTCTCTTTGCTCCTCTTATTTCCTTCCTCTTACTTGACTCCTACACCTTCTCAACATCCTATCTCAACTCCCTATCTAAATCAACTCAACTCCTTTAAAAACTCTCTTCAACTTGTGGACGTCTTGTCTCATCTCAACTTGGTGAGAAATAAATCACACATCTATTTCTTGGGCGTTGATAAACGCACGCCAACGCCAACCCGCACGCCAATTTTTATTTGGCGTGCGGGGCCTACACGCCATTTTTTTTTGGCGTGTAGGGTCTCCACGCCAAAAAAAAGGGCGTGTGAGACCCACACGCCATTTTTGTTTGGTGTGTGGGCCCCGCACGCCAAATAAAATTGGCGTGCGGGTCCCCCCTTGCTCACATAATCGAATGGGAGGGCCCATTCGATTACGTGAGCGAGCCCCCTCCCGGCTGACAAGGTTATACAACCTCGTCAGCTGGGAGGACTTCCTCCCGGCACAAGGCTGTATAACCTTGTCAGCCGGGAGGACTTCCTCCCGGCTGACGAGGTTATACAACCTTGTCAGCCAGGAGGAAGTCCTCCTGGCCGACGAGGTTGTATAGCCTCGTCGGCCGGGAGGACTTCCTCCTGGCCAACGAGGTTATACAACCTCGTCAGCCAGGAGGAAGTCCTCCCGGCTGACAAGGTTATACAACCTCGTAGGCCAGGAGGACTTCCTCCTGGCTGACAAGGTTGTATAACCTCGTCAGCCGGGAGGAAGTCCTCCCAGCTGACGAGGTTATACAGCCTTGTGCCGGGAGGAAGTCCTCCCGGCTGACAAGGTTGTATGGCCTCGCCGGCCGGGAGGACTTCCTACTGGCCGACGAGGTTGTATAACATTCGTCGGCCAGGAGGACTTCCTCCTGGCTGACAAGGTTGTATAACCTTGTCAGCTGGGAGGAAGTCCTCCTGGCTGACGAGGTTATACAGCCTCGTGCCGGGAGGAAGTCCTCCCGGCTGATGAGGTTGTATAACCTTGTCAGCCGGGAGGGCTCGCTCACGTAATCAAATGGGCCCTCCCATTCGATTATGTGAGCGAGGGGACCCGCACGCCAACCATCGCTCACGTAATCGAATGGGCCCTCCCATTGGATTTTGTGAGTGAGGGGGGACCCGCACGCCAAACAATTGGCGTGCGGGACCCGCACGCCAAACAATTGGCGTGCGGGACCCGCACGCCAATTGTTTGGCGTGCGCTCCCACACACCAATTTTATTTGGTGTGCGGGGCCCACACGCCAAAAAAAATTGGTGTGTGGGAACCACACACCATTTTTGGTGTGCGGGGCCCACACGCCAAAAAAAATTGGTGTGTGGGAACCACACGCCATTTTTGGTGTGCGGGTCTCACACGCCAATTTATTTTGGCGTGTAGAACCTACACGCCAAAAAAAATTGGTGTGTAGGCCCCGCACGCCAAAAAAAATTGGCGTGCGGGTTGGCGTTGGCGTGCGCGCTTGGCGTGCGTTTATCAACACCCCTATTTCTTTTGCTGATTAAATCATCTAACATTTTTTCTCTCAGTCCTGTGTCATCTATTCACCAGTCCTGTCCACTACTCTACATTAGTTGTCTGTTAGAACACCAACATCATCTACCGGGTATGCTTTCTTAATTCTCTTTTCTTCTCATTTTTATAATTATTCTAATCTATTGTATTTCCAGTTTCTGGTCTTTTTTTATTAGCAATAAAACTTCAGGGCTTCTTTAGTTCCTACTGAAGAAGAAAATCAAGCTTATTTCCTGTCACTATAACTCACAGAACCATCTATCCCTAATTTTGTGACTCAATCCTTTTGGTCATGAGTCAGGGGGGGGTGTTAGAATTCTTCCCCATGCCCAAAAGAGGGCTTATTCATATTTTTCCATTTTCATTCATTTATTTTCCTCAGACAGTTAGGCCCTCAACTTAGGCCCCCTTTATTTGTAGTATTTCATCCGCTCCTCTACTGAAATACAACCTCACTGAGTTCTGAGCTCATATCAGCAGGAAATGCTGGTGTAGAGACTTCCTGTCTGTTGTTCTAGGTCCTTGAGTGTACTGCACTCTTGATTTCTTCAGCTCATCACTTCAGTCATCTTGGACTCTTAGCCATTATTCTTTTAAATACATAGCCTAGTCAAAGTAATAAGAAACTATCAGTTCTCCTCAGTTCCAACCAGTTCCCATTCTGAGTATCCCTTGGGGGGATGATAAGTCCATTGCCTTTGGTGCACGCCCACACCCAACGCATGCCCATAAAAAAAAGGGTGTGCAGCCTGCACGCCCTTTTTTGAATAGGGTGTGTGACTGCACACCCTTTTTTGGGTTTCAGAATGTCTACAGGCTTGCAACACCCACCCAAAAAAGGGTGTGCGGTTGCATGCCCCATTCAAAAAAGGGTGTGAAAACAGCACACCCTTTTTATGTACATAGGTAGGGGCCTGCATGCCCCTACCTGTGTATGTGTTCTCGACCGGAGGGGATTCCCCCCGGTCAAGGAGGATGTATGGCCTCTTTGAGGAGGCGGTTGAAGAGGTTGTATAACCTCTTTGACCGCAGGGGATGGCCTCTTTGACCGGAGGGGATTCCCAGAGGAATTCCAGTTGAGGAGGCTCTATAGTTGTTATACAAACTGGAGTTTGATACAACCTCTTTATAATCCCCTCCCGTCCTGGGCGTTGATAAACGCACGCCGATGGGCGCACGCCCACGCCCATGCACTCCTTTTTTTTATTGGCGTGCGGGCTGCCGCAGGGGACACTTCAGGCGTGCGGTCCTTTCTATGTGTATAGGCAGGGGCGTGCCCCTGCCTATATACATGAAGCAGCCCTTCCTATGTATATAGGCAGGGGCGTGCCCCTACCTATATACATAGAATCGGCGTGCGGGCTTGACCGCCCCTGCCTATATACATGGAGTCATGCGTACACAAGAATACGCATGACATCCTCCGGAATACAGCCTCCTCGACCGGGAGGGAAAGAGGTTGTACAACCTCCTCGACCGGAGGGAATCCCTCCCGGTCGAGGAGGGTATACAGCCTCCTCGACCGGAGGGACTCTTTACAACCTCCTTGGCCGGAGGGACCAGGTTGTACAACCTCCTCTACCGGAGGGATTCCCTCCCAGTTGAGGAGGCTTCTGGAGGGAATCATAGAGGAGGTTGTACAACCTCCTCAACCCCCTCCGGCCGTTGTACAACCTCCTCGACAATCCCTCCGGTCGAGAGGGTTGACCGGGAGGGATTCCCTCCGGTCGAGGAGGCAACCTCCCTTTGTATACCCTCCTCAACCGGGAGGGAATCCCTCCGGTAGGGTATAAGCCTCCTCGACCGGAGGGATCCTCCAGTCGAGGAGGTTGTCGGAGGGATCCCTCCCGGTCGAGGGGCTTGCAGTCCTCCCCGGCAGGCGTGCGGCTGCACGCCCTTCCTCGGGGGTGTCGCACGCCTGTAGATGGGTGTGCGAAACCATATACAGGCGTGCCCACGCCCAAGGATGGGCGTGCAGCCCGCACGCCGATAAAAAAAAGGCGTGCGGGCAAACGCCTTTTTTTTTATTGGCGTGAATGGGCGTGGGCGTGCCCCTCCCGCATTTATCAAAGAGGCTATACAGCCTCCTTGACCGGGGGGATTCCCTCAGGTTGAGCCGTGTGGCGGCTGCAGGGTGAAAGCACATTCCCCAAAAATGGGGACTATGCAGTCACCCGCCCAAACATGGGTGTGTGGTTGCACACCCTTTTTTGGGTGGGTGTCGCACCCCCGTAGATGGGTGTGCAGTTTGCACGCCCATCTACGGGCGTGCCAAGGCCCAAAGAAGGGCACGAAGTCCACATGCCTGTCAAAGAAAGGGTGTGCGGGCTGCACACCCTTTTTTTATGGGCGTGCACCAAGGGGAGTAATTTTATCAATCCCCTATCCCTTGAGTCTGTTCACAAAATCTTGTCCTCCTTTTCTTCAATTTCAAACAAACACCTCCTTTGAAACCTTTGTTACCTCAAGATACTTTTGGATTGTTTTTTTTCAACAGACAAAATTGGACCTGGCTCCTTTTATGGGGGTGGTGGTGGCATCATAGTCATATATTGTTGATATTTTCCTAATAAGTCTTGTGGGTTTGTTTGTTCACCTAGGAATAAATTGATGAAATTTTGGATCCCTTGGTTCCAAAATTTCATCACAATTTTGGATCCCTTGGTAATACTTTCACAATTCTTGTTGAGGGTGGGATTCTTAGCAATGCTGTCTTCACAGTGCTCCCCATGCTCCTGCATACCTGGTCTCTTGGTGTTAGCCCACCCCTCCCTGGAATATTACAATAAGATCAGCATCCAATTGTGGCCAACAACCAAGGATTTCAGTGCTCAGAATCACAGGGGCTTGTGGACATGGAATTAAAAAACCCAGAATAAAATCAGTCTGCACTCCTAGATTTGCAGGATTTTTTTCTGCATTTCACTGAACAAAGGCAGGGGGTTTTGTAGAATATCTGTTACAATTAGATTCATCATCAAATTTGGGAAGGATTGTGTCAATTATTCCTGATATCCACCCATTTTTGTATTGTGTATCTTCTCCATCTGGGGGTGCACCAACGGGATCTGCTCCTCTTGGATTGGAGTCTTCACTAGCCACTAGTATCTTTTAGGAGAATTAACTTTGGAGATTATTTGCACCAGGTGCCATTGCAGCAGCAGGTTCCATTACAGATGTCATTTCAAGGGTGTATTTCGAAGGGCTTCCAATGCTGGTAGCATCAAATTCATGGGTATGCTTTGAAAATCAAGCTGAATTATTCCCAAAGTATGATACGTGTATTGTTGATGATTTATCTAGGACTCTTGTGGAACTGAAATATGTGTCTCACTGAAGTATATCACATAATTCAATTTTCATGTCATCATGATTTGAGCTTATGCAGAGTAATTACCAACAAATATTCAGCAAAATAAAATTGTTTGGCCTTGAACAAATTCCAGTGTGTCAAAAAAATGTACATGTGTAAATTTGTGTTCCCCATTTATTCCTTCAAGTTCTATGAAAGACATGATTTATGGCACCTGACAGCAGGCGCCAGAAATTCTCCCCAGGGGTAGGGAACCTCCAAAATTTGTTTGTCCCAAAACATGTATCATTAGATACTTCTGATTCTATCCCTTTGTCACATCAATCTTCCTCATTGGGAAATTATAAAGAGAAATAAGGAAATGATAAAGAACCCACTGGATATAAAAGTAGGGACTTGGTTAAACGACTCCCTTTTTTTGGAGTATTGACTCCCAAAAGAAGCGGACGTCGCCGCTACCCCCTCTCAACCAAGATGTGACCGTTTGGGAGTTGATCTCCCAATTCAGCTTGAGAATTGGGAGTTGGAAGGATAATTGCCAAAAAAATAAAAATAACAACAGCTGCAACCCCCGTGGGAGTCGCTACACCAAAAATGAGACTGAGCACGGGAGTTGATCCCCAAAAACCTCTGACAACACATCAGAGGCAGTCATCAACTCCCAAGCCAAAAAAAAAAACATCACACTCAAACCAAACGGAACAAATGTCTGAGATCCTTGAATTAGTGAATGACACCCACCATCAAATCACGCCACCTCTCAACCCACCCAACCACACCAAAGCAACATGTCCACCAGCCCTACAGATTTCCCATCCCCCTTCCTCAACCCCTCATTCTACCATAAACCAGGAGAGAAGTTAGAAAAAACAGAAACAACTCCAAAACAAAAATAAAAATGAACAAAAAAATGAAAAAGAAGATTAAAAAAATGAAAAAGAAGATTAAAAAAATGAAAAAGAAGATAATCCTAGCAGAAGTAGTTTTGTAAATACTAGTCCTGATTTAGAAGAAGCTAACCAACAGAAGCTAATTGAAACTTGTTTAGAAATACTAGAAAAAAATAACCAAGAAGATGAGCAAGAAAATCAAAATCAAGCTACTGAACTAGTTCCAAATTTAGAAATAAGAAAAAATCAATCCACTGAACAAGAAGATGAATTCAACCATCAAGAACACTCTGAGAATCAACAAGAAGAAGCCCACAATATTCCACCTCCACCTGAAGGCATTTACAACAACTTGGAAACCCTCTCTGCTGCCATCAAGGAATTTGCTCAAGCTCAAGGCTATGCCATTGTGACGAAGAGTACTGTTGCTGGAAAAAGTGCCCATTTTAAATGTGACAGGTCAGCATTTTTCTCATATTTTTCAAGTCATAATCTTGTCTTCTCTTCTCCTCATCCCATGATTTTAACTGAATCTGAATGGTTTTTATTTCCGTTTTTTATCACATTTTTGGGGGTTTCTAGGCAAGTTTGAAGGTTTTATGTCCTGAAACTTTCCTGTTTTTTTATCTCTTTGGTCCTGTTGCTGATTTTTTTTTGTCTCTTTTCTGTCTTGTAGGGGAGGTAACCCAGAACATAACAAGCGTAAAGGCAATGGACGTCTCCCCAAGGTTACCCGTTTTCAGCTTCCACTTATTTCCCAAAGAAGAAGGGCCACTGGAAATTTTCTGTTTTGAATCCCTCTCACAACCACCCCTCATCTCTTGATCCCTCTGCCCCCACCGCCAACCTTCAGCTTACTGAATCCATTTTTGAAGAAATGAAAAAACTTGGCAACACTGGATTGAAACCCTCAGTTATCCTTGAAACTCTGAAGAAAACGCTCCCCAACAAGACTATCTTGGCCACCATTTCTACTATCTACACAGCACACAAGAAGGCCACTCAACAAATGCTCCAAGGCATCAGCCCCATCGTCCATCTCAACAAAACTCTCCAAAACTCTGAATTCACTACTACGGCTAGAACTGACAACAATGGCGACCTCACTGCTCTTTTTTTCTGTCATGCACGCTCCGTCGAACTCCTCTCCTCTTATCACTACGTCCTTTTTCTTGATTGCACTTACAAAACAAACAAATAAAAGATGCCACTCCTCCACATCACCAGCGTAACTGGAGCAAATAAATCTTTCAGTCTAGCCTTTTGCTTTCTATGTGAAGAAACTCAAGATTACTACGAATGGGTGCTTCTAAATCTCCTCAATATTTTTACTTCAAATGATATTCCCCTTCCTGAAGTGGTCATCACGGACTGCAAACAAGCTCTGATCAATTCCCTCTCTCAAATTTTCCCCAACGCCTACCACATGCTGTACATCTGGCACATTGAGAAGAACTTGGTCGCCAACAGCGCCAAATTCATCAAAGACAAGTCTACTGAATACAAGATGATTGCACAATGGAATCAAGTAATCCAAATATCTTCTCCATACAAGTTCCAATCTGCTGTTTCCCAGACTTCTTCCCAATTTGGCGCCAACTTTCAGAAGTAAATGGACTCTCAGTGGCTCCCAATTGCAGAAAAATTCTCAAATGCTTGGACAAAATCAATCACCCATTTCAACAGCCAAACAACTTCTTGAATGGAATCTGGTCAAGCTTTCATTAAATATCATCTCCTTGGTCTCAACCATTCCTTCACTTCTGTCATCAAGATGATCACTAATTCCCTGGAGGCTCAAGCACACAAAATCTCAGCTCACTATCACCAACAGAAGATCAACTCTTTGCATAATATAGCCAAGATATTCGAGAATTGCCACGGAAGCATCACTCACTACGCACTCCGGAAAGCTCAGACAAATTTAACTTCCATTTCATCCCTCAACAACAGCAACACTGTCAGCCTCCCTGATGCCAAGGACAAGTCCTTCTAGCTACAGGTGGTGCAAGGATAAATGGAAAGAGTGTATAAACTCTGGGTAAGTTACAAAGTTACAATTCCCAAAGGATATGGGGCAATTGTGACGTAAAAATTGAGAGAAAAATAGGTTAATAATTATATTAAATAAATTTAATATAATTAAAACCAGAGGGGCCTGATAAATCAGGGGTGGTTTAGATCCCTCTAAGGTATCTTGCAAATAAATTGCAGAGGATTTAGGTACCTGGAACACTGGGGCCTGTTGGAACAGGGGTGGTTTAATCCCAGGAATGGAAATGGGGGAATATCTTCAAGAGAAAGGGTTATTACTTACTAGTAATAAACCTTGAGGGATCTTGGGGATATTCTGGGTGAAACTGGACAGTTTGAAGCGCTTTGATGGATGGATGGTGGTGCTGGATGGTCACTGTGAAGTTGTTGGGGAAGACAGGGCTAAAGAATAACTACTAAGAAGCTTACCAGACTGTGTTATAAAGATATATATCTAATAAGAAGTGGGTAAGGTTGTTTAGTGGGTATTGGGAAGCATGAGGAGCCTTCTTTGGGCGGTTGAAGAGCTCCTTAAATAGTCTTGAGTTCCCCCTGGGGACCCTGTAGGTATTATTGGCCAACTTGTGGGATCTTTGGACCACATTTTGGCCATTTTTGCTTTCTTGGTGACGCTTCAGCAGCCCCTGCTTTGAATACACGTCACCAATTGATTTTATTAATGTATTTTATTATTATTTACATATTTATATTGTCTTTACAGTCTGTAGTACATCAGTCCTGGTTGTTATAGACTTAATACTAGTGGCTTATTTGTATTTTATAATAAGCCACAGTATTGTTTGTACTGTTTGTTCAGTCAGTATATTTTGATTTATATGTATAAATAATAGTACAATCTAATATAATTAATTATTTAATCCCCAGTAACCTTTATTACATATGTAACATATGTAATGAGGTCACTGGGGCGTGTTTTTACTGATTTGGGTGTACCTTAGTGACTGTGGAGTCCGTGTGCCAAGCTGAGAGTCTGTAAGGGGCTTAATGCTTGCGCGGGGGCTTGTATCCCAACTTTGGCGCGGGCTTTCAGACACGCGGGTTGAACTTCAAGTTCTGCGGACTGCGGTACGCGGGGTTTGAGTAAAACACGGTGTATTTACACTATCTCCCCTAATTTACACAACACCTCATTTCCGTGACTGGAAATGGTGTTTAAGCATATGTATTTATATACATAAGCATTTTAATTAATGCAAGTGCCTTTTATTAAAGGTACTTGCTAATTCTTGTGAGCTAATTTACATAGTGAAGGAGTGAAAATTAGGGGTACCTGTGAGTGAGGTACCCTAGGTTAATTTTAGTGTAGATTCAGAATATCAAATAATATTCTAACTATTATTTGATATACATATTTTTTTCATAATAATTTTGTGGGAAACTTGTGACAGGTTGCTCTGTCATAGTAGCAAGCTGACAAACACTTGCCATGGATTCCATCAAAAACGGACGGGGATCCCTTGCAAACACCACCTGGCAGAATTTTGTAGATTTGGGCGCATTGGTGGATCCAGATGAATTCCATCCTCAATGGCGTATGCAGGTATGTAACTTTTTATTATTTACTCTTTGCCTTTTGTCGTGGGATCACGGAAAAAACTTGCAGAGAGTAGTTTGGGAGTTGATGGGTGTTGGCCATCTAAGATCCATTCCACTTCATTACTATATTGTGTGCATAATCAGGTCACTCACTCCAACCACCCTCAAATTCCTATGGTTCAAGAGTTACAGGCAAACCAAGAATAATTTACTAAAGCAAGTTATAGGGTTATTTTCAAGGGTGACTTTTATTCAGTAACATCTTACATCATATCTACTGTACATAAATTCTACCTTCCCACTACTCATCTGTCACTATCCTGACTATTTCATATAAGTCACTTTCTCACTACTCATCTGTCATGTTCTTCCTTTTTTCCCACCAGCTACATGTCATAGGTTGTTCCTCCCTCCAGCCTTATGGCTCCTCCTCTTTCTCAGGGGACACCTGTTCCTCCCTCTTGTTCCCTTATGGACCCCCAGACTTACTAAATTACCCCAACATATACCAACATTACAGATCCCATAAATTGTATACATACTTAGTAGAGTTACCATCACCCTTGAATATATAAATATACATACCAGCTTAAACCTCAATATAAGGACTGCCCCTCTCTTGCTTGACCCACTTTGACTCCAACTACCAACCCTGCCCCACATTATACTTTATATATATACTTTATACAACTCATCCCCCCTTCATCCATTCCTCTCACCTGGTGTGTTTCATTAGTATTAGAGAGTAGATATTTGCCACACCTTTTATTTTATTCTTAGGTTACACTCATCCCCTTAGCATTAGTCAGGAAGGCAGCTCTTATATCAGCACCTTTGTCATAACCTACATTAGTACTAGTGTGTTATACATATCCCTTCCAAGCTCTATTCTGCCCTTTAGTAGTTCCACACCGGTCGTTGCAATGTGTGTGTTTGGGTGTCGCTGGGTGTCTGCCGGATAATAGTGTATGTATTTTTTTTTGGGGGGTCGTCATTCTGGACTTGCACAAATGGGAGTCGGGTCCCTAATTTATTTCCTTTTGGTTTTTGATTGGGTGTCAATTGGAGTCGGCCAACAATTCAGAGTGACATAAATTTTAGGATGGGAGTCGTAAGCCTTATTCATCCCAATCGGCAATGGGAGTCAATAAGCTAATATGTTTTTTTATTTGTTTTTATTTGGGTGTTGATGGGAGTTGGCAGGCTAAAGCAATTGACGCAAAATCTTTGTTTGGGTGTCGTTGGTGCACTTTTTTTGGAGTTGCCAGATCAGGGAGTCAGCATGCAAAAATCAATGTTTCCATTATTTATTTAGGAGTCAATGGGAGTCGCCGCCCCAAAGCATCTCACGAAGGGAGTTGGCACCCATTCCCCCCTCAAAATACACAACCACATCTCCCAAACCAATCAAAAGTCATATGCCGACTTTTTTCACTTTTAATCATCCAGTTAAGACCCAGCCACGCACCCAGCTAAAACCTGCTGCCACCATGGAAGAAAGACTTGACAAGATAAGAGAAATAATACCTAAAATGAATCCTGCGCAGTGTAATCTTCAATTGGACGCTATTTCCCACCTGTTGGACGGCTCTGGGACTGTTGTGGACATCAAGCTTCCCAAGAAGGCGCCTCAAGGATGTGGAAGACCCAAAGGCGCAACCAACATGCCCAAATCCATGGCTAGCACGACCAAACAATGATAAATACACAACTAGGGACCCTTCAGCATTCAAATATTTGGAAAAAAAAAGAGAGGGACGCTCTGATTGCGGTGAGGATCAAAAAAAAAAAAAAGAAAGACAAGAAAAATTCAACAAACAAGATGAAGCAGAAAAGAAAAGAAAAGGAAGAAGCTGAGAATAAGAAGAATGTATCTGCCCCACCCACCCGCACTATACCCGTGAGAAAAGCCGCCACAAGATCTTATCAAGTTCCTGAACCTCAAAGAAAAAAGCTCCGTGCCGTCCAAGTTGCCAGCCGCCTCCCAATATCTTCACCTGCACCAGATTCCCCAGATCCCAGATCCCCAGAATCCACTCAACCACTACGTGAAGCATGGGAAGACTCTAGCTACAAGACTGACCTCCCAGGGATCCTTCTAGATTACGTAAAAACTACTCTCAATGTGGATTTCGGATGGCCATTGTGGATTTTGAGCTGCCGCGCACTGTCTTGGACAAGGGAAAAACACATTTCCCAGAATCCAAGAAGAACTTTATCAACACATTGTTGAAAACAGAATATTCTATGAAGTCAATACATTTTTTGAAGACATTGACGCCATGCTGAGAAGGATAAAGTTTCCAGACATCCAGAAGAAATGCAATCCACCCAACTGGATGTGTATGCCAAGCATGGGTGACCCACTGGCCAATGCCTTCAAGTGCCCAGTTTTCTTTTTCTTCAAAATCAATTCACAATCTTTCTTTCCTGCCATGTGCCCCCCAAACAACAATCCCCCCATCTTCCTTGCCTATTCTACTTCACATTTTTTTGTTGTTCAGCTGAAAAATCCTCTGCTCTTTCCTGCTCCCAACATCCAGATTGACTGGGAGGTTGCAGCTGACCCTGAGGTGTTGGAGTGGAAGAACAAAATATGCTGAATGTTTTTCTTTAACAGATACTATCAAGGCTTCAGCCCCCAAGGATAAATATAAACATTATTAGTCATTTTTTTCTCATTGGTTATTTTTTCTTCTTATTTTGTTCTTTTTTTTCTAGATTTTTATGTATCTTATTCTAGTTGATCTTATCTTTTTTATTCTGCCTCTCAGTCCCCCAAATATTTCACTCATGAGCTGTAATCTAAATTGATCAGTTGTTACACGTGAATCTGATCAATTTATGAGTAATTTTAATAATTATCTGGTCAACTCCCAAATTGAGGGCTTGAATTGGAGCATCAACTCCCAAAATTATTATTTTTTATTATTTTTGAAAATTATCTATCCCACTCCCAACATGCACAGCAGAATTGGAGCATCAACTCCCCAAAATTGTGCCGCAGCCTTTTTACGTCCTGCTTTGGTCTTGTCCTGGTCCAGGGGAGGTGACAACAATGTCCGCTTCTTTTGGGAGTCAATACTCCAAAAAAAGGGAGTCGTTTAACCAAGTCCCTAAAAGTAATTCATAATGTACCAGTATTTAGTAATACCTGCTATTAGGGGGTATCAAATATGACCAAATCCACCATTAAAACCCTTTGATTAGAAATTTCCAAATCCACAATTTCTAATCAATGGGTTTTCAAAACAGGGTAGCTAAAAAGAAAACGGATTTTGAAAATGAAAAACCCTGGTTTTCCATTCAAATCCGTCATTTCCAAAATAACCCATTAAAATCACATCTCAAATCAGCTCATGCTTCACCATTCAATCCATGACCTCTTGTCAAACCAAGCAAACATCACACCTCACCTCTATGACCTGTCAATCATTCAAGAACTTCCTCAATCATGCTTCCTCCAGCTTTTTTGAATGTTGTTCCCATTTTTCCTCAATCTTCTTCAACTGATTGAGTCAAATACAATCTTTCAAAACTCCTCTCAGAATCCTCAACGAGACCTGTCAGTCCAACTCTCTATTTCTATGTGTTGTCTTGGATCAAACAGAAATGGTGCTGCTGTGTTCAGACTCAAGAATCTCTTCCAAGTTGGCTATGGAAAAATCAACCTTTACACCTGTTGGGTGATCAAGCTTCTTTATCAAATGCGCTCACACTTGGTATCATGGCCGACTCAAGAAGAATGTATGGAATCATCTCAGGTCATGCAAGATGAAGGCTTTCCTGGATGTGTTTGCTTTGTTGATGGAATGACCATTCCACTGAGTCAAAAGACACCGGTGGATGGTAACCACTACTGGATCAAAAAAAACGGTTGGATTGTTTGCATTGGTTCCACTACTTCACAGATTCTTAGCTGATGTGTTGTTTGCTTTCCAAAAAGTTACTCCATTTCAGTCACTCTTGTTTGTGACATAAACAAAAATTTCATATCCTACCTTGCAGGCTACTCAGGATCCTGTCATGATTGTTATGTCTTCTCCAATATGAAGCTTTCTCAAAATCCAGAACAATTCTTTGATCAACACCAATTCCTCCTGGCCGAATCTGCTTATTCAAGTGATCAACATACCATTCCAGCCTACAAAGGTTCTGATTTGCTTACACCTGAGAATGTGAATTTCAACTACCATCTAGCCCAAACAAGAGTACAAATTGAACATGCCATTGGTATTCTAAAGGGCCGATTTGCCAGCTTGCAAGAAATTTGATCACAAATCAGGAACCCTTGTGAGATGAAGGCAACAGTCAAGTGGATCATCACTTGCATTGTTCTGCATAATCTTCTAGCTGACCTCAAGGATCAGTGGCATGAACGTTATGAGGAGGAGGAACCAGAAGCACTACCAGCATAATTGCCTAGGATGAAGTCATCCCAGTTAAACTGGGATGCACTCAACCAATTTAAAATTGATTGACATCAACTGATGAATTATAAATCCAAGGGACCCCCCTTGGTTTTATATTTTATTGGTTGAGTTTATCCTACTTTACATCCGTTGTTTGCATCCTAGTTTAACTGGGATGAACTCAACCTAGGTAATTATGCTGGCAGTGAAGCAGCCCTGCCCTTGTTGGAAAATTTTGGATCTAGTATTGATGAATTGTGTGGACTGTTACACCCCATAACACTTGCACTCTTAAACTAAGGTGAATAATTCAACATTGACTTGCAGAACAATACACCTCCAGCTTTCTGACGCTTGCATTTGATTTTGGGGCCTTGCAGTGCCAATTTTTCTTGATTGCTCTGCTTCATTACAGATATTTGTTCTCTTCTCATCTTGAATGCCAATCAAATCAATAAACTTTTTATACAGGTGCCTTTCTGGTAATTAGTGTTAGATTAAAATTCATTTGAGCATGATTTTTTCTTGCATAAGTAAGTGCACACATCTCTACAGATGGTTGGTTTTATCAAAAGTGATTTTTGGGCACAATTTTATCATTAATTCATAATCATGAGTGATTATGAACCCTGAACTTTGTTTACAAACTGATTTTTTTTGTTGGGAATAGTCCCTGAAACCATCATGTTTCTATCCCTGGAAAAAAACCACACACCAGTACAACTGAAAAATTGCTTCTTCCACCAGCTCAATATGTATAAATGTGGCTATTGTGAAATATGTATTTAACCCTGTCAAGGGATCTTTTCCTCTGATGTTTCAGGTAATGTTTTGCTTTATCTTTGGACTTTCCCTCCCTGTTCATTCCTTAAAACAGCATCAGGAGAAACATCATGTGGCTTTGTAGCTGAATAAATGAAAGTTAAGCCACTTGACCCATCATCCCTCTTTTGGCGCTCAGATTGTTTGCTGACAAGCATGATTTAAATTGGTCCCTACTCATTCCTGTTGTTTTTTGTGCAGGCTCAGCAACCAACAATCAATCCACTTTGAGTATCTTTTTTGCCTTGAAAAACCAACCAGGCCCTTAAAACCCCCTGATGTTGTTAGAAATAATTTCAAAGATGTTCAGATTGATTGATGGCTGTAGTAATTTACGAGTCTTAATCCTGTCTGTGTTCTTGAGTCTCAAAGTTGATGATTATTGATTGAGTATTGAAGTCAATGATTATTGATTTCGAGAGGGTAAGTGAAGAAGAAGATAGATCCTCTTGAAGTTCTTGAAGATTTGATTGTTCTCAAGCTCCTTCCTTTGTAGTCACAGCTCCGCAGTCTTAGCTGTGTACTCAAGAGCTCGAGCTTGATCATTGAAAATTCAACAACATTCCTTGCATTTAAAACTTAGCAGCAATTAGAAAATCCAATAGTCCACCCACACATTAATTTCTAACCACATGATACAAAAGGGAAAAACATTAGATCTCTCTATCAGATTTCCAAATTGTGAGAACATCTAGAAGCTTGAAATTGTGTGCAGATAGCTCCAATGGAAGGGAAATATTGATAAATATTTGAACCTATGACGGGCGTTGATAAACGCACGCCAATGCCAACCCGCACGCCAATTTTTTTTGGCGTGTAGGCCCCGAACGCCAAAACAAATTGGCATGCGGGTCCCACACGCCAATTGTTTGTCATGTGGGACTTGCTCACTTCATGGAACCGTTGGATTGGTTTGATGACGTGAGCACGTCAGGAGGATTTCCTCCTGGCCGACGAGGTTGTATAACCTTGTCAGCCAGGAGGAAGTCCTCCCGGCCGGCGAGGTTATACAACCTTGTCAGCCAGGAGGAGTTCCTCCCGGCCGACGAGGTTGTATAACCTTGATAGCCGGGAGGACTTCCTCCTGGCCGACAAGGTTGTATAACCTTGCCGGCCGGGAGGACTTCCTCCTGGCTGACGAGGTTATACAACCTCGTCGGCCAGGAGGAACTCCTCCTGGCGGGACGTGCTCACGTCATCAAACCGGTCCAACGGTTCAATGACGTGAGCAAGTCCCACACGCCAAACAATTGGCGTGTGGGACCCGCACGCCAAACAATTGGCGTGTGGGACCCGCACGCCAAACAATTGGCGTGTGGGACCCGCACGCCAATTTGTTTTGGCGTGCGGGCCCTACACGCCAAAAAAAAAAGGGCGTGTGAGACCCGCACACCAAAAAATGGTGTGCGCTCCCACACGCCCTTTTTTTTTGGTGTGTAGACCCTACACGCCAAAAAAAAAATGGCGTGTAGGCCCCGCACGCCAAAAAGAATTGGTGTGTGGGTTGGCATTGGCGTGAATTTATCAACACCCACCTATGACACTCAAGGGATCACCAGATAAATATATTTTGGTCCCAATCTTCTTATACAAGCTTTAAAATAAATTTTATTCAAATTTTATTGTGGCCTAATTTCCCAGACCTGATCAATGTGGAAAAATGGTTTTATATATAAGATCAAATATCACATACACCAACTGCAACCTACTCAATATTCCCATCAGAATTTTGACAATATCTACTCAGAAATATTTCAGAGAGATCGATCTCTATTGATTTCAAAGTGTGAAAATCAGATATGGGTAAATTGTAATTCAGCTATACCAACAAATACAAGAAATGGATACTAATGGATTGCTTCACTTGACAGAACTTGGAGGTTCTGTCCCCATTCCTGTCCCAAATCCTTGGAAGAACAGGACTTTCATCAAGATAATCAGGAATTTTCCTATCAATCTCTATTAAGATTTCACATCAAGGTGGAAAAAGCATGTTTCATACTACTTCACATTGGGTAGAGTACCATCAGAAATGAAAAATGTAGAATATAATTGTCATTTTAGTGCAAAATATAATGTGGCATGTTAATTGGAGATATTTGAGCCAATTTTTGCAGAGATAAAGTGAGGTTACTATATATATTCAATTCAAATCAAGTACTTGTCTCTGACACTCAAATAAAGTAAATTTCCAATGAGGGTAGAACATGATATGATGCAGGATTAGAAGAGGAAGTATTCTTCATGGTTATAACCCTTTCTTTCTTGGCTGAATATCCCATTTCAGCCAAACACAGTATTACACACAACCCCAAGAAAGCCACAAATCCATGGCTCATTTTTCATCTTAGTGCCAGATCCAAAGATCACCGGTGCTGGTTGCAATTTCTCAGATCTTCATTTGGAATTCCTTATTTTCCAGTAGCTAGAAAGTGGAAAGAAACAAGGACTCACTCACATTATCTCTGGGACAAAATTCCTCAAAAGAAAAAGATTTCCTCTAATTAAAAAACCACAGAGTATGGATTGAAGGACCAATTAACCCATAAATTGATTGAACTTAAGACCGAACATGTACATGAAAGAATAAACATTTCTGAACTAGCACAAACTCCTGACCAAGAGTATCCAAATCATTTTTGGAACTAGCATCATTTGATGGTTGTAATGACACACCAGTGGAGATAGTAAATTGAATACTGTTTAGTTCAGTCAAGTATGTATTTGCAGAATTCATAAAAAAATAAGTAAGCAAAGAATAATCTAAAGCAAGTGGAGGCCTCCTTAAAATCCTTCAATACTGATGGACCCAAAATTCCTCCAATTCAAGCAAGCTATGTGGTGTCACACTATCACTATGAAAAAAACTTCAGAAACTGCTGCCAGTTGAAATCTGGAATACCTTACTTCATACTCCATTTTAACAAGGATAACACAACAATAAATCCTGCAGTTTTACACCCTGGAACTCATGCACATTTCTGAATTAAATTTGGACTAAGGGCCTGAGAGGAGATGAGGTGAGCTAAGAATATCAAGAGCACAAGATGCTCAGGGACTCAGAACAGCTGACCAGAAGTCTGCAGCGGAGCAGGTCTGAAAACTATGGTCTCAGAACTAAGTACAGTTGTATTTCAGATGAGGGAAAGAAGAAATAAAACATAAATTAAAATGAGGGTCTAATTTGAGGGCCAAAATTTCTGCGGAACAGAAAAGAATTAAAAGGAACAAAAATAAATAAGCCCTCTTTTGGGCACAAGGTAGAATTATAAAAATTTCACAATGTGTATCTAGTTCTCAGTGCACAAGAATGAGTCTGAGGTACACAAAACACAGTCTAAGCTAAAGACTTATTTGAAACTACTGAGGAAAATGCCCAGATGGGGTTACTCCTCCAATTTATGAACCCAAAAACCTTCCACATTTACCATGTTTATTTACCTTTCATTTTCACATACCACTTTCATAATTTATACATGTTTCTTTCATGTGTAAATAAATTTTAATGTGCTAATTATGCATTCTGAAGCTTCAGACTTGCATTCCTAAAATGGATGCCTACATACAAACTCTGAAAGCTGTTACAAGCGAATTTGCATATCACATTTGCAAAATGTCTGGCCAATGGTCAAATAAACACAGATTTCATGTGCTGATACACTTAACTCAATCCATCAGATGCTTTGGGCCTGATATTAACTTTGCCACAGAGAAGTTTGAGAGCTACAATGGGATATTGCACACAGAATCAATTAATTCCAATTGGCAGGCACTCAGCCATGATTTGGCCAAATAATTTGCTAACTATGAAATACAGAGGCTATTGATCCCTGGTGTCTATCTGTATGACAACAACTTGGCAGATTACTTTAAAGCATCTTCAGAGGCTACCAATTTGTTTGATCAAAATGTACTTGTTCAAAATTCTTTTGGTTACAACTCAGCATGACTAAAAATAACAAGTTTTGTCCCATGATTACACAATTCTAAAATGAAACAAGGATATCTTGAAAAAAAACCAGAAAGTCTCAGAGAATTTCACCCATACCACAGGATTAGGCAAGTCAAAGTAATCAAGCTTAATGATAAGGAAAGAATAGTATGAAGTTTCAGTCCTTAAAGCCCTTGCAGGTTCTGTGTGAGCCTGGGTCTCTTTAGTGAAGCAGGACACAAGGAATGGCTATTAGGGGGTATCAAATATGACCAAATCCACAATTAAAACCAGTGAATCAGGTTTTTCAACAAAGTTTCACTTTTGAGAGTTTTGAATCATTTTAAATTGATATCCATTGTTTTTAAAAATTGTAGATTTTCAAAACCAGTTCAGTAGACAATGGCAGATTTGGTCATATTTGATACTCCCTAGTATACATCCAGATAACTAAGAGTATTTTTTAACTCTAGGCTCTACCTTTGGAAACAAGGGAGTAAGTTATCAATGGAAATGCCCCAACCTAGAAAACAGGGCTGCTGAGAAGCTATTTGAGGGCAAAGGGTTTTGTTTAACCAAAAGTGGAGAACAGCTTGTGTTGGAATTATCAGCAGAGTTGTTTCCATCTCTTTCTCCCTCTTTCACACAAATGTCACTCCTTCTCATATGTCACTCCTTTTCCTCCTCTTTCCCAGATGAATATGCTTTTTCACCTTCTGTCCCACAACTCAACCACTCTTGTATGTAATTAAATATTCAAGCTTCCTGAGTAGATAATAACAAGCATCTGTTCTCTGCGCCCTGATCCCTGTGGTCTCTATAGTATACAACCACTTGTAGTGTGTGCACTTTTCTGCCACACAAGCTAGCAGCTATTAGCTCCTTCTTGGGCATCTTTGACCACCTTTTTTCATCTTGAGTCTTTTGCCTCAAGATTATTTCCCAGTCAAAACTCCTCAGTCCACTCGTCTCACCTCATAAATCCATCAGCTTGTCTTCCTTTGTTTAAGTTCAATGGTTGGTGGAATAATAAAGTAAGAAATGGTTCAGGATAAACAAGCTACTAGCTAGAAGGTTACTTCAAGATTTATTAAGGCATGACTAAGAATTTAATTCTAGGAGATGACTTGAAATCTGGGTGAAAAACCAAAAAGGTAGTAAGTGGGTATTTTTATATATGTCTTCTTTCCTTCAGCCCAAATTACTATTTATATGGTACTTTGCTGGAGCGCTGGGTGCTTTATTGTGTGTACAATTACATTTTAATTTTCAACCTCCATATTGAATTACCATGTGGGCTTTTAGCAGCATGTAGACTATGTACTTTGTAATTAATCTAGCACATGGTGTTTGGGGCTTTGTCAGCCTGAGAGACAATAATTATGTCCTAAATCTACAGTTAGGCCAATAATTATTGCCCTAAAGACTTCAAAATAAACTAAATTCCATTAGAAAAAGGGAAATAGAGCCTTGTAGCTTACGTAATAATAGATAACCCATAATAAACAAAACACATACCTTATAATATGTGAAACTTGTAGGATAATAACCTTATCCCTGGAAAGATAAGGATTATAGTCTAAAGGGAAGACATGACCCATAGAAGATACTGTAACACATGGTATAACAGTACAAATGAATGTTTTCTACTTTGAGACTAGTGGCCATTCCAGATTGAGAATGCCAAGCCACTTGTTTCTACACTAAGCCCCAAACACCATGTGCCAGATCAATTACAGGACACATGGTCTACATACAGCTTAAGCCCACATGGTAATTCAACAAGGAGGTTGAGAATTATACATGTGCTTATACAGGCACTAAAAGCACCCAGCCAAGTAATATTTAAAGAAGTACTTTAATCTGAAGGAAAGAAAACATACATAAACATACCCCTTGACTGCCTTCTTGGTTTTTCACCCAGATTTTTAAGTCACCAACTAGAATTACATTCTCATCATTGCCTTACAAATCCTTGAAGTTACCTTACGGCCAGTACCTTGTTTATCCAGCACCATTTCATCCCTTATAATACCATCAACCAATTCCCTTAAACAAAGGAAGATAATCTGTCCTCCTTTATTGCTTAAAAAAACCATTTAACCTTAAATTGCTTTATAGCAGAACTATTTCTAGTTTGAAGGTTGTCTTTTGGCAACTTAGCTCCTTCTATCATAAAGTTGAGCTTGAGTTACATAATAATCTTTTCATTGGCTTCTACAAGCTATTTTACTTGTGTCCTGCAGTCACTAAAGAGACCCAGGCTCACAGGCTTAGCATTGAAATAAGTGGCTTGGCATTCTAAATTTGGAATAGCCACAATTCTAAATCTGCAATAGGCACTTGTCTCACTGTAGAAACCATTCATTTGTACTGTTTTATTATGTGTTACAGTATCATATGTGGGTTGTGTATTCCCTTTAGATGATAATACTTATCTTTCCATTGATAAGGTAATTATCCTATATGTTTCACATATTATAAGGTGTGTGTTTTTCTTTTTTTATGGGTTATTCATTATTACACAAGTGTCAAAGCTCTATTTCCCTTTGTCTAGGTGTCTTTTGTTCATTTGAAGTCTTTAGGGCAATAATTATTGGCCTAAATGTAAGTTTAGGACAGCTTTATTGTCTCTAAGTCTGGAATTCTGCCTGATTCAACAGTGATACTGTACATGGCTGATATAGGACAAACACCAATCATAAACATATTATGGGTTTTTGTGATTCTCAAAACTGCAAAATACCAATTTTGTGGCATGGAAACAGAGGAATGTCTGGGGGATGTCTTCAAGTTTGAGGACCAATGGGACCCCAGCCAGTGATGGTAGTATGTAGAGAGGAGGGTTAGGTTAGAGCTAAAAAGCCAGTGATCATTTTGGTGCCAGGTTAAAATGATTTTCCCCCAGTTAAAGTTGTGTGATGGTGGTCAAAAGTGATTTTTGATGTTGGTGCAATGTAACAGGGGCAAAGCCACTTCCAACGCCGCACGAAGCAGGGAAATGGGACTTGTGTTAAGTTTGGCCAAACCCCTGTTATTAGGACTGCTTTCGGGTTTGTTTCTTCCAGATCATGGATGCATGAAAATTATGAAAAAATACGGATATATGCCTAGGATTCTCTCCTCTCTCCACAGAGACTCCTACAAATATTTTTGGAGCCCTTGCAGCAAACATATCACCCAAAGAAGACATGCACATTTTGCGCCACAAAACTTCATCGTCATAAGAGCAACTCCACCGGGGTTGCTATGCTAAATATAGCACCCCAAACCCCATATACCAACGCCACCAGGGGTGCTACAATAGCAACTGGGGTCGCTCAGTTGCTATCGCAGTTCCACATCTGGAACTGCTATAGCAACCCAATAGCAACCCATCGGCCAGATATCACACAGCAAAAAATGTGATATCTGGCCCCTCCCTCCCCGGTCATTTCAACCCGCACACAGCCGGGACGCTTTGGTAGCACCCGAAGGGTTTCACCGCTCCAAGCTACGATACATCGTAGCTTGCGGTGTGTAGCAACTCACCCTTGGGTTTGCCAAGACTGCGGCGAGGTGCCCCGGCACAGTTGATATAGCAACCCAGACAGCTCCCCGCGGTGGAGATGGTCTAAGTGCCTCGGTCGGAGGCGGGCGCTGCGCGTCCAAGCTTTCGCAAGAAAGCCCGCGTGTCAAGTTCAATCTGGCTTCACCAAATCGAGGGGCGCCAGTTTGCTTCGCGCCGCTACTCTGCGAGCGTAGCCACTGCGGAGATAGGGGTTAGGGTTGATTGGATTAGTATCGGTCGGGACTGCCACCGCTGACACCCAACAGCCAACCCACGATCGCAACCACCGCCATCACCGACATCCGCCTATCAACCTGAAGACAAGATGACCCGCCTCTACGTCAAAGGTCGAGTACTTGGCTACACCCGTGGAAAGCGCAACCAGAAGCCAACCTCATCGCTCGTCCAGCTCGAGGGTGTCTCAAACAAGGAGGAGGCAGCTTTCTACCTGGGAAAGGTGCGCCATATGCTATCCCCTCCTCAACTATGACACCGTCATCCAGCTAGCCTAGCCACTTGAATCGTCCCATTACCTCGCCAGAAGAATATCGGCTATCCCACCCACCTCATTTTCCTCACTCTCTAGAAATTCTATCATCGTCCAGAGTCTCTTCGCTGACTGTCCACCCCCGCTTGACTTTGAATTACCGACAGCGAATCGCCTACGTTTACCGTGCCCAGCGAGCAATCAAGGGCTCCAAGGTCCGAATCATTTGGGGAAAAGTCACTCGACCACACGGTAACTCGGGTGTAGTTCGAGGAAAATTCTCAACAAACTTGCCTCCGAGATGCTTTGGGGCCTCTTGCCGAGTTGTACGTAGATTCACAATTCAACGCGTGGAATTTTATGTCAACGTAACGCTGACCTGTTACCGAATCCTCAGATGTTGTACCCTTCCAGCATATAAAGACCTCATTTGTTTCTTCAGCTCAAGGCGAACTGTCGTCCGGGTGTAAAAACATATTCTGAGCCAGATCGTTGCTTATTCTTTCTAACTCAGCTTGAGTCGCAGTAGCCAACTGGTTTATAGACCCTACTTTGATACAGTGATCTCATTATTTACCCATATTTTACCATGGGTTGTGAGCAGTACGGGTCAAGAGTGCAAAACAACTCTTCAATTCCTACGTGGAAAATGACGCCTCGAGTATATCCTCGGTTAATGGGGACCACAACTCTTTCAGCCCATAATAAACATCCTCAGAGAGAGATTGTTTTTTGTTGCATTACCCGCTGGGCTACCATTTCATTTGGCTGAGATGATTGATGCAAGCTTCCTTGTATCAATCACTTGAGGAATGAAATGGCAGCAAGTCAGTAGTAATCCAAATGAGCAGTAGCCTACTTTGTGTCGGGTAAGGTTAGTCCAACTCGAGGCTTACATTTCACACCAATTTTAAGATTTGTGCATAAAAATCTACTGGACAGGAAGTGTTTCAGACTCTTTGGAAGTTTTTTAGACACAGAATAGTCAGACTTCACCAGTTCAAATCTACGCAACTGCATCTTGTAGATATCCTTAGATGTAAGTAGTAGAAATTTCTTATTCGGTGGTTTGGTGGGAACAACAGTGAGAAAATAGTTTTGTATTCTGATTTTTGTGCGCAGCTCACTTCACTATTCCACCATGTATCACCATGTGCTTTTGGCGGGCGAAATGATGGAGCGAGGTTCATTCCCTTGGACTTCACTAGTGTTTTAATGAAGCTATTCTACAACCGACATACACGTTGTTGCGCTTTTCTCGTCTTTGGGCGTTTTGATTTTAGGACTGTTTTCGAATGACGAGTCACAGGATAAACCAGAACCACAGGATAGAACAAGACAAAGAAAGGTTTTTGACACATAATAAACAGAAGGGTAACCCTAAAACAACGCGTTGTTGGCGATGGTTAGTGATGTACAACATGATCACAAAGCCAAAAAGTTTAAGCTCACGTGTATCCAGATAATTTGACTTCATTGGCAAACACTTAACTGATCAAAGAGGGGATTTCGGAAGCAAAGGGGGATGGATGGGTGGAAGAAAAGCACTACGACCAGAGATGATCACGTTGATGGAATGGTGTCACTCGCATTGGGAGTAAATTGGCCCTAAGAAATCAAATGAATCAAAATTAAGTGTGAAAGGAAAAAAGAATTCAATTGCATAGAAAAGATCTCAATGTGGGCCACATTGGTCAGTAACAAAGTTCACTGACCTGCATAGGACCGCTTTGGTTGTCATGGGCCGATGGTTGATCAGCTTTCTGACTCTCGGAACCTTCCGGACCTCTCGCACCACCTCTACTGCTTCTTCCTGCGCCTCGACCTCGAGGATGGGGACCTCGTGCCGATCTTCCTCTAAACCCAGACCCTCTGTGATCGTTCCAGGAATGTTTTCGAGGGTTGGGGTTGGTCATCGAATCTGTATAAGGACGCGATCGATTCCAATCCTGAGGATGTACGCAATCAATGCAGTATCAGTGCTGTATCACCCGGTAGTCACTTTCAAACAAATGGTCAGACAAAATCCTCACATCTTCTGTTTTTTCCCAATCCCATTCTCGGCCTTGAGTTTTCTTCAACTTTCGATCAGCTGCCGCTTTACGAGCCGCGTCGATTTCTTGTTGTTTGGCCCGTTGAGCTTCCAGCTGGGGGGGAGGGAGTACGATCATGGGGAAATCGGGTAATAAAATCAGTGCAAACGTTTAGTTGACAAGGATACGTTGGCGTACGTTTTGTTGGCTCTTGAGTTCGACTTCGCGATATTCAGCAGCGTCTTGATCAGCCGCTTTCTTCTGCTCTATCAGCTGAGCGTTTTTGAGTGCCATGGCTGCCATCTTTGCCTCCAAATCAGCCGGTGAAAGTTTCTCCTGTTAGGAAAGTAAAGATTGGAATGAGTCTTAATCGCTCATCATGATGCACATAACTACTTTGTCATAAGAATAGGAATTCATATTTGAAGGGGCACGAACCTTGGGGAGATCGACTTGTCGAACGTAGGGCTGCTTCTTTTGGATCCCTTTAGCCGGCAGTTCGGCGTTCTTACTCGAGCTTAGATCTTTACTTGGGATATCATCTACAGCTGCATTTTCATTCAAATTCGCTTGACGCTCGACCTTGTCGTTTGTACGATCCCTCGCCTCTTCGGTACTGCTGGGAGCCTCGTCCTCGTCCTCCTCGTCCTCGTCCTCGTCTTCATCCTCCTCCTCATCATCATCAGAGCCTTCCGAAAGTGATGAAGCAGAGTCGCCGCTTTCCTTGGACGGCGCATGAAGGCTCTTTTCCTTGACCTGTGGCTCCTTCATACCGTTAGTCGATTTCGCCGTTTTATGAACAGGAAAATCCCGATCATCATCGGCAGAACCTCGTTGCCTGCGTCCTCTAGCGCCACGGGGCACGTTGATACCGCGTCCACGACTACCCCTGCTCTGTCCCTTGGAAGAGCCGCGCGGGTTGTGCTGTTTCGGCCGGTCAGAATCTTGTTGCGTTTCTACTTTTTTAAGTTGATTGTCTTCAACATCCAATGTCGATTCTTCCACCTCGTTTTCTGTTTGTTTGAGTGGGATTGTTTTTCAGTGCCGTGAAGTGTTGCTCGCAACATGAGTGAGACTTGCAATGATTGGTTTTGAGGTGATGATTATGTGATATGGGCACTCACGGGTATTGGAAACCTTGACAGCTTGCGAATTGACGCCATCGTTGGCTATTTCCATTGTTAAATATTCCGAATATATTCCGAATCGGCAGAGCGGAGGAATGGAAAAAATGCCAAGGCGAAGCACACGATCAATTAACAAGTCCAGAAAGACAACTTAAAAATCAAAAAGGTATGTGATCTGCACACTAACCTTCAGGTGGGTTGTGAACCTCTGACATGGTCCTAGTTTAATGAGTTTCGGTCGTGAAGCGTCCAAGTTCCTTGAGAAAGGATGTCGACTGAACGTAATCTACATATAACTAAAGGGAAAAAGGGAATGCCCTTTGCGAACCAAACAAACCATGCACCATTTGTATGCATCAATACATGCAACCTAACGGGTCGACGTCGGCCCGTTAGGTTGCATGACACGGATCGCGGATCGGCGTCGATCCGTGTCAGAAGTCATCGAGCTTCCCCAAAATTGGGGGCTATACACTCGTTACTAGTACACCACGGATGCATTCAGGCGTCTTCAAGGCGTCTTTTTTTTTGTCTTGAAGACCCTTTTTTCCAATTCAGTAGAGCTGTCAGCAGAGGTTTTTGTCTACAAGGCGACTTGAGAATCAATTACAAAATTAAAGAATTGCAGGCAAATGCGTTCTTTGGGGTGTCTTCGGGACAAATATTGTACTAAGTCGTCCTGAAGGCAGCTTTTTTCATGTTTTTGTCTTGAAGACAAATCAGATGTCATCAAGTTGTGGCCGTGGTGTATGCAATGGACAAAGGTCAAGAGATAGTCTATGCATCTCAAACATGTAAATATGTAACTAACACCAAATAACAGCTAGCCCTAAAAGGCTTGCAGCTTTGACCGTAAATTATTAAAACTTTGCGGGTTTTGAAAAATAAAGAAATCACAAGAATGAAGGCCTGGGAGGATTTGCTAAAAATCAAGATGAAAAAAAAAACTATTGGTTTGTCACCATCCCAAATGGAGGCAAATTTTCAGCAACCCACAAGAAGAAACTGGAGTCACCAGCAATGTTTAAAAAATTCCTCATTGTGGCTGAAGGGACTTCCAATGGACAAGAAATCATTTTCTGCTTGATCCAAAAGTATCCCAAGACTTTTGCCCAGGTAGCTTTTTCTTCTACACTCAGCATCAGAATATACAAACTAATTATCTTATTGTCTGTAAAATAGAAATAAAAGGCGTATAAAAGCTTGAAGAAGACAAATTCAACAGCTGGTTCCAAAACAGCCACTGTTGACATGGAGCAAACCGCTGGTGCATCCAGGGAAGCAACTCATTGCCAGCTACTCCACCTGCTGTACGGTACTAACAAGCCATGCCCATTTTTCAGCCTTAGAGACAATAAGTATGTCCTAAACCTACAGTTAGGCCAATACTTATTGCCCTAAAGACTTCAAATAAAACTAAAGTCCCTTAAAAAAAGGGAAATAGAGCCTTTTAGCTTATGTAATAATGGATAACCTATAATAAACAAAACACATACCTTATAATATGTGAAACTTATAGGATAATTACCTTACCCTTGGAAAGATAAGGATTATAGTCTAAAGGGAAGACATAACCCAGAGAAGATACTGTAACACATATCATAACAGTACAAATGAATGGTTTCCACTTTGAGACTAGTGGCAATTCCAGATTGAGAATGCCAAGCCACTAGTTTCTACACTCAGCCCAAAACACCATGTGACAGATTAATTACAGGACACATGGTCTACGTACAGCTTAAGCCCACATGATAATTCAACAAGGAGGTTGAGAATTATACATGTACTTATACAGGCACTAAAAGCACCCAGCCAAGTACTATTTAAAGAAGTACTCTAAGCTGAAGGAAAGAAAACATACATAAACACACCCTTGACTGCCTTCTTGGTTTTTCACACAGATTTCTAAGTCACCAACACCAGGAAAAATTAATTGTCACCTGAAATCTGGTGACATCACAAAAAAATGGCCGTAGCTTTGTCCTAGCTCTGGTTCCACTCCAAATAGGCTAAAATGGCCCCTTTATGTCCTACAAAGGGCTAAACATCAGGAAAAATGTACTACTGATGGGTAGCTCATTGAACCTAGGCTGATGTCACCTGTAGTCCAGTGACAATTGATTTTTCCTGGTACAACTAGAATTACATTCTTATTATTGCCTTACAAATCCTTGAAGTATCCTTCCAGCCAGGATTCTGTTTATCAGCACCATTTCATCCCTTATATCACCAACAATCCATCCCCTTAAACAAAGGAACATAATCTGTCCTCCTTTATTGGTTAAACAAACCCATTTAACCTTAAATTTGTGTTACTGCAGACCTATTCTAGGTTGGAGGTTGTCTTTTGGCAACTTAGCTCCTTTTATCATAAGGTTGAGCTTGAGTTACATAATACTCCTTTTATTGGCTTTTACAAAGCTATTTCCTTGTGTCCTGTAGTCACTAAAGAGACCCAGGCTCACACCATTGATATTGGGAAGTCCTGAAAAACATATCTTCAAGAACTGTTGGAATTTAACGAGGATCAGTAAAAAAAAGGTCTAACACAGCTTTACACATAATGAATTATGAGTCATTATTTAACCATCAATGAAAACTGAACACCGCATCCGCATATAGCCAGCTATGCGTCATTATTAAAAGATGACATCATTTATAAAAAAAACTTAAATCATCCTTACTCAATTATTTAATTCCTATTCATTTTTTCCTTTCCATCTCTTCTTCATATTCCATCATCTACTTATTATCTTATCAATCTCGCTCAATCAACATATCCAACCTCTTACATTTACTTCTTTTTCAATCTCGCTCAATCAAATCTTATAACCTCCTACCATTCTCATTCTGTCAGTTATCGACTTCACAACTTCACAACTCATACTATTATTGGACACCTCGTATTGTCCAACTTGGTGAGAATGAACTCATAAACATCCTCTCAATTATATTTTAAAACTAATCTTATTCCTCTTTTAGTTCTGTGTATCATTTTAACTACTCTATATCTCTATTTCGTTGTTACTAAAAAAGAACTTTGCTTCACTATTGGGTATGCTATTTTCTCTAACTATCTTACTAATTATCTTAATATTTATATTTTCTTATATTGTATTTTTTTAGTTCTGCACTGCTAGCATAATTGCCTAGCTTGAGTTCATCCCAGTTAAACTAGGATGCAAACAACCAATTTAAAGTAGGTTGACCTCAACCAATGAAATATAAAACCAAGGGGGTCCCTTGGATGTATATTTCATCAGTTGATTTCAACCAACTTTAAATTGGTTGAGTGCATCCCAGTTTAACTGGGATGACTGCATCCTAGGCAATTATGCTGGCAGTGCTGGTTTCTGTTTCTAGCAATCAACTTTAGGTTTCTTACGATTAACAGTCGAAAACGTTAACTAGGCGCATGTCAGGCTTGAATCCTCTCAATCCTCTGACTCACTCTAGTACAGAAAACCAGAATCCAAAACTCAAGACAACGAAAATAGAAGATCTCAGCTCATCCATTAACAACATGGATAAGGTCAACTCTACTGTTCTTAAGAACTCGATCAAGGGTATACCTCTCTTGACCTCTGATAATTATACACACTGGAGACAACATGTTGTTAACTTTCTCGATCTCATTGATCTTAAAGACGCGGTTGCCTCCTCTAAGGACTCTTTATCAATCTCAGACAATAAGCTCCTCAAATCTATCTTTGTCTCTAAGCTTGATGCTGCAATACAAGCCAACGTGATCAATGCTGAAAATGAGAACGATGCTCAACTTATCTGGAAATCAATTACCAATTTTTTTGCTTTGAATCAATCATCTAATAAAGCTCGAGTATTTCGAGCATTCTTACGAAGCCCATATACTCCAAACGATATAGCTGGTTTCATTACCTCTATGAAATCTTACAAGGCACGCTTGATTGAAGTCGGATGGAATTTGGCAGCCGATTCTCTAGGACATCTTGTTATGGACAAGTTTCCTTCTAACATGGATAACGTTGCCAATATGATTACTCATTCAGGGACTGAGATTACTATAAATGCTGTTGTTGACCATCTTTGACTTCATGCGGATAATCAAGAGCTACGTGCAAGTGGCAGCGGTACTAGATCTAATCCTATAACCTTATTCACTGATCACACCAACAAACAATGCCGAAAAGGTGCACATAACACTGCTGCAACTCACTCCGAAGCCAACTGCTGGAAGTTACATCCGGAGAAACGTATGAAATATCAACACCAACGTGAAGACTCTAACAATAAGACTGAAACTACTGTTAGTAGTTTTCATTCTTCTATGTATCAATCTCCCAATTTATTTATACTTGACTCTGGTTCATTGGCTCACATGATCTCAAACTCTCAAATGTTTCATACTCTCGAAATCAAAGACTTAGGCTCGGTGAAAACTAGCTCAGGCAAAGATAATCTAAAAATAAAAGGCATAGGTACTGTCAGACTCAAAGACAAGAACAGTACAGTCCATCTAAAAAATGTACTATACATTCCTGATCTAGTTGTGAATCTTCTATCCGTCCGTTGCCTAGTACTCGAAAATTATCTAGTTGTATTTTATAAAAATCATTTCGAAATTAAACTATATGACGAAACAAAGATGACAGGAAAATATATAGGAAATCTTCCTAGTCTCGAACTATCAAGTGAGAAACATCAAAGCCACTTATCTAACACTGAATTCATTCATAAAGCGCTAGGACATGTGAGTTATCATCGACTTAGAAAGAAGCTAGGTATACCTTTAACGATTGTGAAAACCTGCGAGTCATGTGCGGTAGCAAAAATTACCAAAGCATCTTTTAAATCAACTCATGCTGCAGCCTCTAAGCCCTTCGAAGAACTCCATATTGATATTATTGGACCAATTTGGCCGACATCTAAAGAAGGTCACAGGTTCATCTTAACTGTGGTAGATAGCTGCACAAGATTTTGTGCTGCTATTCCTATTAAACTCAAAAGCGATGTCACTCAAATGTTATCTTATCTAATAGATATTGAAGCAAAACAATTTGGCTTTTATCCCACTACATTACATTCTGATCGTGGCTCAGAATTTCTGAATGCTACTCTCAACAAATTCTGTCAACAACATCTTATCAAGCAACACACATCAGATGCATATACTCCTCAACAAAATGGCTTAGCTGAACGTTTTAACAGAACTATTCTAGAATCAATGAGAACTATCCTAGAGGACTCACGTATTGATAAACAATACTGGCACAAAATTGCTAAAGCAAGCTCTTTAACTCTGAATCAAATACCTGCTCATCGCTCCAAAAAATCTCCCTTTGAACTTTTTAAGAATAGAACTTTACCTTTAAATTATTTCTACCCCATAGGCAATAGAGTATCATATCTATTGCAATCCAAAACGTTCTCTAAACTGAAACCAAAAGGAAAACTTGGTGTACTCATTGGATATACTGATGAATTACGCTCATATCGAATTCTTACTGATAGTGGAAAAATTGTAGAAACTAAAAGTGTTCAGTTTTTAGACTACACTTCTCCACCAAATAGAAATAATGACTGGGATATTATTGTCAAGGAAGAGTCTCATCCAATAATCTCTGAGAATTTAAATAGTCCACCAGAACTAAGGGAAGAAACAAACTTGGAAGAGGAAGAACCCGAAGAAAATGTTAATGAAAACATTTCTGAAACTCTAATCTCAGAACCTCCTACTGAACAAAGAGTATTAAGAGATCGAAGTAGAGCTGTTAAACCAATAAAATATACGTACTTGACAACAGATCCTACTTTGTACAAGAATGCAATGAATTCGATCAATAAGACAAAATGGGAAATAGCTGCTAATGAAGAACTATCTAGTATTGAAAGTCATAAAGTTTGGGAAGACATGTTTGAGAAACCTGAATCATTTCTCAAGACGATTTGGACATTTAAAACTAAACCAGCAACTCTATCAACAGCTGAGAGGAAAAAGGCTCAACTATGTATTCAAGGTTTTTCTCAAATAGAAGGAATTGATTACAGAGAGACCTTTGCTCCAACTGGAAAATTTACGACATTGCTCATGCTACTCATGTTTGCCATCAATAAGTCTATTCCACTGAGACAATTTGACGTAAAAAGTGCTTTTCTATATGCACCACTTAAAGAAGTTCTATTCATTAAGACTCCAGAAGGTTCCTCTAGAAAATCGCCATATCTTCGTCTTAAGAAATCTCTCTATGGATTAAAACAAGCTCCAGCTAACTGGTACGAAACTCTTACAACCTGGTTTAACGAAATCAACTATTATCAATCAGCTTCAGATCCATGTCTATTTATTCACAAAGACAAAACATCCTACATCTTCTTTCATGTAGATGATTTAATAGTCGCTGGCAATGTTGAAGCTTTCGAAGAGCTATTTCTATCTTGCTTTCCAAATTCCTCTGCACATGAACCGGATACTCTTCTGGGAATGGATGTAGAAATCACTAATTCAGCCTTGTTGCTTTCTCAAGAGAAATTGATCGACAAATGACTTAAACTACTTGGCCTAGAAGACTGTTGTCCAGTTAATACTCCTCTCTCAGTATCACTACAACTTAAATCAGCTACATCGGAAGAAATAGAGCAATTCAAAAAGTTAAATATCAATTATCATACATTCACTGGAATTCTTAATTACCTATCCTGTATAACTAGACCAGATCCAGCTCCAGCCGTATCAATCTTATCTACTTTCAATAACAAGCCTGGTATTAATCACTGGAAAGAAGTGATACATGTCTGGAAATACATGTCTGGAAATACACTTCTGGGACTCGTCGCTTGCACTTAACATTACGACCAAATCCCAATGATCAATCTAATGCCATACAACATTATACCAATGCAACTTGGGCTGATGATCTAGAAACACGACTATCTAGAAGTGGTTCTATCTGTTTTTGGAAAGTATGTCCAGTCACCTGGAATAGTAAAAAACAGAGAAATATCACTTTATTGTCCACCGAAGCTGAACTCAATGCTCTATCTGACGGCGTACAAGAAAATCAATGGATTAAGTTTCTTGCAGAAGAACTATGGAATGAAAAGTTGAATCCATCAAATTTTCACGTTGATAATAAAGGTCTAGTAGACAAAATTGAACATTTTGGCTCAAATTCAAAGACAAAGCATCTGGATATTAAAATGAAATGGTTAAGAGATTTAAAAAACGATAATGAAATTACAGTTACACTCATTCCATCTGAAGAAATGATAGCCGACACTCTAACAAAATCAAGCTCTAGTCAATCTCTTCAATGTCTCAAAGCTCGATGTTTCTTTGTTCAATACTCATCAAGTTGAGGGGGGTGTTGGAATTTAACGAGGATCAGTAAAAAAAGGTCTAACACAGCTTTACACATAATGAATTATGAGTCATTATTTAACCATCAATGAAAACTGAACACCGCATCCGCATATAGCCAGCTATGCGTCATTATTAAAAGATGACATCATTTATAAAAAAACTTAAATCATCCTTACTCAATTATTTAATTCCTATTCATTTTTTCCTTTCCATCTCTTCTTCATATTCCATCATCTACTTATTATCTTATCAATCTCGCTCAATCAACATATCCAACCTCTTACATTTACTTCTTTTTCAATCTGTTATGGTCTGATCTGTGGAGAGGAAGGCTCTGGGGTTCTGGGGTTTCTGGGGTTTCGGGATCCTATAATGTAGATTGCAGGATGAGGAAGAGATGTGGATCCTTGTCCTGACAGACTATATAGTGGTCTGTCTGTGATATGTACGTGATAGACTATCTACATGTGGTGCGGGCTTTGGTGCAGGCAGGCCCGCAATACGGCTCATGACATTATCCCCCGTTTAATGCTAAATCCTCCACTCATTCGCCAATCAAGAAAAAAGAAAAAATTCCACCTCTTATCAATTTTGTTCCTCACTTCCTTCTCCGCCTCCGCCGATGAGCAGTTCCCGCATTCGGAAATCTTGAATTAAATCCCGCTACCAGTTCCTCACAATTCTTCAAGTTTTCCGCCGGTTCCCATGAGTTATCTTCTGTTCCAAATCCCTTCCAGCTGACCAGGTATTGGGTCTTCCCGCGTCGTCTTCTACAGTCCAGTACCTCTTCGACTTCCCACTCGTCCCCGCCATCCGCTGTAATTGGTTTGGGGTCTTCCCTTCGTCGTTCCGCAATTTCGTCGGGTCTGTGTTTGCAGAGTATTGATACGTGAAATACGGGGTGTACCCCCCGCATGGATATAGGGAGTGTTAGCTTATACGCGGATCTTGAGATTCTTTTACAGATAGAGAAAGGTCCCAGCCATCTATGTTCCAATTTTGGGCTGGGGCAGGTCGTTGAAATGTTGCGTCCGTCTAGCCATACTTCGGCCCCCACGTCCCATTCCGGTGTTTCCCTTGTTTTCCTGTCAAATTGGCCTTTCATTGTTTCTTGCGCCTCTTCTAAGCAATGCTTGAGTTCTCCTTGGACTTCCGCAAGTTTGCGGAGTCGTTCCTCTACTGCGGGGATGCATTGTTCTGTTGAGGGGGTTCCGCTATATGCCGGGTTGAATCCGTAGTTGGCTTTGAACGGGGAAACTCCTGTCGAGGTGTGGTCGTTGTTGTTGTAAGCAAATTCGGCCATTGGGAGGAGTGGGGCCCAATTGTTCTGTTGGTAGCAAACAAAGTGCCGCAGGTATTGCTCGACTGCCTTGTTGGCTATTTTGGATTGTCCATCTGTCCTTGGGTGGTACGCTGTGGATGGCTGTAGTCTAATCCCCATGCGGGAGCTCAATTCACGTGTGATTTGGGAGATAAAAATACTTCCCCGGTCTGAGATAATTGTCTTGGGGGTTCCATGGAGTTTCCATACGTGTTCTGCCATCAGTTCCGCTAGTTGTTCCGCGTTCATGGTTTTCTTGCATGGGATGAAGTGGGCCATCTTGGTCAGCCGGTCTACTACTGTTAGTATGCTGTCGCTCAAGCGGGATTCAGGGAGATCAGTGATCAAATCATAGCTAATGTCCGTCCACGGGCCTGCGGGGATTGGGAGGGGTTCTAATGTTCCGAACGGCCGTCGAGTGCTAGATTTGACTCTTTGGCATGAATCACATCCGTCTACGTACTGGTTTACAAATCTCTTCATTCCACTCCACACAAAACTTCTCCGTACCAATGCCAACGTGCGGGATCTGCCTGGGTGGCCTGCGGACTTTGTGTCGTGTCGACTTTTGAGGATTGTCGTTCGCAATGCCGAGTCCGCTGGTACCACTATCCGTCCCTTGTCATAGAGTACCCCTTCGGCTTCCGCATACCTGTTGTGGTCCCCTGTCGGTTTCTGTAACAGCTTAATCCAGTCAGCCAATTTTGGGTCATGTGGGGTCAGTTCTCTAATCCTGGCAATGATTTCGGCGTCAGACAACACTAGGTCATCCGTTCCCGCATCTTCCAAATCAGTCCCCATCACGTCCACCTCAAACCAATGTTCCCCATCATCCATTTGAATTGATTCGTCCATAAACCAGCTGTCCAATTCCGCACATTCCGCAATCTCTTCAAAAGTCCGCTCGGTGATGTTACCTGGCTTTAAAAGCTGACCAAAGGTCAGCTTGTCTCCCGGTGCTGGGGCGAGGTCCGGTCTGCGGGATAGGGCGTTGGGTTTTGTCGATTGACGTCCTGGTCGGAATATGATCTCGAAGTCAAAACATCCCATGGTCTCCGCCCATCTTGCCTGTCTTCTTGTGAGCTGCTTGGTTGTCATGAAGCTTTCCAAATTACGGTGATCGGTGTATACAATTGCCGTCAAGCGGTGTGGGTTCCCCTCCAAGTATTACCGCCACTCTTTGAAGGCAGCCACAATAGCCAGTAACTCTTTGTCAAAGATCTCATAGTTGCGTTCCGCCTGTACAAGGGATTGGGACAGGTAAGCTACTGGGTGAAGTTCCTGGTCCTTGGTGCAAACCTGGGACAGTACCGCTCCGAGCGCGAAATCGGAGCAATCACATTCTAGGACAAACGGTTTGTACGGGTCTGCAATTTTCAGGATTGGGGCAGATGTGAAGGCGGTTTTGAGGGATTCAAATGCAGAGTTGCACTTGGCGTCCCACACGAAGGGGGTCTCTACTCTTGTCAGGTTGTGGAGTGGTCTGGTCTTTCCTGAGAAATGGTTGATGAATCGGCGGTAAAAATTAGCAAACCCAATGAATCGTTGAAGTTCGGTGACATTCTTCGGTGCGGGCCAGTCGGTTACTGCTTGCACCTTTGCGGGGTCCATTCTGATCCGGTTGCATGATATCAATAATCCTAGGTATTCCACTTCCGGCCTTGAAAATTCACACTTTTTGGGTTTCAGCCACAATTGGTGCTTGCTCAATGTGTCCAGAATACTGCCCACCGCTTCCGCATGGTCCGACCCTTTCCGTGTGTAGATCATGATGTCATCTAGGTATGCAGCGGTGTCTTTCCCAATCCGTCCGAGGAGGATGTCTTGCATGAAGTATTGGAAGTATCCTGGCGCTCCCGTGGGACCAAAGGGCATGGTAAGCGGGGCGAATTGACCTGCCCTGCAGATGAAAGCCAGCTTATCTTCGTCGCCTTCCCCAACTCTGAGGTTTCCATATGCGTTGCGGAGGTCAAGCTTTGTGAATGTGTCCGCATCCAAAAGGCTGTCAACTAAGTCCATTGTCAGTGGGAGCGGGTATTTGTTCTTCACCGTTACCGCGTTGAGTCTCCTGTAGTCAAAGCAGGGTCGCAGGTTTCCGTCCTTCTTTCCAGTGAATAGCACTGGTGCCGCCCACGGGGATGTGGTCCGTCGAATGGTCCCGCTCGTCAGTCCTTCGGCAATCATAATATCAAGTGCCTGGTTCTCTGCTGGGGATAGCGGGATGATTCTTCCGGCCTGTGGGGTGGCTCCTGGGATCAGATCTACGCGGAAGTCATACTTTCTTCGCGGGGGAAGTCTCATGGCGCTTGATTTCCGGAACATGTCAAGGTGTCGGTGGTAGTACCGCGGTACTAGTTCTTCCGCGGTCCGCTCCGCAGTCGTGGCTTTCCCTTTTGCTGCCAATCGGGCCGATGTCGACCACGATGTTTTGGCCGTGCTGATCACTGCAGGGGTATGTCCTAGGGGGAAAAGAGGCTTGCCAGCTGTTTCGGGATTTAAAAGCGGGGGAGATCTATCAGACTCACATTGCGGGGGTGTTATTGTGCTAACAGCACACACCCCCTCGTCACTAATCCTAGCTTTCCCCATGGGCCTATAGACCGTATGCGGGGATGTTGGCGGAGAGGACGATACTGCCTTGGCAGTAGCAATAATTTCATCGGGTACCTGGTCAGAGTGTCGAGTATTGGGGTTCCTGGCGGGGCTTGCGAACCTATCTACAAGGCGTACAAGCTTGCCAGCTGTCTCGGGCAGTAAAGTATGGGGTGGGGGGTTGTCAAACTCACATTGCGGGGGTGTTATTGTGCTGTAAGCACACACCCCCTCGTCACTAATCCTAGCTTTCCCCATGGGCCTTTCGACCTTCTGCGGGGATGTTGGCAGGTAGGACGATACTGCTGCCGCAGTAGCACAAGTTTGGTTGGATACGGTTTCATCGGGTACGTGGTTGGGGTGTTGGGTTTCGGGATTCCATGTGGGGTTCTGGGGTCTATCTACAGGGTGTACAAGCTTGCCAGCCGTTTTGGGAATGATGTGGGGGATAGGGATGTCAAACTCACATTGCGGGGGCGTTATTGTGTTCAAAACACACACCCCCTCGTCAATCTTCCTAGCTTTCCCCGACTCGCCGGTTGGGGTGCTTTTCGGAATAGACGAAACCGCCGAAGCGGCCGCAATGTCCGGGGTCCATAGGGTACGGTTCGTCCAATTGATTCGGTGTCCATATCGGCGGATCCAGGGCATCCCTAGGATCCCATCATACGAGTCTTTCAGTCGTGTAATGATGAATCGGGACGGGCGGGGTTCGTCGTTCAACATTAGGTCTATCTCATGGGTTGCTCTGCTTGCGGACCCGTCAAATCCGAAGATGGTTCGCCCCGAGGCCGAAGCGGCCTCGAGGAGTCCCCATCGGGATGCGTACGATTCACTCAGAACGTCGTGGGTTGCTCCGGAGTCTATGAGGAAGGATAGGGGGGGATAGGGGCTTTGGGGTGTGGCTCTGGGAGTTGTGATGGTGCATGAAAGGAAACATCGGGGATCAATTTCATTTACATGTAATGTCTGACTAGCACCAATACTGCATGACAACTCCGCTACGCTCGGCAAGGGCACAACCTTCATTCCCGAGCGTCTCCATTTTTTGACTTATCGGCTCGTCCCTTGTTCACCTTGTCCGTCTGCCCCTCCGTTTTGAGCGCCACCAATCCATCGGCTAGCTGTCGGATCTGGTCCTCGAGTGCAGAGACTGAGGCGGGTGTCCGTCCTTTCCCTTTCTTGTTTGGACACTCCCGAGAGATATGTCCTTGCGTCCCGCAGCGGAAGCAAAGTCCTTCCCGCATCATGCGGGCCTTCTCGTCCTCGGACAATCGGCCGCTGATCGCAGATGTGTCCATGGCGTCGGGATCTGGCTGGGTCTTCGCAATTCCAGTGGTCGTTTCCACTCCGTGCATCTCCGAATCAAGCTCCATGGCTAGACCCGCTGCCTCATTGACAGTGGTGAAAGTGGTGCGGGCCAGCACTAGTGCCGTTCGAATGTCCCGTTTTAAGCCCTGTGGGTATTGGCTGATGAGGGTCGGGACCTCCCATCCGGTGGCAGTAGCGTGGGTGAGGAATGTGTGGGTGTAGTTGGCCACTGTCCTCGTCTGTCGTAGCGTTCGTAACGCCCGTTCCGCCTTCCCTTTCTTCTCGGAGTCGAAATACATTGTTCCAAAATCCTTCGTCCACCCGTCATACGAGAAGTCCGCTCCTTCCGTGACTAGGTCGATGTACGGGGCGGACCACACGGCGGCGGGTCCAGTAAGGTAGGACGCGGCGAACAACAGCTTTGTCCTGTCGTCAGGGAACATGGCGCTGTTGACCGATGTATAAATCGCCACTTGGCGGGCAAACGTTTCTGCCTTTGTCCCGCGTTCACCATCGAATTTGTCGGGACATGCGATCTTTGGTCCGCGGGTTGGGGTGGAACCGGTTGGTCGGGATGGTTGGTCCCGTTGTGCTTCGGCCGCTCTTCGGCGGGATCGTTCGTTCTCCCTTGCTTGAGTCATCTCCTCAAGCTGTCGTCGGAGTTGCTCTACTTCATCCATCTTTTGGGTGCGGGTGGGGTTGGGATCGTTCGGGTTGTCTGTCTGGTTTTGTTCAGGTGTCTGGGTGTTGGTTTCTTGCCTTTGTCTCCGTAGTGTTAGATCCTGCAATATGTTATGGTCTGATCTGTGGAGAGGAAGGCTCTGGGGTTCTGGGGTTTCTGGGGTTTCGGGATCCTATAATGTAGATTGCAGGATGAGGAAGAGATGTGGATCCTCGTCCTGACAGACTATATAGTGGTCTGTCTGTGATATGTACGTGATAGACTATCTACATGTGGTGCGGGCTTTGGTGCGGGCAGGCCCGCAATACGGCTCATGACACAATCTCGCTCAATCAAATCTTATAACCTCCTACCATTCTCATTCTGTCAGTTATCGACTTCACAACTTCACAACTCATACTATTATTGGACACCTCGTATTGTCCAACTTGGTGAGAATGAACTCATAAAAATCCTCTCAATTATATTGTAAAATTAATCTTATTCCTCTTTTAGTTCTGTGTATCATTTTAACTACTCTATATCTCTATTTTGTTGTTACTAAAAAAGAACTTTGCTTCGCTATTGGGTATGCTATTTTCTCTAACTATCTTACTAATTATCTTAATATTTATATTTTCTTATATTGTATTTTTTTAGTTCTGGTTTCTGTTTCTAGCAATCAACTTTAGGTTTCTTAAGAACCCCGCAAACCCTTGGAATTCTTTGTCTTAAAAATGTCCACGGCTGATGCCTGGGCAGAAGCCATGGTCAGTTGCTCCTTTTATCTATGTTATTGTTTATGTCTGGTTTGTTTCTGATCACATTGCCTTCAGGGGAAAAATTCCACGGAGGTGACCCTTTTTTCACAGCCAAAGTCTCCAATGTTTGACTTCAAAACCAAGGACCATCCCCCTTTGCCTCAACCAGCTGTACAATCTACTCCATCTCAACCATCATACCCACATTTCTATCCACCCCCGTATCTGTACTTGAATCCTTACATTGCTTATGCCCCCCAGCTACCCCCCCAGCTACAGCCTCAAATTTAAACACATCAAATCCAAAAAATCAAAGCTTGACACCACCAGCAGCAACATTCTCCTCCACAAAAAATCCCAACACTCCTCTTGAAGATACCACCACTCTCAACAACTACCTCTGATATGTACATGTCACCACTGACAGCCCTGAAGTCAATGATGGTATTCAAGCGCTTGGCATCACTCACTGGTCAATGTTCAAGTGGGTGGAGGCTGAATATCTTATAGTTCACAGTGTTCCCTTGGCACCAGCACAATCCCTTGAAAACACTGTAGCCACCTATGAGTTGTATTTAAAAAAGAAAGGTTATTGTGTCTAATTGGAAAAAAAACTCCATTTCCTTACTGATTATTAGATTTATTTTCTCTATCCATATTTTATTAGATTTATTTTCTCTATCTCATGTTTGTTTATTTTCACACACTGTAGATTGCACTTTTATTGAAATATATGACTAAAAATATGACTCACACAATTCTTTTTTAATCATCAATTTCCCATCTCTTCTTTTATTCATCAATGTCACATATCATCTAATTCATTCACCATATTTCCTGTGGACAGTTTAAATGTTTTTATAATTTATCAGTCATTCATTCAGTCGCCTCAGGAGTATAGGACAAACAATATGTAATCATGAAATGATGACATAGTTTAAAGCTAAAAGAAAAGTAGGGAAGAGGTTACAATAGCAGAAAAGGGGGGATACAAAAACAACAGGTTCAATTCAATCAATGTATCCAGAGCCTAGGAATAGGTTTCAGATGAGATCTGGGGTAGAAAAAGCTGAGCAAGTGTGCGTATTTCCTCTCCATCATCTGCACCGCAGTTTAAAGTCCTGTACTGTTTCAAGGAAGACTTGAGGACACTAAATCCCTTTTCAATGGGATTCAGATTGGGCAAGCACAGGGGGGGGATAAACTACTCAATATCCTCCTTCTGCAATGATGTTAGAAATGCGGCCATGGTGGTGGTAGGTGGCATTATCCATTACCAGGACACTGTTGGGGCCTGGAAATGGATTCATCATAGGAATCTAATAACTGCTTTTAGCCAATGATTCAAGAAACTTACCATTATTTCTTCAAAGTAGAACTCAAAGTGTTCTTGGTTAACACTTTCTTCTTAGATCATAACCACAACCAACCCTGCAAGAGAGACAGCTGGTATCAAGTTGAATCTGTGAGCTGCATGGGAAACAGAGGCCCTACTTGTACGCTTTCCAATTGGGGCCCATTCTCTAGTTTGGTGAAGACCATCAAGGCATACACCACTCTTGTCAACAAACTGGACTCTACTCCACTTATTGTGGCGTGTACAGTAAGGAATTAAACTTCTTACACTGTAAAAAGTGTAATATAAGATATAGCTTTATCCAATATTGCTTTGCTGTTTGTTGAGAACACTAAGCACAAAATAAAACAGGTTACTACCCTGCTGCAAGACTTCTGTTATGGGAGATGAATCCTCAGAAGGGATAACTAGACTATAACACAGTTCTTCCAATTAAATTAAGGGTATCAATTTAATTGGGTTTTTTTTGAAGAATTCTAACTATTTCAAGATATTTATAAGTGAAAAACGCCAGTCCTCCTAGCTTACAGGAGAAGGTGAGCGCCTTGGTAGCTTACAATAAGCTATCTATGTATAGTTAGAATTTATGGGGAGAATGTTTGCAATTTGTTGAAGAAAACCGGGGGTTGATAAACCCATGCCCACGCCCAACGCACGCCTTTAAAAAAAAGGCGTGCTGCCTGCACACCTTTTTTTTTATCAGTGTGCGAGCTGCACGCCCATCTCTGGGCGTCAGCAAACCTGTAGATGGGCGTGCAACCCGCACGCCCATCTACAGGCATGCAACACCGGGCCTCCCTGCAGGTGTGCGGTCGCACGCCCTGTTCAGAAAAGGGTGTGTGAACTGCAAACCCTTTCTATGTGTATAGGTAGGGGCACCCCCCTGCCTATACACATAGATTGGTGTGTTAATCAATAAACTAAAGATGAATTTCATGTGAGTAAAGAACAAAAGAAATGAAAGTAAGAAAGAAAAGAAATATACCTAAAGGCGAGAGCAAAGAATATAATAATGATGACAAGCTTTTAAGAGAAAGGAATAAGGCGACTAAGGAGAAAGGAGACTGAAGTAGATAATCGTCAGTGATCGAGATAATCAGATAATATTAGTAGGAGAAATAATACCTGGGATAGTGTTTAAGATTACACTAGACGTTGGATGAGATAGGGGATCGAGATGAAGAGAAAGAAAAAGACAAGGAAATGTAAGAAAGAGAAAGGAAGTGGATGGAAGGCGATGAGCGATGATGAGCGAGGGAGAGGAAACAAATTCGAGGAGAGAGAATGATGTCGATTGATGAGATAAGTAATCTTGAGGATCTTGAGGAGAGTTAAATTTTAAGTAACAACTATGTAAGTTGTTTCTATCCTGGGGATTCAATTTTCCAGAAACAAGTGAGTTTATATATTTTCCTATCAGGGGATTGAGCGAGAGAAATCCAGAAATTCTTGATGATCTAATCAAGAATTATCTTGATTTTGCCTGAGAAGGATGACGACATAGGAGGTTCAAGGGCTTTAGGATTTAGACCAGATTTAGCGCACACCATGTGCGCGACGAGTTGCAGAGGAAGGATGGGATTCAGATCTCAACACCCCCCCTTTCCTCTAGACGAAGTAGTCCCAACGCATCAAGCGACTTAGCCAGAGCTGGCCGAGGAACCGATTTCGTCAGAAAGTCGGCTAACATTTGGTTTGTTGGCGTATACTTCAATGTAATCTTGTTAGTCTTGATGACGTCGCGAATGAAATGAAGTTGAATCTCAACGTGGTTCATTCGTTGTGCATTACTGTTTGCCTCAAAGTTTGCGACCGCTATGCAACCTTGATTGTCTTCATGAACAACCGTAGGCGCCATTGAGAGGGAGATGGATACTTCTTGAAGGAATTGACGAAGCCAGAGCAACTCACAGGAGAGATCTGTCAGCGCCCTATACTCCGCTTCACAAGATGAGAGTGAAACAACAGGTTGCTTCTTTGTCTACCAAGAGACAAGATGACCGTTCAGCAATGAGACGTAGCCGGTTATTGATCTTCTAGTGGCGACGCAATTCCCCCAATCTGCATTGGTAAAGCCCTTTAATGGTTGAGGGGAATTTCGACGATAAACCAAGGCGAAGTCGGGAGCACCGGATAGATACCGTAAGACATGGGTAAAAGCCTCCCAGTGATTGATGCCGGGGGACTCCAAAAATTGAGAAAGGGTACTGACAGCGTACACTATGTCTGGTCGAGTGGCAGTAGAGAGATAGCTCAGAGCTCCAACCGCGCTCCGGTAGTTGACTCCAAGGCATTTGAAATGGTCTCTTTTGTTGATCGTGGACGGCGCGAGATGAGTGTTTGGGACAAGGGGTGTCGACACCGAGCGACAAGCCGTCATCCCGTAGAGATCTAAAAGGGATTCTACATAATGATGCTGAGACAAAAAAATTGCATTGGGTTCGTGTAAGACCTTGATGCCAAGCATAAGATCGGCACGACCCAGGTCTTTCATATCGAATTCACGTTTGATTTGATCTTTGAAGGTGTCGACGTTCTTGCTAAAGACAGCGAGATCATCCACATGAATAAAGATCCAAACCGGATCAACCGAAAGACGATAGAAGACACATGGATCTGAGGTAGCTATAATGAAGCCAATTGACACTAGCCAGTTCGACAGACGTGTATACCAGGCAAGCGGCGCCTGTTTTAGGCCATAGATAGCCTTTTGTAACTTGAGACATTGACGCTTCTTGTCTAGATGAACACCTTGAGGAATAGATAAGAATACCTCTTCTTCCAGATCCGCGTTCAAGAAGGCCGTTTTTACATCAAGTTGATGAAAATCTAACCCAGTCGCAGCAGCGTGAGAAATGAGAGCACGAAGGGAATTCAAACGACCAGTTGGGGAAAATGTCTTGGAGAAATCGATACCATGGATTTGGGAAAAACCCTGGGCACACAAGCGTGCCTTGAAGCTCACCACACCTTTATTGCGTTTCTTCCTAAAGACCCAGGTCGTTCCAACAGTTTTGATTGTTGGGTCCCATTCAACCACATCCCATACTTGAAGCCGCTCCATCGCTTTTAACTCTGCTTCAATTGAGCCGCGCCAACTTTCCGAGTTAGCACTCTTGATAGCTTGGTGATAGTGGCTAGGGATGAGATCACCAGAGGAAAAAAAAGCTCTAGGCCTGCGCGAACGAGTGCCTGATATGATATTCAAGACAGATATGTCGCTTGAGACCGATTTGGAGACAGGAGGTATAGGCATAAGCGGAGATCCAGAATCATTCGCAGCGGGTCCTTCTGGAGAGGGAACATCATCGAGTACCGGAGAATTGTCCGAGCAAACAGAACTATCATCGGCATCGTTATTCAAGTATGTTTCAAATGGGGAGATCAAGACATCACTTCCAAAGGTCGGGAAAATTCCTTCATCAAATTTTGCGTGTCTGGTTGTGATCAACTTTTTGTCCTTGAGACGCAGAATGCGATAGACTGATCCTTCATTCTCAAAATCGACCAATATTCCAACATCACCAGTATTGCCAAGCTTCCAGGTCCGATGGTTCTTTGGGACAGCAATGTAAGACTTGCAACCAAACGTCCTAAGACGGTGAAGAGGAGGAGTAGTTTTAGTCCAAAGCTCATATGGAGAAGAAGATTGGGAGGGAGTAGCTAACATGTTGGAGATGAAAGTCGCCGCATTAACCGCTTTGGCCCAGAAAGTTCTTGGAAGATTACTGGTTGAAAGGAGACATCTGGCCTTGTCCAGAATTGTCCTATTAGCACGCTCGGCAAAGCCATTCAATTGGGGAGTTTCGGCCGGGGAAAAGTTGTGAAGAATTCCCTTAGCAGATGTGAATCTTTTAAAAGACAAATTTACAAATTCCCCCCCTTGATTGGAAATAATTTCTTTGATCCTCTTGCTTTGAAGGTTTTCGACAAGGTTTGTAAAACGTTTGAATTCTTGAAAGGTTTCAGATTTAGTCTTTAGAAATTGAATGAATTTGAATGAAGAATATTGGTCAACAATCGTGAAAAAATATTTAAAACCAGAAACTGAAGGAGGATTGAAGGGTCCAACAAGGTCCAGATGGAGTCTTTGGAGAGGAAATTGAACTGAAGAGAAGTGACTCAAACAAGGAGTTAGAGTCATCTTGGAGCAGTTACATACCTCGCATAGGGAATTCCCAGTCGAGAGGGGTAGATCCATGGACTTCACAACTTCTTCTCCCGGATGTCCAAGTCAATTGTGCCAGGTGGAGTGGTCCATCTTGATGTTGATCATGGCAGAGGGACAGGAGGAGAATTTAGCGTGGAGGAGATTATCAATGATTTTACCGGTAAAGATTGAACCGGAGTTGTTTGAAATATCAAAGGTGTCCAAATGCTTCGAGATTTTCAAGGATGTATCAATGAGTCTAACCAGTGAAATGAGTTGTTGTGAAATCTTGGGGACCAAGAGACAGTCGGCAAGCTTCACAACCTTCCCATCTACAATAATATTGGCAGATCCGAAACCACTGGCAATCAATGGGGTATTGGGATTACCCGTCTTGATGAGTATTTTCTTTTTTGTGAATGTCGAGAAAAGATGTTGACTACGAAGCATGTGATGGGAGGCCGCCAAATCAATGATGATGTCTTCAGAAGATTTATTGGAGACAAAAGAAACAAAAACAGAGGCATGAGCTAAACTTGCGCTTGCACTCTTGTTTCTGGATTGGCGTAGTTGAGGGAATTTCTCAAAGCATTTCGCCTCAGGATGTGCCGATTTGGGGTTGTGAATTCCATTAGCACAATAGTGCAAAATTTTGAAAGGAAATTTTGAAGTGGTATTCGACGATGTGATAAGAGCCGATGAATTATTGTTGTCGGGTTTTGACCCCTTATGAGTCAACCACGTTTGAAGAGCATCGAGAACCAAGTATGGAGAAGCCACGCAGTCTTCAGAAAGAGCACAGTTATCAATAATTTTGTCTAATTTTTCGTCGTGCATGAGTTTTCCAAGAACAAAATAAGAGATGATATCAGGGGGCAGATTGATTCCAACTGCGTCGATGTCCAACAGATGAGTACGAGTATTATCAATGTATTGTTGAAGGTCGCCCATGTATGATTCAGCTGACCAGGCCATGAAAACACGTCCTCTGTTAATAACCGAGTGAGAGGCGTATTGAGACGAGATCTTCTTCCAGAGGAGAATAGGGTTGGAATCAGTTTGAGAATTTACAACTTCATTGTAACATCGAGAGTTAATTTGCGAGGTGATAATCGATATGGCCTTGTGTCCAGATTTTAAATAGGTTGCCTTCTCAATGTCGGTTGCATTGATGGAGATGGGGATGGTACAGCAATCCCAGAGATCCTTTCTGCGGAGATAAATGAACATTCTTGATGACCAATTAGTGTAATTTGTGCCATCGAGAACCAGAACACCATTAGACGCAGGAGTATCGTTTTTCTCAGAGCTTGACATTTTTGTTCTCGCCTTTTAGAGTTATTCGATTATTGATTTTTCTTTGGTACGATGAGGTAGTTGGGGTACAAAGAGCCAATCAAGACTGTAAACCTGTTAATCAATAAACTAAAGATGAATTTCATGTGAGTAAAGAACAAAAGAAATGAAAGTAAGAAAGAAAAGAAATATACCTCAAGGCAAGAGCAAAGAATATAATAATTATGACAAGCTTTTAAGAGAAAGGAATAAGGCGACTAAGGAGAAAGGAGACTGAAGTAGATAATCGTCAGTGATCGAGATAATCAGATAATATTAGTAGGAGAAATAATACCTGGGATAGTGTTTAATATTACACTAGACGTTGGATGAGATAGGGGATCGAGATGAAGAGAAAGAAAAAGACAAGGAAATGTAAGAAAGAGAAAGGAAGTGGATGGAAGGCGATGAGCGATGATGAGCGAGGGAGAGGAAACAGATTCGAGGAGAGAGAATGATGTCAATTGATGAGATAAGTAATCTTGAGGATCTTGAGGAGAGTTAAATTTTAAGTAACAACTATGTAAGTTGTTTCTATCCTGGGGATTCAATTTTCCAGAAACAAGTGAGTTTATATATTTTCCTATCAGGGGATCGAGCGAGAGAAATCCAGAAATTCTTGATGATCTAATCAAGAATTATCTTGATTTTGCCTGAGAAGGATGACGACATAGGAGGTTCGAGGGCTTTAGGATTTAGACCAGATTTAGCGCACACCATGTGCGCGACAAGTTGCAGAGGAAGGATGGGATTCAGATCTCAACATGGTGCACCACCGACCTATGTATATAGGTGGGGGCACATAGGCCCCTGACTGATATACATGATGATGTCATGTTTACACAGGAATGTAAACATGACATCAGCATAACCCTGCCCAATCAACCAACCCAAGCTGCCCAAGGCGCCCGCCGGAACAACCTAGCCACCCGACAACCTCGAGCCAGCCGCCAGGACATCAACACGTAAGTCAATGTTGCCCTGAATTCCCCCTTCCCCCCGTGTCCCCCTGCCCCTCACCTGAAACCCCGCCCGCTCCTGAAAGTGGGCCAGCTGGGCCTGGCCCAAAGGGGCCAGATGGGCCACCTGGGCCTGCCCAAAAGGGGCCAGATGCACCTGGGCCTGGCCAAACGGGGCCAGATGGGCCACCTGGGCCTGGCCAAAAGGGGCCAACTAGAACCAGTGGCCCCTATGGACACATTCAAGGTGTGAATGTGCCACTAGGCCCCCTCCCAAGCCCCCCATTGCACCCAAGGCCCAGGACAAATGTGCAAGGGACACATCTGGGCCTAAAGGGCCCAGGGAATTACCCACAGATGCATACCAGGCCCCAAGTCCCCAGCCTAAGCCCCCTAGAGAAATTACACACCCAAAGTGCCCCCCCCAAAGTCCCCCGCAAGGCCTGATATTCCCCTTTCTCATATTCACACTGCAAAAGGTACTTAATTCCAGGAGCGGTAGCTGACATCTGTTTTACTTTGCAATCCAACCAACAGCAACACCATTGTCTCCTCCTCCTTCAAACTATAGATGTATTCCCACACAAGGTCTGGTGGTCACAAACAAGCACGTAAGTCCTGTTTCCTCATAAAATGTATGACAATAATCCTCCTGCTTACCACTTTCCACACAACACTGCAAATCAGGTTTGGACTTCTGGCAAAAATGCACTGAGCTTGCTCAGCACCCTGCATGCAGTCCCAAGGAACACAAGTATCTGGAAGTTCTTGCCAACAAAATCAAAGCCAAACACAAGCAGTCAGACAATGAGGGTCATGAGTCCTCAACTTTCCCAGCTCCAACAAACACGTTTGACCCCCCAGCTAGCCAAACCATCCAAAATTCCACTCCTAACGTCAACCAACCACCTCCTAACCTCTGTCAGAATATCAGGCTTGTTGTCTACTCCGCTCACCTTCCTCCTGTCAGGCCAAGTGGCCTTGTTTTCTCCTGTATGGCCAAGTGACCTTGTTCCCTGTTCCAGTTCCCAGTTCCCAGTTCCCAGTCCCAGTTCCTGTCCCCAGTATGTTCCTGTTCCTGTCCCCTGTCCTGTCCCCTGTCCTGTCCCCTGTCCTGTCCCCTGTCTTCTGTCCCCAGTAAATGTCCCCTGTTTAGTGATTAGTCATTTATAGGCCCCCTTTGGATCTGTCAAGGGGGCTCTCTAGCTGTTCACTTAAAGGCTGCTCCTCTTATATGAAATAAAAATCAATGAGTCTGAGCCTTAAAATTATTTTTCCTGTCCTCCTTGGTCCTTTCTTAGGCTCCCTCAAGAAAGCCCCTTCATCACCTCTTTTTTGTGAGATATAATCTTGAAAACCTCAACCGATTCATTCCTTGGTTTCCTGATCTTCCCAAAGACCTCCCTCCACCTCAAAAAACCGCTCCACAACTGTCTGCTGTTCTCTCAGCAAACAATGCGGCACCAACCATTCATCCCACACCAGTGGAGGAACCCCCTCAAATTGACAAAGGACCCAATCAAAATGACAACAAACCTGCTCAAATTGACAACAAACCAGCTCAATTGGACAACAAACCTGCTCAATTGGACAACGGCTGGCCCAACGTTATGAACCCGGCATATGGCCCCATCCACCCAATAAGATTGCCCAGGCGCAACAGCAAAGGCAAAAGCACCTATCACTCCACCTTTGCTGAGGCTTACCTCAATGGTATAACTACCAGCATAGCATACCGCAATGCCAACCTAGGCTTGCGTCCCTCATCTCAAAACCGTGATGACAATATAGACAACCCGGATGCCAAGGGGGAAACAGGCCCTGAAGAATCAGAAATCAACCCTCCAGCCTCAAAAGTCTCTTTATGTACAACCATCCTGCGGCCCCATACATCCCCAGGAGCTCAACTGATCTGTCACAACACCCACATTCCACTATTGTGGAAAGTCACCCACGCCGGGCTTGCTACCGCTATCCAACTGCAATATTTGTTGATCCTACATCCAACAAATCCCGGCATCACACCCCAAGTCCAGACAATCCTCCCTCATGTGGTGCAAACCCAGTCCCTCAACAGGGCTCCTCTTCCTCTCATCAACAGACTGCTCATATTGACCCAAGGTAAACCAGCCCAAACTTCCCAAGCCACCTATTCACTCCCCACCCAGCTGTCATAACAGCCAAACACTTGAAAGGCATGAAGATCTCCCGCACCACAACCACTAAGGCAGTCAACAGTTCCAGTTCAATTCCCAGCTCCAGTTCAAACCCCAGCAAGAGGTCAACAGCCCCTCCTCGCCCTGAAAGGTCAACACGGGATGCATGTGAGTCATTCCCCTCTCCTCTAAACATTAAACACTTCTGGAACTCATGTCTGTCTGTTTGTTGCAGCTGTTGAACTATTTTTACCAGGCCCACTGCTTCCAAGATCAGTGGTAGAAAACTTGAACAAAAATTTGGCGCGTGGCATTGTATGGTCCATCACATCAGCTGAGAGGATGACAAAGAACATTGCCTATGTCCTCAATCATCTCCCCCAAATGCTCTCTCATCATGTCCCAATGGACCACAATTTCAAGGAAAGAGTTTGGCGGGATGTTACAATAACTCTGGCTGCTTGCAAATAAGGTAGTTCTCCTAGTTACTATCTATTTAATTAAAAATGACACTGACTAATTTTTGTGGTGCGGTTAAGAAAAAATTCTCCACCCTGCTACTTCAATGTCTCTGATCACTCATGACATGATCAACATGGATCAGATTGAAGTTGTCCGGGCCAAAAAAAGCAAGACAATAACCAACCAAGTTCAGTTCCACACACTGGCCTCAAATATGGCATCATTCATCTCTCCTCCTGACACGGCATACCTCCAACTCAAATCTGCTTTACATCAATGCTGGGCTTTTTGTCATCTCAAACAGCAGGGCGCCCAATGGGAACCCCTTCCACTAGATACAACAAAGGTCCACTCTGCTCACTGGGGCTTCCAAAAAACCTACAAGAACCTGGGGACATTCAATTCCAATTCACCAAACCTTGGCGGCCTCATGCTTGTGTCACAGCACCTGGTTGGGGCAATGTCAGCTCTGGTGTTGTGGTATTCCAAACCCTGTTTCAAGTATCAGGCAGGATTATATCCTTTCATTATCTTTCAGAAGCTAAAATAGTAGCAAAACAAGTGCATAATTGAAATCTAGGGTAAATTTAATCTATAAGTCACCCATTTATGTTAGGGTTTGCACGGCTAAATCAAAAGTTATACGGTTACAAAGACTTAGAGTGAATAATAAGTACATAGTATATACATAGAAGTAGTATGTAGTTTAGTGTTAGGTCACAAGACGCAGCACATGATCTGTGGCACAGTCTAAGTACAAAACCTCACCAGCAGAAATAGCTCACTTTAGGTCACAAGACGCAGCACATGGTCTGTGGCACAGTCTAAGTACATAACCTCACCAGCAGAAATAGCTCACTTTATGCACTCCATGCATGAAGGCAGCGTAGAAGAAGAGACCCCACCAGCATAAATACCTCAATCAGACATCCCACCAGCAAAAATCCCTCACATTTTACTATATAAAAGGGAGGGTGTTCCCTCCCAGAAAGAAAATCATCCCAGTTGGATCCCACTCCCCACCATCTAGCTAGCAAACTAAATAAAATTACTCATCCATATAAATAGTGTGATCTTAATCAGGTGACCCACAACGAAATCTTTCATATCAGTTTAAGATACACAAAAGAAAACAAAAGGAAAATTGTGCTCTTTTAACTAAAGGTTAAGGAAGAGGGTACAACACTTTGAATATTTCACATTATACCAAAACATCTTTTTAATCATTTCCTCAGACTACATCTATAAATAAATAAATAAATCATAAAAATCTAAATACTTGTTCCTCATCAATTCCAAAAACCTTGTATTCCATTTACCAGAACTTTCTGTAACAATCCATCCACTATCTAAGTCCCTGATCCCTTCATCAAGCTCATTGCTGATTATTTGTAAGTTGAAATTAGATCTTTGTCTGATAAGAGATTACTACATAAATAGTTCTCTTAAAGAAAACAAAAAGAAAGTTATCAGCCACAACAATAAATATAATTGTTGTGTTAACTCTTGTAGTAAATAGAGGGGCAGGTCTTTCAAACCACCCTTAACAGTTGTAATAGATTCATACATACCTGAAATACTATAACTGCTATTTCCCCCTCACAGAACTACCCCCGTCCCAAAAGGAGTTCTCACAGCGTATATCTGCAGCTTATCCAACTTTACCTGTCCACGTCCAAAGCATACCAGGACAGATGAGTGCTCCACAAAGAATACACCCTCTCAGATCCAGATGCTAGCTGGTCTACTTGTTTTTGGTCCAACATTGGTCTTCACATTCAACAGACAGACTGCCTCCTCTGCCAATGCTTCAGCCTTGCTAGAATTTGGGGCCAAAGTCCTTAAACAAAAGGTGGTTTTTAAGCGCTCTGGGCCGCGGCAGCCACCAGCAGCAATGTGATTAGGCTGCCAGTCGCACTGGTATCAACTTCCAGACCGGCAGTAAAGTGACTCCTTTAGCCAGGATCGCATTGGTGTTGGTGCCGCTTGCGCTGGAATAGCAATTCTTGTTGTATCGCTTTACTGTTGGTGCTCAGAGCGCTAAAATACTGACTTAACTAAGCCTCCCGGGACCGGGGGTGCAGAGCACCCCGATGCGGAGCATCTCCCATTCCCAATGGGAGGCTTATAAGTTATCGGGGTTCAGCTGCGTGAGAGCTTTGGAAAAATTGTGGCTTTTGACCAAAATTTGGAATGAAACACACATTGCGCCAAACACACAAACCATGAGACAATGAGGTGAACAGTCTCAGTTAGCTTAGAATCTCAGGTTCAATTTAATCCCAAGTTGTAAGGAGTTACACCAATTTATGCCCTCACCCAGCGGTAGAGGTCCCACTTCTTCAGGAAATATGGGTTATGGATTCTGCTCTGGAAGGCGGGAGCTGTACCGGATAAAAATCCAGCCACCTGAGTTACAAGTTGATAATCTGTAAGTGATTGGAAAACTGTAACAACTTGAGAAATTGCCTAAGTCCAGCCATACAACATTCTTGACACTTATAAAATTAGCCCCGTCGACGTTCCTTCAGAATTTAAGTCAATCAGTCACCTCAACAAAGGAATGCTTACACAATTATCAAGCCAGACAAGGTTTCCTATGCCTCGAAGGGTATGGACTCCAACAGGTGTCAATGTCTATAAGAAGGTTTACGAAAAGAATGATGCAGATTTGAAGACCCACATTGAAAATGTTTCCCTGGAGTTCTATGGTCAGCCCTCAAAGCCTTTGCAAACTGAAACTGTTCTTAATCTAGTCAAAGGCCGCAATACCTTTCTTCTTGCTGGCACTGGCTTTGGAAAGTCTTGAATAGCAGAGCTATACTTTAAAATGATACCTCAAAACAAACGCGCGGTGGTACTTGTATTGAACCCCTTGGATGCTCTAGGAGAAAATCAAGTCTACGAGAAAAAACAAGCTGGATTCTTGGCTATAAACTTGACAATGATGAAATTCAACGCTCAAGTAGCAGAAGAAATCTCTAATGGTGGATATCAGTTCGTGTACATGAGTCCGGAGACTTTCCTCAACAACAAAATGTGGGATGCTGTCTACTTCAGCAGAAAATTTCAGGACCGCTTGGCATTGGTTGTTGTTGACGAAGCTCATATGATCTACATATGGGGACTTGTTGCTAGCGGCCATGGAAAGAAGGCGGCTGCAATTCTTCTCCGGTTTCAGGACATTGGGATTTTTCGACCTTGTTATGGAAATCTTGGCGGGCACCTTCTGTTTCGAAACAACAAACCACTTCTCCTATTGTCAGCGACGTGCAGGCCTATTGCTATCAAAGCAATCAAGAAAAGCCTCAAGCTTGATGATGACTCAATTGACATATTACAGGGAGAATTGACTCGGCCAGAAATACGACTGATTCGGATCACAATGGAAAAATCACTCGCTTCATCACTTGATTTAATCAAGATCTTCCCTTCTTCTAATGACGTGGGAAACGAGGATCTTGTACCAACTCTAGTGTATAGCGGGTCGCAAAACCGAACGTTAACCGTTATGGATGTAATTGACCGGGCTCGAGAGACTCCAAGAGCTTCTCTGGACCCCCACAATACCTGTGTCCGACGATATCATTCTTGCACAGGAGATCTTGACAAGGCTCGATGTGCAGAAGAATTTGTGAACCAGGTCTTCCCCATAATTTCGGCTACAATGGCTCTGGGTTTGGGTCAAAATTGGAAGCGCGTTCGAATGGTGGCTCACATGGGCCGGGGTGACCCCGCTCAAATTGCTCAGATGATTGGAAGATGTGGAAGAGACGGGCGAAAAGGCTTGGCTATGTTGTTTATGGAGAAGACAAGGCGAGCGGGCAAGAACAGATTGGATCAATTCATAAGGGGTTCTGAACAGACAGATGAGGACCGGATCGATGCACTGGCAATAACACCTGTTTGCCTGAGGATTGCCTTTTCTTTGGACAACTTGTATGTGATTTAGCTGATCTTTACGCTTGATTGAAGTACATTCTCATGCCTTTTCTTTTTACTTGCATAAGACTTGGTTATGTACCTCTCTGGATAGATGATCCTTCTTACATTCGAGAGAAGGAGCGCGAAAAAGAACATGGGTTTGATCCATGCCGCTGCTCAAACTGTGCAGTTGTAGAATGTGACAGGCTCGTTAGAAACTTGGTTTTGGCGGATCAAGGCAACTTCAATGATATTCTTGATGACACTTTTGTTTCACCAAGTATCCCAGACATCTCCCACAAATACCCTGCCAAGCGACCACTAGTACGCAAGCGTAAGATCCAAGATTCAGAGATCGGTCACCTAGGCCTAGGCGATTTCAAAACACGTCTGATAAATGTGATGGATGAGATGTATGACAGCCTAACACCTCCAGGAGGAACATTAAATTTGCGTGATGTGTTTGATGATGTTGAGGCTGAAGCGATTGCTTCTAACATAGAGCACATATTCACTGAGAAAGATATATCCTCATGTATTGGCGGTCAATCGTTCTTGGGTCAGCTTGAAAAGCTTCTTGGAATGGTGATTCAGTTCAAGATCACGCAGTCAAATAACAACGCAGTCAGTCAGAAACAGGCAAAGACTACAAACCCCAAAGGTTTGGATCAATTACACACTAGCAATAATGAAATCGCACCAACTTTGGATCACGTTGTGTTGGAGTTAAACACAAAAAAATTAAGTGGCCCACCCCTGAAGACTAAAAGGGAGATTGCAGCCAAAAAGCGACAAGAGAAGGAAAGAAACAGAGAATTATCACGCGAGAAGAATCAGAAGCGAAAAGAACAAGTGGAAGCAATTATGGCCCAGACATGGGCAGAACATAACCAGAATACACTAATCAGTGGTATGCATCAATGGTAAGCTAAATCATGCATCATCTGAGTTTTCATCATCATCTTCAGAGCTAATGTTTGCTTCTTCTTGTGTTTCTTGGTGAAAAACAGAAGGCCCAACTTGGTTGACCAACATATGCCGTCGAAATCTTGATAAGTTTGGGTCTGAGAATTTAATTATCTTTTGCATCTTTTTGATACCAGATAGATAGGTATTATTGAGGCGAGAAATTCTTTTCCCGCCAGGGTTACCTAGTTGATCCAATATGTCGTGAATTTTTGCCATCAAATTAAACATTTCCAATGATCGTGGTGTGAGGAGGTTTTTGTGTGACTGGTATATTTTCTTTCCGCCACAGTCTTCTTTGAGCGAGTGAAGTAAGTCCTGCAACTTTAATGAAATAGAATGTTGGCATGAGCTGCATGGACCATAATTGATGATTAGATGACACAGTTGAAGTGAAAAACTTACTATTTGAATATTGAGTGAGTAGAGATTGCTCAAGCAATCAATTTTTGTACCATTTCCTGTTTGGTTGTATAAGTATTTGAGCCAAGAATTCTGAATTTCAAGGAAGAAATCTTTGGCTACAAAATGGCCTTTTTTTCCAGCAGGGGAAATCAATAGATTATGCTGCAAGTATATCCTCAAAGACCGAGGTAGGATTACAGTGAGAAGTAACACCATTTGGGGAAGATAAGACGAATAATTTGTCAAACCAGTGAGAGACTGGGACATAAAGCACCACTTCTTCCACACTATAATCAGTCTACCCACATCGCCAGCGGAAATAGCTCGACTTGCCTCCACTACACTGGAGAAGTCATGCAACATGACCAAAGTATTGTGTAGTTTTGGGCATGAATGCCCTGCCGCTTTCCTTCGAGCTTCAGCTGAGCAAAAAATGTTGTAGCACTTGTTAACTAAATTGTTCCATTCATTGGTACAAATCTTTTGAGGAGCCTCCGGAACTGCTTGGTGCGTGGCCTTCATTATAACTCTAAAAAACAAACATTGCAATTCACATCAATCAAGTTGAGTAAGAAAGAAAAAAACGAGCAAAGTCAACCAGTTTGAACCTACTGTAGGCAGTAGAATATTATTGACTCAAGGACACGTTCCATCTGGTTGATCATCAGGGTGAAATCTTTCTTCTGGATGGCCTTATCCGCTGGAAATCCAAGTGCTTTGAGGAACTGCCATGCACCACAATCTGTGGAGTCACTTGAATTACCAAAGTGATGAGTAAATATTGTTGAAGCAATATTCCAAAGTGTATGTGCAGCGCCTAGCTGGAATACACAGTTATCCAGACACTCTTGTGGAAAAGGGTTTGGTGTTCGTTGTGCCCTCAGACAGTTGAAATTTTGCACTGTGCCCAAGTCACCATCCATGGGCTGCAGTCTTCCAAAGAAGTCCACCTCGGATGAACCAGATTGGCCGATAATACTCTGAAACACTTGACCAACTCCTTTGGCGCAGTTGTCAGATGCATCCATTAGTTTGAGCATGTGCAGTTCTGCCTTTTTGTGACTGATCTGGTCAACAACGGGTGGTTGAATTGGTAAAGCTGACTTCTCATTGTCCGGGATAGCTATGTATTTCTTCAATACAAGTCCAATTTGAGATTTCCACACAGATTCTTCTACAATGTTGGATTCCGCCGTTGGAAGGAAATGATGTGGCTCAATTGGAGCACTTTCTGCCAACCTGATAGCATGCAAGTATTCCTTCAAGGTTAAATCTTCTAGATCCAGTGATTCGAGGAGCTCAGGGTCAGGGAGGTGGATGTAGCCCCACGTGCCACAAAAGGTATGGGTTTGTTTTCCGACTGAAAAGGAATGGACCTGTTCAACCATGTCGATGTTATCAATGCAGATGGTAGGGGCCACTGGAATGCCAGGCTTCAGAGCCATTCCGGATATCAATTTCCCTTTAGCCTCCTGAGCCAATGAGTTCAATGCTGTTAGAGCTGTCCATCGCAATGAGCTGAGACCTATAAAGTTTAGATATTGGTGGACGCTTTCTGATACCCCACATGCCAAGAGCCGAACGGGATTCACAAGCTGTAGGCCATTAGCCCGGCGATTGGAAGCAAAGGAAACCATGGAACACACTGTAGTGGCAATCTTCAATTTTGAAGCTCAAGCAGGTCAGAAATGGGATATTTTGCAGGGCAGATACAAGTGGCTGACCCTCTTGAACCAAAAGTTGGATTTTCCGTTTCCAGTCAATATATAGGTGTATTCTCGGATTTCTTGATCAGGTGGAATGTCCCCAAGAGCGTCTTCAGATCCAAAGTCATCCTCAGATTCGCTAATCTCATCGTTGTCTCCCATCTCATTCAGATTCCACTGCTTGTGAAGCGCACCCACCAAGATATTGTATAAAAATGGTGTGTGTGTTGAAATCAGAAGATTTTCACGGCAATCCTTCTCAACTTGTGTGAAGAACGACTCCTTGACGTTTTTAGAGCTTTGGAATGATCCATGAGGATAGTCGCCCTGCGGGGGCTGCTGACTTGCAAGAATCTTGATTGCCTGGTTAAAACATAAAAAAAATTGGCTTCTGTTCAATCACATCATTCGTGTAGATCTACATTACCTCATCTTGAATAAATCTGGCCCATGCATCACGGCCTGGGCAAGAGCTCTTAATCTGATTAGCCATAGCCTCAACCAGGATCATTGTTGAATCAATGCCTGACTCAGCCCAATAACGTCGCCGATATGCAAGCTCTGAATTATTTGAGGACAAGAAGTGTAGCATAAAAGATTTTGGGGACATCTGGCAGGGTAGAGAATTGAGCGCATCACACACTGCGAGTACTTTCTGGTCCATTTGCTTGATTTTATGCGATTATAGTGTGATTTTCTATACCTGAGCCTAAAAGGATGTGAGATGGAATTCCGAGACAAAGGCTTTTAAGTTTTATTGAAGATGGAAACTTGTATCTAACATCTTGCCTTCATTAGGTATCTTACAGAATCTCTCACAGAATCTTCAATGTTTACTGTGTATGTGATATATTTGAAGCTACAGGAAGCCGGCGCGGAATTATTTGGAATATGCTCTGCCTGTACAAAATGACTAGATGCGTAATATGACAAAAATTGTGTTTTCAAAGGTAAAAGAAGGGGGGGTGGGGAGCATGAAACTTGTCATGAGATGTATGGAAAAAATTGCCAAAAGTAGGGCTTTCACCTGGTTCCACGGGAGTATACCATTTGTGGGAGGAAGGCACCGGGTAAGGCGGCGGGAAAAAACTCCCAGCAAAAAGTGGGAAGCTCCCAAGCCAAAAATTTGACATTACTTTCAAGTCCCTCCTTTGGAGGTCGCGCTTCGCGCGAGGGCGCTTTGCGCCAGCCCAGGCTGTACCAAGGCCCTCCAAAGTGTGGGACTTGTGTTAGAGCATCTCCATGGGCGTCGCTAAACACGGTCGCTATCCCACATTTAGCGACCCGAGCCCAAAAAACACCCCCACCGGAGTCGCCATATGCGTCCGTATTTTACGTTTTCATCCTCCAATCCGTATCCAGTCCCTACATGTAGGGATTGGATACAGATGCTGTATCCAAGGGGAATCACATAAAATACTGTGTTCCCCTTGTGAAACATGCAGCCTACACAACACCACTCCCCCCCAAGTCCCCCTTTTTTTGTGGACACAACCGCAACTCCCAACCTGAAGATGGCCAAGCCAAAAACCCCGGCCCAACCTGAAGACAAAACCAAAACACCTGGCCGATTGAAGAATTATACTGAGACGGAAGATCTTCAGCTCTGTCGATCGTGGCTTGAAGTCAGTGAGGATCCGAAGCAAGGAACCGATCAGAGCTACAACGCTTTTTGGGATTCAATTGCTGCAAACTACAACTCTCACCTCCCTAGCGCTAAGAGGACCGGAAATAGCCTCAAGAATCGCTGGTGTGATCGAATCCAGAAGGAAGTCAACAAATTTTCCGCTTGTGTGAATCAGATTGATAAACAAAATCCAAGCGGGACAAATTCGGCCAATTGTTTCACCATGGCAATCCAGCTTTTCTCTAGTCTATATGATAAACCGTTTGTTTATCTTGGCTGCTACGAAATACTTTTGGCCTCGCCAAAATGGAACGATTACTGCCGTGGCTTGGACAAGAAGAAAGATCAGTCGAAGACAAGTAAAAGGAAGCTTTCGGAAAGCACTCCAACTCCCTCAGCCGTGTCTCTATCTACCGATGTACCAACTCTAAGTGAAACTGACGAGAAAGAAAGCTCCAATGACAATACTAGTGGTCCTCCAAGCCGTCCAATTGGTCAAAAACAAGCAAAACTGAATCAAGCTGCCGAGGTCGTTGCAAGCAAGACTCAAGAGGCATTTATGATGATGGCGGTGGCGCATGGTCAGATAGCTGAATCAAACAAAAAACAACGAAAAATCCTTCAAGCTCAGCAAGAAGTCATGACTCGCATGGCAGACGAGGGGATCATGTGCAAGGATTTGTCTGGGGCAAGCAATCAAGTCAAGCGCTATTATGAGTTTGAGCGTCTCAAGATTATCAACAAGATGGAGGCCGAACAAGCAGCTCAGACCTCGGCCAATCAACCTTCTTCCAGCACACACCAACTGGCCGAATAATTTTTTTTATTTCCTTGTATGTACTGTTTGAGACTGAGAAATACAAACAGATTATAATAAATTATTATATTTTTGAGAGTGAGTGAGAAAAAAGTGAGAAACGTTCAAGAAAAGAATTGAACAATAACATGTTTTCAGTCAGAGGAAGGGAGATCGACCTCTTCACTGCTGTCTGTCTCCATTTGTCCCTTGTGGACCCACAAGTGAGCAATGAGATCATCACGTAGAGCATAATGATGTTCTGAGTTTCTCATGTTCCGATAGTTGCGGATGAAAATTGAAAGGTCCCTTGATCGCTCGGCAGCCGGAAGAGTCAATTGTGATCTGGAAGCTGAATCGTATATATAATCATGAGGGTCACTGCGTTCGTTCTCCACAATCATGTTTTGTAGAATGATGCAGGCTCTCATGATGATTTGAAGCTTTCTGTGATTCCAACCGAGTGCAGGTCGTGCTACAACAGCAAATCGTGCTTGAAGAAGGCCAAATGCTTGCTTGACGTCTTTTTGGCACGATTCCTGCATTTTTGCAAAGTACTACAAGAGTTCTCTTTATCAGATCCTATTCAATCATGAGATGATAAATAAAAACCTACTTTTCTTTGAAGGCCCTGAGGCTGTGATATCGTTTTGATTAATGTTGACCAGTCTGGGTATATTCCATCAGCAAGATAATACCCATGATGATAAGTATTCCCATTGATCTTGTATTCACACGGAGGCGTTTCCTCGTTCAAGAGATTTTGAAATAAGGGAGAAGCATCGAGTACATTTTTATCATTATGAGATCCAGGCATTCCAAAGAAGGCATGCCAGAACCAAAGGTCCTGTGAAACAACAGCCTCAAGGACAATAGTAGGAACCTAAAGATAACAAAAACATCATCAAAAATTGAACAATACAATGATCAAAGCTGCATTGAAATTTACCTTTTCTTTTCCCTGGAACTGTCCAGCCCAACCTGTAGGGCAGTTTTTCCATTCCCAATGCATGCAGTCAATCGATCCAAGCATCCCAGGAAAACCTCTGTCTTTTCCAACAGACAATAACCGCCTAACATCAGCTTCATTCGGTGATCTGAGGTATTCAGTGCTGTACAAATCGATGATAGCCTGACAAAAGTGATCGAGGCTCTTGTGAGAGGTTTTTTTTTTTTTTTTTTTTTTTTTTTTTAAGTGTAATTTCGCCATTGGCATTGCACACTATGAATTTAAGTAACATCGAGGTTTGTATGTACAAAAAATAATTCTGGCAAAATTACGGTATAACCGCTAATGACCTAAAAACATTCGAGTGGCTAACAAATGGAGTTATAAAGAGAATAGGAAAAGGAAAAGAGAAAAGGAAGAAAAAGAAAGAAGAAAACAAAGAGAGAAAAACAAATGTCGAGATGCTATTCAGCATCCTACAGGTAATTGATCGGCGAAACGCTTGATAGTTTTCAAGAATCGTGAAATGGGTTCATCGGCCTTCCTGTTCCATAAGGACTTGTCGAGTTGATTGGGATTGAATCGAATTTTGAGTCTTCGAAGATCCCTTCTTAGCTCCATTCGATGTCTTTTAGTCGCGGGACAAAAATTCATCAAATGGCCCACAGTTTCCCTACTTCCGCATCTAGCGCAAAGAGGGTCAAAACTTCTATGAATGCGAAATAAAAAGGTGTTCAGTGTGCAATGCCCCGATGCCAATTGATTAATCAAAGAGCTTAATGCAATGTGCATCTTCGAGGGTATTGGTTGTCCTACAGCAACCCGGGGAGCCAAGACCATCCTTTGAATTTTGCCAATGTTTCCCTTGATAAGAAGTTGCGGAGTGGAGGGGGACTCCACCGCCTCTCTAGCAAGTTGATCCGCCAACTCATTCCCGCTGATATCCGCATGGCCTGGACACCAGACAAATGTAATCTGTGTCTCAGTTGGAATGTCGGTTATGATCTTTTCAATCTCTCCAAACAACCATTGCCCCGGTAGAGGCGCCTTTGGATTCTTGGTCCTGAGGATGACTCCTTGATTATCCACGTAGATCAGAAGCTTGTCAAATGGAGCTGTCTTGCAAATTTCATTTGCAAGACCAACCGCCGCCAGGATGCCAGCAGCCTCGCCCTCGTGATTTGATATTGCAGACGTCTTCCCCAAGAAGAAAGCACTGTAGACATTCAATTTTGGACAGATGGCCGCCCCCGCACCTCCTTTAACAGGATGGTACGATCCGTCGCTGAAGACTTCCAATACCCTGGAGTTTGAGGAGTTAGATGAGATTGTAGACTTAACAGCGTTTAGTGCATCTTCTTTGTTCATTTCCAAATTGAGATAATGAATAACTCGTTGGCCTGGTGGTGCATAATCGTATGAGAGGTGGATCAATTCCGGATCCATTGCCATGGCTGTTTCCACTTGCTTTCCAGCTAGGCCCACCCGAGCAGCATCAGCCATTCTGGTTGTTGTGCTTGCCCTACTGGCAAGGATGAAGTCACGAATGGAATTATCAGCTTTGATGGTAACAAGTTTTCGGAAGAAAAACGAAAAACTTGTCCTGCATATTTCCTCATAAAACTGCGGAGCCGCTAAGTTTTCATTGATGTATTTCGATGAGGTGGACTTGAAGACCCCCAACGTGAAAATTCCTGTCAAACGATTGATTTTATCCGCCAATGCCTTGACCTTCCCCTTGTTGGGCTCGGTGGCCCATATGGCTGCTCCATACGTCAGTCGTGGGAATAGAACACTTCGAATCAATTTAATCCTGTCAGCTTCACCAACAACCCATCTTGAATTGCCAAATATCCTTAGCTGATTGATTGTCTTGGTCGCCTTCTCTTCTAGCGCTCTGAAGTTGCGATTGAAAAGCAGTTTACGATCGATCCAAGCCCCCAGCCATTTAACCTCCGAAACTGACTTAATCATTCGAGATCCAAATGGAAAGTCTTCAGTCGGAGGGCATCTTTTTGTCAGCCAAAGGAACTGAGCCTTGGCCTGATCAAAAATCGCCCCATGCGTGGTCCCCCATTCAAGTGATCTTTTCCCTTCTTGAATCAATCTGTCCCGAGCATCTGTGGAGGAGTGCCCCGCAGCCAGGTGCACCACATCATCAACATATCCTATAGACACAACATCTGCCTGAGTAGTAAAACATTGATTCAGTAACGTATTGTTGTAAATAATATATAAGATTACCGATAAGGGGGATCCCTGCGGTAGCCCGATGTTAATACCAAAGGGTTGGGAGACGAATTTGTCTAATCGGATTGTGGTTGCCCTGTCCTTTAGAAAATCAGCTATGATCAGTACTAAGTATGTTGGGCATTTGACCTTGAATAAATAATGGATTAATCTTGCCGGGTGAACAGATGGGTACGCCGACTTGACGTCCAAGAATAATGCGGCTACAATCTTCCCCTCTTTCCACTTGGCTCTGACCCAGTGGTCCAGAGCAAAGAGGGCGTCTTCAGTACCGGATCCTTTGCGGCCGCCAAAATGGCCAGGCGCTAAAATACCTTTGGTTTCGGCCCACGCCGTGATCCGTCGAGCCACAATGAGCTCGAAAATCTTCCCCATGGTACTGAGGAGGGCAATTGGTCGATACGCGGCTGGGTTTGTGTAATCTGGCTTGCCCTGTTTGCGGATGATGGCCGTGACCGCCACTTTCCAAGATGCCGGGAATCTGCTCTGAATAATAATATTGTCATATATTTTGGCTAAAACCGGGGCCAAGGACGAGGAGAGGCACTTAATCAATTCGTTGGTTATTCCATCAATCCCAGGAGCCTTCTTGGGCCTGATGCGACCAATTGCGTTGGACACTTCGCTGGCTGAGACCGGAGGGTAGTTAACAAAACGACATTCCGGGTTCAAGTGAATATCAGAGATGTCAATTGGGACATTGGTAACAGAAGTGCCATCAAAAAGCAACTTAGCCATCTGTTCCTGATCTTGGACTAGAGCTCCCTCTATATTCCTAAGAGGTAGAACACCCCCACTTGCCGTCCTATTGGTGAACCGTAAGATCTTGAACAAGTCGGTTTCCAAAGGGTCTTCCAGGAAACGGCGCCAGTTTTTCTGTTTGAGCGAATGGACCAGAGACAAAAAGTAATTGTTCCATTGTTTGTAACAGTCGATAGCTTCAGGTGACTTAGCTAAAATCATCCATTTACGCGCCCTATTCCGCGTGCGTAAGACCGGGTCCAGCGTCTTCCTGCACCACCACGGTTTGGCCTTGTCCACATTAACCTGAACTCACCTCCCCAATGCTTCCTGAATCGATTTGACAGAGCTGGTCAGCACTTTGACTTGTTCATCCGGGTTGCTTGAGTTAAGCAGTCCCTGGGGGGGAAACGAAGTCAAGAGGTGTGACAACTTATCTTCATTCAAGTTGTGCCAATCAGGGGGACTCCAACGATAGGCCTTCTCGTGTCGGCGGGCCGTAAGATGGAGATGAAGTGCTTGATGATCCGAGCCAAAGTTCTCATTGGAGATCTCGGCAGTCTTGATGAGCCTAGCCCCTAAAAAGTTAGCCCACAAAAGATCAATAGTAGAACCTTTTCCCTTGGATGAGTAAAAGGTGGGGATATGTTTGGGTGAAGCAACTCGAAAACCCAGGCGAGATAGGAAACTTAGCAAGGTAGAAGATATTGCCTCCTGTTTACGACATCCAGGGGGGTTCCAATGTCGATGATGCAGGTTTGAGTCCATGCAAATGAAGGTCGGGATCTGCCGGGAGTAAAATTTTGTCAGCCAATCCTCAAGTTTCACAATGGACGGGAAGTTGGGGGGGGGATTGTAGATATTCAAAAGTTGGAAAGATTTCCCTGATTCCAGTCTGACTTCCAGGCCAATGAGGCATTGGGAGCCACCGTTGAGGATCTTGATGAACTGAGAGGGGATTGATTGCTTGACGTAGATGATTGCTTTGTGGCGTTGATGCCAGGACAGCGGAGAATGTTCATGGGCAGAGTAAACCCGCCACGCTGAGTGTTGGGGGGGGTTCAAGTCGAAGGGATTTACCCACGGTTCTTGAAGGATGAGGAAATCGAAGGTCATCGCTGAATTGAGAAGACCCAAAGTCACTGACTTGGATACATGGCAGTTGAGTTGAAGAATGGATAAAGTGAGATTTGATGTGTTAAGTGGTTGAGCTGATGCGATCAGGTCGTGTTGAATGGTCTGTAGGTGCTGAAAACGTTGTGGGGACTGAGTTAGTTGAGGATTATCGAGGGTTACTGAGGTTGTGCTTATCATTGAGATGATAAACGACGCTTCTCGAGCCATGCCTTCTTGAATGGGCACAATTGATCAAATGGGGTGTGATTGACATCTGAGATGCCAGCAATCTTGTTCTTGAGGCCTTCTTTGCATAAAACACAAGATTTGACGCCTCCAAGGCCCTCGGGGCATTCATTAGTCGAGTGAGATCCAGCACACTTGGCGCAACGAGCGGTTTCCCGGCACCATCGGCCAAAGTGTCCCATCCGGAGACACTTGAAACACTGCGGGGGGCGTGGCTTGAATCGAGCGGTACGATGGAAATCGTAGTTCAGAAAAATTCCCGATTTCTCGACTCGAGCTGCGAGATCCTTGTTGTTGAAAGAGAGAACTAGAGATCCCGCTTTCTTGTCGTTCGGTTCGTTGGAGCCCATCCATCTTACACGTACGAGGTCGGTGGTTTGAAAGTTATTTTCAGACGCGAGAACGTTCAGATTGGTCGGTTTGGCAATGTCGAAAGATTTTGGAACGCCGTGCACCATGATCGAGTAAGTACTAGGGGATGATTCTAGATCCGGATGTACCTCCTTGGACCAGAGGTGCTTGTTTTCAGATAGCCACTTCTGATGGCTCCGATTCTTGATGTAAAAGGATACATCTCCTGACGGGAGCATGCTCGCTCCTCAAATGGTAACATTCTCGCCATCAGCCGTGGCTCCGAGCTTCAGTAAGGCCTCGTTTGCTTTCTGTACAAGGGCCTGTCTAGGCACATCCTTCAACGTTGTGTTCAGGGGGTTCGAATGAATGATAACCCTCTTCGGTTTCAGAGACGTCAGGTTCCCATTGGGGGGCGGTCGAACGGAGGGAGCAGAAAGAGCCGATTTCGACGCGACTACTTTTGCGAACGACTTCTTGATACCTTCAGGGGCTGGTTGTCCAACTTCGACGCGTCTTTCAAGGTCCGAAAGGCGTGTCAACACGGCGGACAGCTGATCATTATTCGCCTCGAGTCGACGCATCATTCGTTCTGAGCTGGCAGACAATTCCAAGATGATGTCCACGAATTGAGCATCAATTCTGACTGCACCAGTCGCATCCCGACTGGATCGATCTGACAGAAGTTTGACCAACAAGGTATGAAGGCTAGACGTGGGTGGCATGACTGCCGGTGTGGCGGGAGGCGCGTCCGGGGCAACGTCGGCCAACAGCGTGTCGTCTCTCATCGACGTGTCGCCGTGAGGGGTTGGGTCGGGGGGTCGAAGGGGAGGGAGCATGAGAGCTCAGCGGAAGGGAAGGGAAAAGGAGAAGGACTTTCTGTGTGTGTTGGGGGGGAAGAGGTGGTGAGTTGTAAGTGGAGGGTAAACGGGGTAAATTTTTGGTTGCGGACAGAAAGATGGGGTTGATTCCCCAATACGTAGATATTCATTGCATGTGTCGCCTGCGTTTCCATAAGCTAGTATTTGCATGGCTGAAGTGATCTTCTGCAATGGGTGCAACCCGGGTTTTCCAGTTGCATCACATTTTTGAGCAAAACATCGGTCGTGTTCCGTGACATCGTGGACAATTTTTAAGTAGAGGTCTCTGTGCATGCGAAATCGACGGCGGAAGTAGTAGTCGGAATAGACAGCGTTTTCGGCGAAATAGTCCTTGTGAAGTCTCTCGTATCCTGCCTCAAAATCTCGATGGAGGTTTCCTGACCGGCCTTTTTGAGATCCACCATGTGTGGTATGGCTTGTTGTTTCGGCATCGGCTTGTTCTTTTTCTGCTTGAAGGATGGCCGATCCACCTTGGAGAACCGCAAGCTGGCCAGTATTCAATAACGCCATGATTGAGCCTTGTGTGCTGAGAGTCTTGATCAATAAATGTTTTCGATTCATTCCAGTAGAGTTGTTCCGGGGTCTAGTAGAGTTGTTCCGGGGGAGACGGGATGGAAATAGCGACTCAAAATGGCTACCGCCGCTGTTTGCCGCAGCAGATTGGGTATGTAAAGCTGGTAGTAGGGTCGCCAAATGAAAAATTTGGCGACCGGGATATACCGACGCCCGTGGAGATGCTCTTAAGTCAGCTAAAATAGCGGCTTGGGCCGGGAGTCGCTTTCAAGTCGATTCCAGCAGGCCTGACGTGTGGCCGTGGTGATATTTACATATTTACAACATAAATATTTATTTATTTTTTGTAAATAATATTTAAGCTTATGCTGTCAAAGCCTGAGGGTGGCGAAAATTTCTGAACAGTTGTGAACATCGCAGATCATGAGAGGCTCGGACAACCCTGAGAGGTCAGCATGAAGTTTGCTCAACAGCTTTTCAGGGGTTTTCAAACCTCAAGGACACAGCCTGCATCAAGCATGGCAAGTTAATATGATGATTATTTACATCTTGCTGCAAACATAGTAGTTGCCCACATCTCACGTCGACTTCGTTCCCCTCCTTTTGTGTGATTCTTACTATCGCTGCTCGTTGCGAGCTGCGATCACTCACTTTCCTTCAGCCTACAAACTTCTTTCCTCTACCGACTGCAACACACACTGCGTTCCGAATTCTCTTTCTACCTTTCACTCGGGAAAATTCTGGATTGGTGTGGCGTTTTTACACTCCAAGTCTTAGCTTCGATCTCCTACTGAGGTCGATCCAGTTTCCCATCGGCTTATCGGGGATTCAAGTCCTATCATCATGAATCATATTTATCACTTCGCTCTGGGGTTGCTCACCCTGTTGGCATGGTCAAATGTCGTCACCGCTATTATCAAGGGGATCAATCCACTCAACCCTCCGTATCAAACCATGGACGGACAGTATGGATATAATCAATGCGGTACTGGCGCTTCTCCAAGCAGTAGATGCCAGTGAGTGTCTTGCCAATAGGCTTGGGAAACCCCATTGGAACCAGAATGGTAGACTGATTACTCACAATTTGATGGCAGAAATGTGCACATCAAGAGCGCCACAGACTTCTGCTTATTTGGTCGTGAGCATCCCTATTCCTTCCCTGCGGATTTGAACCGCATTATGAACTCACCACTTACCTTTTTGACAGCTCCGAGGTTTGCTGGAGTATCTGAAACAGAGCGGGAGGCTGTTTCCTATTGCACTCAACCTACCCACGGCACGCGCTTAATTCCACCGGGGACGTTCAGCAGCGTGCATTATGTGTAAGCATTCTACAACACCCGTAGCAGACGACGTCATCGTCCATTTCACCTATTGAACTATCCCAACATCGTACCCTTCAAGTACAGCTCTACCCCAGTGAGTCCCAACTCTGATCAGGTACATTTGACGAACAAAGAAGCTCACGGAAGCATCTTTATGAGAAAATAGCACTACGTCCAGATTACCGGCCGTGGAAATGTGAGTCAATGAAAAAAACAAAACAACAAATCACTTGGAATGCAGAAACTCATGTGATTTCATTGAGTGCCTCACCTTTAGTTCACGAAAATCAATGTCCCGGCTGACGACGATGGCGGTGAAATGGGTAGGTCGTCCGGCTCATTAAGTCACCAATGCAATCAAGTAGTGGAAATTTAAGTTACGGTTTTTCAACTTGGAACATGGTAACTCTGTAGACCCGAACAGGTAAAGGTTTCTCTCTTAGTAGACTAAAAGGTATGGTCATTACTGACTGATTCAACCTTTTTCGACTTCCCATTTAGCTGGGACAGTCGAGGAAATCCCATCGGTGAGATTACTTTCTTTTCTATCGAGAAACTTTACTACGTGCCATCGCAACGTCGGCGACGCCAAGGATGAAGAAAATTTGTAGTTTGTTTCACGGGGTTTCATGTTTTCTGAAATTGATCATGCAGGTGGTGTGGTATTTGGAAATGGTAACCAATTTGTACAATGGACCGAGTTTCTGCTTCCGGACGAATTTTGTATTCGTGCTTGCTACAATGGCCCCGATGCTTGGAGATACTGCAATCACATTTGTAGGTACCGCAGCCTAAAACTGGACGCGAACCACTTTCATTAACATGAATATTACCTCTCGAAATACTAGATGACTTGATGGCTTGTCGGTGGAACATCCCGGGGGACTACGGGCCAGGCTTTGATAGTTGTAAGGGAGATGATGTGCCTCGACCGATGGGTGAATGTGAGCCATTCATTTCCTTTTTATACCGGCTTCCATTTGATGCAGAGCCTAGAGTACCTATCAAAATCATTGATTTCGATTATTTAGACAAGCTCGCAAACGGTTCGATCTTCACCTGGCACCAAGATGATGGAAATCCACCGCCGCCTGGATTACCCGGGAAAGTGAAGACCTGCTCTAAGTAAGTGCAACAAAGTGCAACAATTACCACTAACGCAAGATGGAATCTGATATTCATGCCATGAAACAGCATTGCACCACCTGGAAGACTCTATGCTGATGGTAGAGGAAATCTGCCTTGAGCAAAAATTCAATGTATAGAAGTCAGCCAAAAATCTTTACAACATTTCTGTTCAATTTTTCAGCGGTGAACTAAACAAATAACGACGTTCGATTTGCATTGAAATGATGCTGCTATGACGTTGTACGTAGATACATAGGACAGTTGCCCATTCAATATCGGGCTTGCTCGCAATGTACGACAGCGGGGTTGGTCCATTGCGTCTGGAAATCTTCTCGTTGACTCGGACTGACTAGTGTGCAAGAATGGACAGAAAATAAATACCAAGCTCCTCTCATTTCAAGACAAGATTCTGCCTTGCATGCCTAACGTAACCAAGTCCCTCTCTTTGCGAAGGGGAGATGAGGGACCTAAATATGCCTTGAGTTCCAACTTACAAGCTTGACCAAATGCTAATTTTCTTTCTCATCGATGTTTGGCATTAAGTTGTAACTGAAATTCCTGCGGGAGTGGAAACTTGAACAAAAACTTAATCATCAGTATCAGTCATAACGGACGGTACCATGGGGGAGGGGGGGGGCAGAGAGGATAAGGCTTTTGAGGTAAAAACTGAATTGGATTCTTGTAATTCATGGGGTAAGCCAATAACAGTAGAATCAAGAGAGACAAATGGCTTGGGGATATGTAGGCTAAAGAGAAAAGCCCCCAATCAAACTTTTTTTCTGATAACCAACATGAGCCCAATATGATATTTGCTGAAGCTATGCTTGTGATAAAAAGGTTCACAGGAATTGAAATATATGATTTTCTTGATTACTTGAGTTTTATTTTATCTGTTGAGGACCATTTTATTCAATTCTTGTTGCCAGCATAAGTTGCCTAAGCTGAGAGGTTGGATATTGTATAAACTAAAAACAGCTTGAGGTTTGGTTCCTTCTGACTTTTTTTTACTGCCACTCCATCCAGAGCTTCAAAAATATAGATTCCTCCTTTGGCTAACCATCCCTTGAACATTTTGACCTTATTTTTCAAACTTAACATGTTTGGATTCCAGGAGAGGGCAATTTCAAACACTATTATGTTTGTAATCAAAAGGTCTGCCACAATACTAACAGATATGCATCTTTCAACAAAACACACAGAATCTGTAGAAATCACAGGGCTGTCACAAACTCCCTACATCTCCTTTTCTTTTCTTCAATCATCTCTCATTGACACCCTCTCTTCAAAACTGAACTCAACTCAATCATCAACAACCAAACTCCTCAAACTATCAACCCTATCATTCAGTAATCTCAATCTCATCATTATTCATCAAACACTTTGACCTCCCCTTATTCCTCAAACACTATCCTTTTTTGCTTTTCTCATTATCCTGTTTCCTTTCTCTTTCTTTCTCTTTGTTCTCTCAATATAGTTCTTAGCTTCTGTCTACCTGGTGAGATTTATCCAAATATCTCTTCTCTTCTCTTACTCAACAACTAACTTTTCCTCTATTCATTCCTCCATTTCTTTGCGCTTCCAATCCATTTTGTCTTGACTTCTCTAGTTCTTCAAGCCTCTTGTCTCCAAACTGTTGGTTTTGTATCTCTTTATTCTATGTTTATTTTTATCTTTTCTAATTGTTTCTTTCAGACTGCTAGCTCTTTTTAGGTAATGAATCATTCAATCAAAATTTATTTTGATGTCCTTAAAGTATTCAGCAAGCTCCTAAAAACTCTTCTCAATATGTTTAATTTCAGCAACCATGTTGGAGATTTTAGTTTGCTTATTTGCCAAACCTATTTTAATAATAGCCAATTGTTCTGCCAATTAATCCATTTGTTTTTCAGCAGGACCTTTAGATTTGGGTTGACTGCCAGCAACTGAATTATTGAGGTTCTAAAACATCAGACTGGGGTGTAAAAAAATGGTGGCAAATTAATTGCAAGCTTTTGGGAACCAAATATCAAAACTATAGGTAAGCTAAAAGTTGCAAAGCCTACACAGCACTTGCAAGATAGGTTTAAACTTAGTTTCAAATATTTTCAAAGTAGTAGATAAATTTACTCTTTGATAATGAAAAACTGGATGTTCTCTTTTGGAGTAAATGATAATAATGGTTTCATTTCTTGTTGTTTTTTGGATATGGTAAAGTTAATGACAAAGGTGAAACAAATATTTTTCCACCAAGGGAAAAATCCCTTGAGGCCTTGAGAACCAGAAATATTTAAATCTTTTACAACCCACAGAAAAACAGCTAAACAAGAGCACATTGTTTCAGAGCACCCTTAGCAAAAACCCAATGGAAAGAACATCTGCTAATTTGAAGAGTTTTAGAGACATACATAAGTGAAATAAATTTAGCTGTAACACTTGTCTTAGATTTGTATTCTTTAAGTGATTCATTAGCTTTTTTTGAAACAATTGTTGGAATAGTATTTGTGCTAAAACCCATGATTGATAGAAAAAACAAAAAACATGTGCAGTGCTTTCAGGCTCTGGTTGTTACACAAATATGGGAATGGTGTGAGACCTATGTATATAGGAAATACAGAAAACTATAGGATTTCTAGCAGAATTTCAGGACTGGGTAATTTCTTGGGTCTCTCCCTTTTTTTTCACTTCGGGTCTGCTTTGCAGACCCTAATTGTAAGAAATCTTCATAAGTAAAATGATGGGGGCTTTAGGGATATGACAGTCATGCCAAAGTGTGTTTGGAATGCCCTGTAATAATCCCAACCTTATGGCAGCTTATGAAACAGATTTATGTCCCCCACCCAAATGAGAAATATTGGGTTGAACTGATATTTCCTGTCATAAGTTGAATCTACAAGATTATCACTGGTTCCCACCTTCTACACATAACATTCCTCCTAGTAAAACCCAAAATTGCCAAGTGCCTCCAGCCCCCCTTCAATCTGAATCACCCATCCCTCTTCACCCCAGTCAGGCCTCTCAGATTCAGCCATCCTTTTCTCCAACCCACTGATTGCATGGAAGATTCCCTCCCTTAACAAATCGTTATATCCATTCACCCACCAACTTTCTGGTTACACAATCTTTCTGTTTGACTGGGCCACTCTTGCAATCACAGCAGAGTGAGGAGACTTTTCAGTCTCTCAGGACCTCATTGAACTCTCAAGATGAATGGAACTCCACCAAATTTCCTTCAACAAACTGCTCACAGCCAATTCCATCAAGCCTGACTGATTCTTCTAGCAATTCCACCAAACAAGCCAATTTTGGGAGCAATCCGGCATTTGGAATGTCTCCTCAATATTTTCAGAACTCTCAGGTTCAATCAACAGCTCCTTTGATCAAGCTCAGTGGTCCCACTCTTCAAATTAATCAAAATACTACTGTCTCCAATTCTACTGATGCCTCGGGAAAAAAAAACTTGCAATGGACTGGTGCAATGGCCAAAGCAGCATTAAAGCTCTATGCAGAAGCCACTTTGGACGGTAAGCAATCAGATGGGGGCTTCAAGGCAGATGTCCACCGCCATGTGGCCCAGAAGTTGAATTATCATTTTCCATGATCTGACTTTACCAAAAAGAAATGCAAATCAAAATTGAGCCAAGTCAGTTTTTTGTTTCATTGATTCATCATATAATATCTGGCTTACTTACTGATTTGGACTTGATAGACTTTCAAAAAGGAACACAATGCATTTTTTGCATGTTGGAACGCCAGTGGTTTTGGCTGGGATGAGATAAGATGTAAGGTAACTGCATCAAACAAGGTCTGGGAAAGCTTCCTTGTATTAAGTAGGTATGCCAACCTTGGAGTACAAGACATGTAGCTGAATAAACATACCAGTCCCATCCATATGCTCTCCGATTTAGGAACCAATTTTTTCCTGAATGGAACAATATTCAGATCATCTGTGGAACACGGGAAACTGGTCATTGCAAATCAACTTGATTGAACACCAGACCAAGAGTGCCGCTGAAGAAGGTGGCTCATCTGATGATGATGACCCAGGTTTTGGAAGGTCCGCACAAAATCCTTGTTGGAAACAAAAAAGCCAGTCAACTGGAACTGCATTGACCAGTGCCATCAAGAAACTTGTCAATGTCTTTGCAACTGAAAATTCAGCTCAATCCAGTTCTCAAATTCCATTGGAACCAAACCAGTCTGGGGGATCTTCTCATGTGTCAACCAGCAGTATGAAAACCAATAAATAGGTAGTGGAGGAGGCCTTCTCCTTGTTTCAAGAAATGTTTTGCTGCTACACTCCCCATGGAGCAGCTTGTGGTTGGTTTTAGTTTACTTGAAAACCCAATTAAAGCAAGAATGTACCTTCAAGACAATGAAATTGAAAGGTTGTGGATGATGCCCAAAGCCAACACTAAATCCTGCTGGATTTCAATTGAATAGTCAAGCGAGTGGTATAGGATTGGAAAGCACTTTTTTGATGCCCCAAATGTTTGCTCAACTACATTGTGTAAGGATGCATGTTGAAGATTGAACAGTTCTTCCTTTTTGCTTGGCCTGGAAAATGGGATTTAATGTTAGCAAATTGAAATCAATCATTTTGTGAGAATAAACCAAGTTACCTTTGGTTGGCCAGCCCTTGTTCTTGCAGGTGGTAGCACACACCTTGATAAGTTACAAGGATGCCATGGCTTAATGGGTATCCTGTGTCTGCTAAGTAAAATGAACCACTTGGAATACAAAAATAATTTGCTCAAGCATGGGAGAGAACTCTAGAATCATGTGCTGAACCTTCCCAGCCAGCACACAGATAAGTAAACTTCATATTGAAATTGACCACTCCTAATACGTTTTGGCTGAGAGTACCTTTCTGATTCCAATATGCTGGACCAAGAGCCTTGGGAATCTTGGATTCAACATGGACACCGTCCAATGCACCCAAGCATTTGTCAACAAAGGGCAAATATTTTGGGCTATCCATGACAGATGTATGCATAAAATTGGGGATGGGTGGCTTGATGTATAGGGGTTCAAGTCGCATCACAAGCCTGATGATATGATGAAAGATATGCGAGATGGTTTCTCCACTATGTTGGAATTGATCTTGAGCCTGTCTGTTGCTAGCTCCTTGGCCAACAATGTACATGAAGATTGCTAACTGCTCTTCCATTGAGAGAGTTTTTGATGCTGGGTGGGTGTATAGGTGGGACAGCTTTGTTTCAAGTAATTTGAATGTGTTGGAATTCAACTCTAGCATAGTTTGGCATCTACAATGATTGCCACGAAATAGAAAGTTGGTGTAAGCGGCGCCGCCAAGTGGACTGTTGTTGTATGGCGTCCTGACATAGCAAGAGCACTCATAGATCATGGTTATTATGACCAGAATCATGGTAATCTGCATACCTAAACGGAAATTGGAGTTTTGGCTTTGGGAGTGTAACATCATATTGGATTCTTCACTATTGAGAGAATTGGAACTTTTGGATGGTGACTGCTCCAAACTGCCACCTACAATAATCAAAGAATAAGAGACTTCCAATCACCCCAACAAGAAATAATCATCAATGTGCAAGGTCTGTCATAAGTGAAATTGGGAAAATCCAACCTTATTTCACTTTTGACAATGGTTTCTCAAAATTCATTACAATCCAGGACTTTGAAACGGACCCTTAGATAAATTTATGTGTTTGGATACTCAGGGATAATTTTGAGGAGATGGGAAGACTGTTAGGCCAACTATATGGATTTACAGAAAAATAAAGACTCGCTGACAGAATTTCTGGACCTTTTAAATCTTGGGTCTATCCCTTTTGAGTTGTAACTGATATTTGATTTATTCTAGTAAATTTCTTGATATTGTAATGTGTTTTAACAGTGGTTTCTAAGAGGTAGAGAGGACTAAGTAAAAAAGATTTTGCCACAAGAAATATTTCCTATGACTCTTTACAACCTTTTTATAATCTATAGGAACTAGTTTGGAACAGTCTAGAAAAGAAAAGAGTTTTGGGAAAAGACTTCTTGAATGAGATAGAAAGAGGTAGAATGTTTGTACTAAACTCATAGTTACAAGCTTACATGTAGAACTTTGTAAATTTATAGCTTCTAGTTTGTTACAAAGACAAAGTAACAAAGATTTTGCTAGGAGGAAACATTTCCTCTGCCTAACTACAAGCTATTTATAATCTACAGACCACCACACCAAATCAGTTTTAAGATAAAAGAAAATAATGGGAAAAAAAGTAATTTTGAATGAAATAGAATAGAATGGAATATTCTAATTCTAAAATCATAGTTACAAATTTCAAATGTGAAAAATCTTTAGAGCATCATTACCGGTGTGGCTAGATTAACTTGTGGCTAAAGTTTGCTATTTGCTAAACTAAGTTAGCGCACCCGTTTCAACAATACCAATCGGCTGGAACCAACGAGCCAAACTGGCTAGCTTCAGAACGTCATGCTCAACCGCACCAATAAACGACGCCGCTTGCTTGAGGATTTGTTTGGATCGGACACAGACAAAGAAGACAATATTTACTCTGGAGACTTCTTCTTCAAAAGCGACGACGATACAGACTCCATCTTCCCAGACTCTTCTCCTATTTCTCCCTCTCCCTCTTCTCCTTCTATCCCTGAACTCAATCCGGCCCGTAATCTCAACTTGTCTCTGATCAATTCTGAAAGCTCTTTCCGGTTCTCTTCAACGACTTTCTTTTTCTGTGGGTGATCATCGATCCAATCAGTCCAGCCCCGATCAACATCAAGAGTATTGGATTTACGTCTTACTTTCATCAATCGATCGATCTCTTTGACCGAGCTGAAGAGCGAGAGTTGAAGGAACTTGTCAAGAAGATTGGCTGATATATCGAGCTTATCGACCAACGAGTTAAATGTGTACCATTTCAGTGGGACGGGATGATTGATCAAGTCTTGCATCATCGAATGATGGTCTTGGGTGATTAATTTTGAGAATGTACCACTATGCGCTCTGATCTCTTTATTGCTAGTAACTCCACCAGTTTGGGCCTGATGATGATCATCTAGTAGGGCTTGTTCAATCGGATAATCTGTCGAGAGATAGACAGCCTCCAAGCTTGGATATGAATTTTTTTTTGCTTCTTGTTTGCTAACATCTCGTCCAACTTTTCAGCTTGCACAATTGTTTGGTGAAAACCGTCCAAGATGAAGCTGTTTTGGTCGGGAACGCTTTGGGGCCAGGAACAGAGGAATAATTTTCTATTGATTTTCTGTCTTTCTTGCATGTACAGTGCCTAGACAAAAGTTTTTGTCGGGGGATATTTTTTTTTTAAAAAAAAGGAAAAAGAAAATTGCCACGGGATATTTTTCTTACTGGGTCCTCAAGGACTGATAAGTATGAATTTACCACTTTTGTAACTACAAATGATAATAAAAAAATACTAAAAATTAACAAAGTTTTCACTAATTTTTTACATTTTTTAATAATTTTTTTGAGAGAAATAAGAAAGTGCTGTGGGGAGTGTTGAAAGTGGGGAAGAGTAATTATAAAAGAAAAAATTGATTTTTTTTATTTTTAATATTATTTTTTATTTTTATTTTTATTTTTTATGTTTTTTTATTTTTTTACAAGATCGATGCAATCCAAGACGGGCTGTTTGAACTTCTTGTTGATCCGATTCGAGCGGGTGTTGATCCAAGCGGTCAGGTCAAGGAAGGGTACAATATCATTTGGTCGGTCGGCGGAGAAGGCCTCGGTGGACTTGAAGGTGCACAGTCGGTCGTAGAGCTCGGTGATCGCCTCCGTAAACTACCTGAACCTCTGATCTAAATCTGTGATCATTTTGAACGGCTTGGACTCATAAATGGAGATAAGACATTCTAGGGCATTGGGTAGGTCTTCACATGGATTGGAGTTGGCTTTTCGTTCGGTTGAGTGATGACGCCTAGTCATCTAAAACAGAAACAAAACAACATCATCAGTAAGATTGAAGATGAAAATTAAGAAGAAAAACTAACCTTTTCCGTTGATTGATCGCCGACGAAGTTGGTTGTATGTAACTTTGAAGGAGGAAATCCGACTCGGATGGATTAGAACAGTCAGTAAGTTTCACTGACATTTCACAAAAAAAAAAAAAAAAAAAAAAAGAAAACCCGCGACAAAAACTTTTGTCTAGGCACTGTACATAGAATATTTACATGCAATTAATTATAAAAAGATTCATCACATAATGAGAGGATCAATGATTGGGTCAACTTCATCTGATTCATTATTGTATTCAGCATTGCTGTCAGATGAAGACTTCTCTTGAAGAGAGTGTGATCCGTAGTTAGAAGAATATCTTGATCCTTCATTGTTTGGGTTTGAGTTTGTTGATGCACATCTCCTTTCCCCCACCTGTTTGCGCATGTCTTGTAAAATCATCTCCTTTTGGAGTTGCAAGAACTCCCGGGAGATTTCATCAGGTAAGTCTTCTATCTTCTTTGACATAATCTCCATGTTAGTCTGATTCACTTCAGCTTTAGCAACTGCTGATTGTATTTCGTTTGTTTTTTTCATGGAAAGAGTTTGGTCGCGGTAGTTGCTTGCCTGATTCAAAAGCAGTTTCATTTTTTTTTGCGTTATAATCGTTTTCCATGAGTGAACGTTTAGTTGTATGAACTCCTGGGGGTCGCTTCCAGGAAGTACCAGAATCTGGCTGGGGAGTCAAGCTGGATTGAATGGTTGAAGGGGTTACAGATTGAGTCCCAGGCGTAGAAGGAGTCGGAGCCTGAACCAATGGTCCCAAAACTTGAATGGTATGACTCTCAGAAAAGTTGTTCCACTTTGGTGAGTCCTTGAGGACCATCCGGGCCGGCTTGTAGGGAAATTGTTTTCCCTCTTGCTCGTAATAGGCCTTTTTTGAATCAGGAAGGAGATCGGTCAAGACAGAGCCAGATGGTCGACTTTTTTCAAGCTTTCCGTATATTCCTGAGAATTTCAGAGTAGATTTCTGTATGTGTCCCCAACTGCAAACAGAAATCAATTGGGAAAAAAATCAGATCAAAAATTATGAAGATGGAGAGGATAGAGAACAAACCGGTGCATGCAGTGGCTCCATTCTCTTTCAATACCAGTGGCATAGACATTGAAATCCTCGGCAACTCTTTTCCAGAATTCATCTTTCTTTTGCCCAGTTGATCAGATAACGTCCTCAGAGATTTTCAGCCAGCTTTTTGCAAGCTGTTCATCATCTGGTGGGAGCCAGTTTGGACCGCATTTTGGTGGCATTGTTGAATTGAGTGTGGAAGATATGTAGAGGATATGGATATATGGCAAGGTGAGATAGCCTTGTGCAGCTATTGTAGCTATTGTAGCTCTAGCTCAAGGTTTAGTTCAGAAGCTAACCATTGCTATATGTAGCAATGGTTAGCCGGAATTATAGCTTCATGCTATTTTGGCTTGTGCTTAGCTCAGCCCAGTGCGGTTGAATTTTTCAGCTAAAGTCCTTAGCTCGTGCTAAACTAGCCACCAGTAATGATGCTCTTATCTACATATAACTAAAGGAATGGCCTTTGCAAGCCAAACAAATCCTGACACCTTTGTTCAGTTTCTAACGCCAAGGGCAACATTCCCTATTTAATTTCTAACACCAAGGACGACATTAGAAACTTAAGTAATTGTTTTTTTTTCGCTATTTTTTTTGCTTTTTTTTCCCTTTTTTTACTTTTTTTTACTTTTTTTTTTTTTTTTTTTTTTACTTTTTTTTTTTTTTTTTTTACTTTTTTTTTTTTTTTTACTTTTTTTTACTTTTTTTTACTTTTTTTTACTTTTTTTTACTTTTTTTTACTTTTTTTTTTTTTTTACTTTTTTTTACTTTTTTTTTTTTTTTTTTACTTTTTTTTACTTTTTTTTACTTTTTTTTACTTTTTTTTACTTTTTTTTACTTTTTTTTTTTACTTTTTTTTACTTTTTTTTACTTTTTTTTACTTTTTTTTACTTTTTTTTACTTTTTTTTTACTTTTTTTTACTTTTTTTTACTTTTTTTTACTTTTTTTTTACTTTTTTTTTACTTTTTTTTACTTTTTTTTTACTTTTTTTTTACTTTTTTTTACTTTTTTTTACTTTTTTTTACTTTTTTTTACTTTTTTTTACTTTTTTTTACTTTTTTTTTTTTTTTTTTACTTTTTTTTTTACTTTTTTTTACTTTTTTTTACTTTTTTTTTACTTTTTTTTTACTTTTTTTTTACTTTTTTTTTACTTTTTTTTTACTTTTTTTTTACTTTTTTTTTACTTTTTTTTTACTTTTTTTTTACTTTTTTTTACTTTTTTTTACTTTTTTTTTACTTTTTTTTTACTTTTTTTTACTTTTTTTTACTTTTTTTTTTTTTTTTACTTTTTTTTTTTCTTTTTTTTTACTTTTTTTTTACTTTTTTTTTACTTTTTTTTTACTTTTTTTTTTTACTTTTTTTTTTACTTTTTTTTCACTTTTTTTTCACTTTTGTCACTTTTTTTTTGCACTTGTTTTTTGAACTTTTTTTTGCACTTTTTTTTTGCACTTATTTGTTGCACTTTTTTGTTGCCCTTTTTTTTGGCTCTTTTTTTGGCTCTTTTTTTTGGCTCTTTTTTGGCTCTTTTTTTGCCTTTTTTTGCTTTTGTTGTTTTGCTTTTTTTTTGCTTTTTTTTTGTTCACTTTTTTTTGTTTTCTGTTTTTGCTTTTTTTTGCTTTTGTTGTTTTGCTTTTTTTTGCTTTTTTTTTGTTCACTTTTTTTTGTTTTCTGTTTTTGCTTTTGTTATTTTGCTTTATTTTGCTTTCTATTTTGCTTTCTTTTGTTTTCTGTTTTTACTTTTTTGTTTTGTTTTGTGTTGTTTTGTTTTGCTTTTTTTTGTGTTCTGTTTTTACTTTTTTGTTTTGTTTTGTTTTGTTTTGTTTTGTTTTGTTTTGTTTTGTTTTGTTTTGTTTTGTTTTGTTTTGTTTTGTTTTGTTTTGTTTTGTTTTGTTTTGTTTTGTTTTGTTTTGTTTTGTTTTGTTTTGTTTTGTTTTGTTTTGTTTTGTTTTGTTTTGTTTTGTTTTGTTTTGTTTTGTTTTGTTTTGTTTTGTTTTGTTTTGTTTTGTTTTGTTTTGTTTTGTTTTGTTTTGTTTTGTTTTGTTTTGTTTTGTTTTGTTTTGTTTTGTTTTTCTGCTTTCTGTTTTTGCAATTTTTTTCCCTCTTTTTTCTGTTTTCTTTTTTCTTTGCTCTTTTTTTAATTCTCTTGCTATTTTTTGCATGAGCTGTATTCTTTTTCTTTTGTCCCTCTTTTTGTTTTGCTCTTTCTTTTTCTGTTTGTTTTACATACTTATTTGGTAATTTTGTTTTGACATTGTGCACACTTCTTCACTAAAGCAACCAATACTGTTGCTAACATTATAACAACCAATCATGTCGTTACCAACCAAAGTACATATATTGTAGACTGTTGCTGGCAACCAATTCACATCATTTAATTAATGTTGCTACCTGTCTAATAAATCAAATTTGTTGCTTGAAATTAAAGCCAGACTAACATAAAAAAAGTTAGATATAATGATCAACTCGATGAGAATAAGTAAGAGAAAGATTCACCAGGAGATGTAGTGTTCAGATAAAAGACAACCTAATAGCAGACTAGAGTAGGAGATAACACAGGACACTAAATTTGAATAAAGAAATAGAATGAGAATAATTAATAATGAGATTAGTTAATAATGATAATTGTTTGGATGAGTTTTCTCACCAAATTGAGATGATAAGAAGGCTGTGTTATAGAGAGTAAAGATGAGTCTTTAGATGAGTCGACAAAGTCAACGCGATAGATTTATAGAGGAGTTGACGAAGTCGATGAAGGTTTTTGGAAGAGTAAAAGAAGTCGATGAAGTCGATGCGGTAGTGAGAAGAAGAAATAAGAAGGATAGTCGATGAAGATGATATAAGGACAAAGATGACGATGGATATAAGTAGCAGTAGATTGTTAAGGAAGTGAAGTAAGGAGAAATTAAGTTTCTTATGGTCAAGAGGAAGTGGGTTTTTTTATAATGTTTCAGAGTTCATGATGTAGATGATCTTTTGGAGTTGATAATGGTCAAGAGATTGTGGTAATATATGATCAAGTAAATTAATGACGTCATTGAAGCGTCACAGCCATAATCTCAACACCCCCCACAATTTGATGAGAAAACAACTTCTACCATGAAGCATTTTTCACGAAGTCGGTTAAGAGATTCAAGATTGCTAGGTTTTGTGAGAGCGTCTGCGATCATTTCTTCAGTTGGTATTAGCTTGACCATAATTTCATTATTTTTATTCATATTTCGTAATTGCTTGATTTTTATGTCTAAATGTTTAGTTTTTGAATTGGATCCATTTTTTTTTAATTTTTCCAGAAGTCCCTGATTTTTGATGTGGAAGGTAGTAGGATTTAAATTTTCATCCCAAAGTTCTTCAATGAGATACTTGATCCATTGATTCTCTTGTACACCGTCAGATAAGGCATTCATTTCCGCCTCAGTCAAAGACATCGTTATATTGTGCTGCTTTTTGCTATTCCATGAGATAGGGCAAGATTTCCAGAAACATATAGATCCACTTCGTGATATTCTTGTTTCAATATCATCAGCCCAAGTAGCATCAATATAGTGATCAATGTTCTTAGATGAAGTTTCAGAGTCGGGTCGAAGAGTTAGTGATAGATCTACTGTTCCAGCTATATACTTCCAGCAGTGTATAATTTGTCGCCAGTGTTGAATACCTGGATCATTGTTGAAACTAGAGAGAATTGAAACAGCTGGTGCTAGATCAGGTCTAGTTCTACAAGCTAGATAGTTAAGAATTCCGGTATGAGTTCGGTAGTTAATTTTTAATTTGGCAAAGTCGGCTTTTTCTTTTTCAGTCGCTGGAAGCATCTGTATTCCTACAGAGAGAGGAGTTTTGACGGGTCGACATTCCTTAATCCCAGCAATTTCTAGTCCTTTTTTGATGAGTTTTTGTTGAGAAAGTCTTATACAATCGTTCTCCATCGTTAGATCCATTCCTAATAGTGTATCTGGATTGTGTGCCGATGAGTTGGGAAATCGTAACAGAAATGGTGATTCAAAAGCATTCACATTTCCTACCACCACCAAATCATCTATGTGAAAAAATATTATAGAATGTTTGTCTTTGTGTATAAACAAACATGGGTCTGCGGTAGATTGAACAAAGTTAATTTCAGCAAACCAAGATGTTAAGGTCTCGTACCAGCCAGCTGGAGCCTGCTTTAAACCATAAAGAGATTTATTCAGACGTAGATAAGGGGCCTTTCGATTAGATCCTTCTGGAGTTTTAATGTACAATTCTTCTTTGAGCGGAGCAAATAAAAAAGCACTCTTGACATCAAACTGTCGAACGGGTAGCTTTTTATCTACAGCTAGTAGTAACACGGCTAGCAAAGAGGTGAACTTTCCTGTAGGAGCAAAAGTGTTTTTGTAGTATTTTCCTTCTATTTGTCGAAAACCTTGAATACATAATCTCGCTTTCTTTCTTTCAGCAGCAGAAAGAGTAGCTGGTTTCGTCTTAAACGTCCAAGTTGTTCTGAGGAAGGATTCAGGTTGATCCCATGTGTCATCCCACACTTTATGCTCTTCGATATTTTTAAGTTCTTCATTAGCTGCTTCTTTCCATTCAGTTTTATCAATGGACTTCATAGCTTGTCGAAATGAATCGGGATCTGTCGTCAAGTATGTGTATTTTATAGGTTTTACACGTTCTGTTTGTTCTCTTAAAGATCTTGTTTGTTGAGGAGCAAGAATGGAAGCAATTTCTTCCTCTTCTTCATCTTCAGACCTCTCATTTGAGTTAGGTGACGATTCCTTTGAAGATTCATTAACTAGATCTTCCAAATTATTTTCACTGTCGTCGTCATCAATATAGTCGTTGACAGTGAACTCTTCTTCATCACAACAGTTGCTCTTCTTAAAATCTAGAAACCTTAGATGTTTTGTTTCTAGAATTCTTCCTGAATCCGTAAGAATTTTATAGGATCTCAATTCCTCATTGAATCCCACAAGAGTACCTAGACTTCCTTTCTCGCTAAGCTTAGATCCAGCCTTTCAGGTAATATCAGATAGGCAACTCTATTACCTATCGGTTTGAAGTACTCGATTGGAAGAGACCTATCCTTAAATAACTCAAAAGGTGACTTTCTACTTCTATGAGCAGGTATCTGATTTAGAGTCAGAGTGCTAGCCTTGATGATTTCATTCCACAAACGTTTATTCAATCCTGAGTCATTGAATATAGCTTGCACAGATTCCAGAATTGTTCTGTTGAATCGTTCGGCTAATCCATTTTGTTGTGGAGTATAAGCGTCAGAGTAACGAGCTTTAATTAAGTGTTCATTACAGAATTGACTCAAGTGTTTGTTGATAAATTCTGTCCCTCTGTCTGAATGAATGACAGTGGGATAATATCCGAATCTTCTGGCTTCTAAATCGATGGCTAGAGCAATTGTTTTCGCCACATCACTCTTCCTCTTCAATGGTATAGCAGAGCAATACCTCGTGCAGCTATCTACTACAGTAAGAAAGTATTGATGTCCCTCTCTAGACTCAGGAAAAATAGGTACAACTATATCAAGATGTAATTCTTCAAATGGCTTCGAAGCAACTGAGTGTCTTGAATGAAAAGATGCCTTAGTTATTTTAGTAACTGCACAAGCTTCACATGAGTTGTAGTTCCTGAGAGGAATTCCTAGTCTCTGTCGAATTCTATGAAAGCTTACATGTCCTAAGGACTTGTGAAGAAGTTTACTAGATGTAAAGAGGCAATCGGGATCACAAGTAGAAAACTTAAGAGACGGTAGATTATTTTCATAGCATCCTTTCATAGTTATTTCACCATTTTTAATGATGGAGAAGGAGTTGATTTCAAACATGATTAGATAGCCTTCAAGCACCATACAACAAACTGAGAGAAGATTAACAGCTAAGTCTGGAACATATAGGATGTTGTGAAGTAAAATATTGTTTACATCATTAGATAATTTGATTGATCCAACACCTTTGATTCTGAGAGATTTGTGACGATGAACACGTCATCACGGGAGGACATGATGGATAGGGTTAGGTTAGAATGACTACCGCGTGTACATTGTATCTAGATTAGGTTTCATCTCTTCCCTAGTTTAGATTCTCCGTTGTAGTCTCTCTCTCTTCTCTTCTTTTCCTCACTCATTCACCCATTGTGTCACCCCGTCTCGTACCTCGACTAGGTATTCCTCGTTCCTCTGCTCGTCTCTCTCGGAGCTCTTCTCCTCCCGTTGCTCACAGCTGTCACTGGCATTTCTCAGGTTTGCTTTCTTCTTTTCTTTTTCCTCCTTTGTTCTTTCCTCTTCATCTCTTTTCTTGCTCATCATGCAATCCACTCATTCACCCATTGTGTCACCCCGTCTCGTACCTCGACTAGGTATTCCTCGTTCCTCTGCTCGTCTCTCTCGGAGCTCTTCTCCTCCCGTTGCTCACAGCTGTCACTGGCATTTCTCAGGTATTCCTCGTTCCTCTGCTCGTCTCTCTCGGAGCTCTTCTCCTCCCGTTGCTCACAGCTGTCACTGGCATTTCTCAAGATTTGGTTCCTGAGCTAGTTCTGACTATTCCTCCTTCTTTATAATCGATGTTTACGAAAAGATTCAAATTTGCAGTCATATGAGCCGATGCTCCAGAATCTAGAATAAAGATTTGAGAGGGTTGTGGAACGGATGAATGAAAGCTGCTGACACTGTTCTCAGCTCGACTACTGTTTGTAGTTCGTTTCTTCTCTCTAGAACCAGTTCCTGATGTAGGTCAAAGATGTGGATATAGCATCCAGCAACGATCCTTTGGATGAGCTGCCAAGGGATTGTGAAAATTATGCTTGCATTTAGGTGGTCCATCGCTAAGCAAAGAGACTTGTTGATTCTGGCTCGAGATTTGTTTTATTGATGAAGCAGTAGCAGCGATCGTATTAGCCTGAAGTCTTAGGTGATCAAGAATCATATCTGGCGTAACGTCCAATCCTGAATGAGTAATAGAGGTTTTGATACTTTTCATTTCAGTGGTATCTGGAAATTTTTTCATAATTTCGTATCCAATAATATCAACATCAAGATTAATGCCAACATCCACCATCTGATTAATTGAAGACTTGACTCGAGTAATAAATCCTAGAACGTTGGATGTATCAAATGAGAGATAAGTGAATTCGTTCCATACTCGGGCTCGATTAGCAGAATGCTTAGAGGCAAAGTGGTTCAGAATAGATTTCCACATGAGGATGGCATTATTGTTGTTATCTTCATTCAATATATTGGCTTGCACTCCAGTATCTAGTTTGGATGTGATGATCGTTCGAATGAATAATTCATTATTGACAGAGATTTTTCCAGTGTCTAAAAGAAAGACTTCTTTAAAGTTTAGGTTTTCAAATAAATTAATCATTCGAGCCTTCCAAATGGAGAAGTTGTCCTGTGTCAGAGAAGGAATGGATTTAATTGCAGTTTCAATAGCTAGCGCTTTCATTTTTTCAAGAAGTGATTGAGACTCTGTCATGATGATAGTAGAAGTAGGTTGTAGAGATTCCTGGCTTGGATTCGTTTTTGAGGTTTCGGGGTTCATAAATTTGTTGATTTCGACTGTTAATCGTGTCTAATAAATCAAATTTGTTGCTTGAAATTAAAGCCAGACTAACATAAAAAAAGTTAGATATAATGATCAACTCGATGAGAATAAGTAAGAGAAAGATTCACCAGGAGATGTAGTGTTCAGATAAAAGACAACCTAATAGCAGACTAGAGTAGGAGATAACACAGGACACTAAATTTGAATAAAGAAATAGAATGAGAATAATTAATAATGAGATTAGTTAATAATGATAATTGTTTGGATGAGTTTTCTCACCAAATTGAGATGATAAGAAGGCTGTGTTATAGAGAGTAAAGATGAGTCTTTAGATGAGTCGACAAAGTCAACGCGATAGATTTATAGAGGAGTTGACGAAGTCGATGAAGGTTTTTGGAAGAGTAAAAGAAGTCGATGAAGTCGATGCGGTAGTGAGAAGAAGAAATAAGAAGGATAGTCGATGAAGATGATATAAGGAAAAAGATGACGATGGATATAAGTAGCAGTAGATTGTTAAGGAAGTGAAGTAAGGAGAAATTAAGTTTCTTATGGTCAAGAGGAAGTGGGTTTTTTTATAATGTTTCGGAGTTCATGATGTAGATGATCTTTCGGAGTTGATAATGGTCAAGAGATTGTGGTAATATATGATCAAGTAAATTAATGACGTCATTGAAGCGTCACAGCCATAATCTCAACACTACCAACAGCTACCAACAACTAATTAATAAAACTGCTGCTACCCTTTCTCCAGCCACAAATAGAGCTCTTCTTCACCTGAAACCTTCCATTCCGCCCAATAATATCCCCCTTTTACTACCATCATTCTTCCAAATAATAATCCACCACAAACTCTTATTGCATCTGACACATACTCTTATTGCATTTTACTTTTCTGCTCCCATTAATCTACAATGAGCTGGAATATTGATGACCTCAGAAGAGCATACAACAGGGAAAGAAATGCTAGGTTTTGGCAAAGGGACTTGAATTCTCTACTCAATCTTCCCACCACCCCTAACCCCAATCATTTCCACCATCCGTCATCTCCTGTAACTAATTATTATTTTTTCAACTCTCACAATTCTCCAAGTCATCAGCATTTCCAATGTAGTTTAATCATTAATCATCACCCTTCCCATCTTCAGCATCTACACAATGACCCTCAAACACACCATCCACATTCCCATCAATTCTCTCAACATTCTCATCAAATCTCTCACCAACTCCAATCCTCAAGGTCCTGTCCAATCTCTCAGCAAGTTCCATCCCCAACATCCCAGCAAATATCTTATCAACTACCACCCTCAGTTTCTCATCAGAGATCTCATCATATCCATTCACTTACTCACCATCAAAACTACCATTCAACTCACTCCCCAATCCAGTTGAATCAAAATCATGTCCCATCACAAAGGCATCCATTGTCTCAAATCACTCAACTGATTTCTCATCACCACACCCATGGAATTACCAATCAGACCAATAGAATTCATAAAACTCCTAAATCTCCCTCCAGGGTTTCCATTTCTAACTTGGTCCATTCCCAAAATCTTTCTCCCAACAATCAGATTAATATCTACGCCAACTATGATAACTCCTCAAACCTTCCTTCTGTAGAGAAAACATAACACTTGGAGGATGATATTCCAGAAACCAATTGGGAACAGGTTCTAAATAAGGTTGATCATCATTTTTTCCAGATTGGATTTGAAAATCCTGCGGGTGATGTTTTGGATGACCATCCTGTAATGAATGAAAATGAAACCTATGTAGCCAAAAACATTCCCCAGATAAAGTTTTTCAGGGTTAGCTTCCAAGTTTCAGACCACACACACTGAGAAGAGAGAGGCAATGTCCATTATGCCAGGACATACTATTTCAAGGCAAGACCAATGCCCTCTGCTTTTTCTCTGGAAGGATCAACATAAATCAACCACCCCCTCCTCCAGGTTTACTCCAGCTTTTCAAAGATGCAACTCAAGACCACTTGCCTCAAGGAAATCAACTGATAAGTTCCATACATTTTATAAATAGCAGCTATGCATTTACTTCACTTGGTATAAATTGTGCTACAAGAGCTGCTTTGAACAACCAAGGACAAGGTATATATACTTTCAAGGTGAAGGGGAAAATTCACCACAACATTGGAAGCTTCATGCCAATGTCTCAGGAAGTCCCAAAATTCTTGCAGCTCTACATATACCATAATGGACATGAGTTTGAAAATCTTCATATTCATGGTCAACATCTCCTCCCAGAGCTTATGACAAGGATTCAATAAATACTTCACCAGTGCAATCCTCTCATACACCAGTTTGAGCATTTAGCATCTGAAATCACTCCAAAGCGCTCAATAAGGCTTACAGAAACGGCAACAAATGTGGACCAAAGAGTTTATCACCTCCCAACAGGGGACCAAATTGCAGCCATTTGGTTAGAAGGTATTTCTTTCTTTTTCACTTTCACTAAGTTGTCATGCTCTGAAATTTCTTACCTTGAAGGCAATGACCCTTTGAAAACAGCCACAAGGGATTTTATCATCAAGTATTGTGGTCAATCCCTTGCAAGAGTATCTGAATTAGGCAGCAGATATGATCCTCTCCATTATGTGCTCTTACATCCAAATGGAGATCTTGGTCAGAGTCCTTAACTCAAGCAGGAAATGCCACTTTTAACTGCCTTGAAATATTATGCTTACAAGTTGGCCTTCTGCAATCCATCAACATGTGTGCAGCTGGGGATCCTCACTTTCACCAATTGTCTATCTGTTGGGAACGTAGTACTAGAAGGTATCACTGATTTTTCAAACAAGATACAGCTGCCTGCTTCAATGGTAATTCATGGTGGATCCCACAAGGAAAATTTGGATCATCTCATCACACAACTATTCCCACATATTTCCAGGTCTTTCTCCCAACATGATTACTTTTTGGACTGGACTATTCTTTGCTGCAAGAATGTTTCAGTCAACCATATAAATGCTAGGATCTTGCAAGATATTCCATCAGAAGACAGGAATTATACAAGCTATGATTCAGTGGAAGATGACCCCCAAAACCTATACTTACAGGAATAAATAAATAGCCTAACAATTTCAGGCTTTTCACCTCATATTTTGAAATTTAAAAGGGGCTTCCCAATAATAATGCTGAGGAACCTTGATAAAACAATGGGACTACATTGATTGTGGAAAACCTGGGCCCAAATGTTATTTATGCAAAGGTAATTTCAGGAAATAGAGTCAACAACTTGGTGGCTATACCACACATTCCCTTCATATCAGACCCTGATGAGTCTGTATTGCCTTTCAAGCTCATACAGAAACAATTCCCCGTAAATCTGGCTTTCTCACTAACTATAAACAAACCTCAAGGCCAGAAAATTGGAAATGTAGGTATTGTACTTCATGATCCTGTATTTAGTCATGGACAACTCTATGTTGCATTGTCACAAAGTAAGTCCAGCCGTACTACAAAGGTAGTAGTCCCTCAACCTGAATTTGGCCTTCCTTCATATGAAACATCAAATATTGTTTACAAAGAGGTTCTTTCAAATGTACAGAGGCAATAGTTACATTAATATTTTTAGTTTCTCATCCTTTTTGTTTTTTTTGCTTCATAATTTCATTGCTTTTTGATTTCAACATGAAATGTTATCTTTGTTCTTATATTTCCACAAATAAAATATTGTGCACCTTTCTCATCAAGCCCCCTTTTCTAAACCTCCCTCCCCAATCCCCAAAATTGGGGGCTATGCCCTCGTACAGTTATATATTTTTCTTTTGTTACAATTGGGGCCCGATTTAAGTGACTCCCATGGGGACACTCTCACTTGAGAGTATGCCGTGGTGTCTGTCGAGTGAAGTATCGGGTTAGTGACGTCATCGAGTACACACTGCACAGCAATGAGCAAGTCACCCTCGGCCAGCACTGGCTCACCACCCCCACTGAGATCTAGACACTCAACCAGGTCATTTACCTCCCTCGCCCCATCTGACTCTCGCTCGAACTACCATCGTCCACTTCAGAACCAATCAAACTACAACTACAACTATAACCACAAGTCTTTCAACCAGAAGCAGAACCAGAATCGATCGACTAGGAGGTCATTCAAGCTCGACCCTTTCAAACGATCCCCAATCCAGCAAGACGACCATACTCAATCCATTTCATCCAAGCTGTCCATCCCACTCGGAACCAGACCAGAGGATATCGATCTCCTATCGATCGACGATCCAGATGACCTCTTCCTCAACTTCACCATCCGTGAGATCAGGGCGATCGAACAACGGGCAAGGGCAGATGCCGACCAGAGACGGGAAGACCTGAGACAGATGGTTGGTGAACGATATCGCGACCTGCTAAGTGCCGCGGATTCGATTGTCAGAATGAAAATCAGCTCGGAGAATCTACTCGAGAGCTTGGATCGCGCCCGACTGGAATCCGACAGAAATGGATTGAAATCGAAAGCGCAACTTGCAGGTCTGTGATGCATTCATCAATAATCTTCTGAAACGAATGTCCTGACTTGAAGCTTCAAAAAAATAAAAAAAGCTAACTCTCACACCAGGTCAATTACTGGATCATCCAAACTCTCCTACATCTTGGCCACCCTCGTCAGGTTGTTGTTGGATCTCTCAGAACATATTTGGAGATCATTAGAGCAAGAAGACTTCTTGGGGGCCTCTAGGTATGAATCTCTAGGACGGATCATCTCGAACGAACTGACGAGCGGAAATTGGGACGCAAGCGGGGAGATTGAGCCAAATGAGGTAATCGAGATGTTCCCGATCGTCGAACGGCAGAGTGAGACCCTAGGGCAACTTGGTCCTCAAATCTCTTCTCGTGCAAAAGGCTTTTTGAGAAAATGGGAAGTTAAAAGTCAAGCCACGATGGAAGCGTTGGCCGCTGTGGTCTTGATGGATACCACGAGTCTATCGGATAGTCTCCAACTTCTCTTACAAGTTCGCAAGACCGCCTTCAACTCTTTAATTGCCCGTTTGAATGGATCTTGGACAGAACTGGTCAAGAATGCTATCAAGCTCTTACTCGCTACCCTTGAAGACGTGGAGCAAATCTTTCTTGAGGATCATCTAACAAACCTGCTCAAGGCGGTCCAAGATGGCTCGTCTGAAGAAAAACACTTGAAACCGCTCTTATCCTTACTCCCTAATGCTCATCAACTGATCCACCACATCCCTCAATCGATTATCAACTTTTGCCCGTTTGTTGCTGCCCTAGCCGTATCAGAAGATCTTCAGCCTCATTCGATCACAGAATCATGGTTTCAAGGTTGCCAGCTAGAGCTCATCTCTTACATTGATAATAAACTAGATCATGTTCAATCCACTCAGACTCTAGTTGAATTTAGGTCTAGCTTTCGTGAGCTTATAGGTGAACCGAAAGGAAAATTCCAATCAACAGTGGAACTATTTGAAAAAGCTGTGCTGGCTAGCCTCAATAAGAGGTTTTACGAACTTTACCAAAATAGACTGGAACAACTTCAGATCGAAATCATTGAAAGCCTAAAGCAAACTGATCGGGGAAGGACTCGAAAGGAGAACAAACGACATAATTGGATTTTTGATAAGAAACTCCCGGCCCTAGAACCAAATGATCTAACGAGATTCCCTAAATATATACGGTCGATCCAAAGTCGAATCGAAGGAAAATTGATCGAAGAAGATGAAGAGCAAGATGAGTCAAATGGGACAGGGTTTTCCGCAAGCAGTGGAATAGTCAAGAAAATGGAGAAGGTTGGAAAGCTGTTGCAAGACGATTTCAGAAGTTGGGAAGAGGAGCGTGATGAACCAAGAAAAAGGTATCTCGATCTAGCCACTCAATTCGCCAAGAGTTGTTTGCACGAATTCAATTCGATTTTAAACGAGCAAATCGAGAAATCAGGTTGAGTTTTCTTTGCTTTGGCACATTGAAGATATTTGTGATTGGAGTGGCGTGGCTGATTGGTTTCTTACGACGAGCAATTTTACAGATATTGAAAAAGAATTAAGTGTAGGGGATCTGGCGCTTCAAATCCTGTCGACTCAAAACAGTTTTATGATCGACTTATCTTTACAAGATCGTGATGATCCTCAGGAAACTCAAAGCCCGTTCATCCAACGTTTTCAATCCGGCTTGAATCAGATCCTTTCGCTCTCTTCTCGTCATTGGGCTGAGTCGATTGTCGATCAGGCCGTTATTATCTTTCAGTCTTCACATCGGAAACTCGCTCAGAATTCACACTGTAAGGTCTTAATTGATTATTGTTAAACCGGAAGAAAGTGCAATTCATCTTTCCACTAACTTGAATTCCCTTCCATTCAACATGATAATTGCAAATTTGAAAAAAAAGATCCTATCTTGGAGGCGACGACAGATGAATCAAGAATGGCGTCGAGACCGAGTGAAGCGCTATTCACATCACTATCATTCATTTCGTACTCGACAATCAGTAGCTTGGGAGTCCATCGATTAAAAGCCCAACAGGCCAGCCTGTTAGATATCCTGATTGATGGCTTTGTTCTTGGCAGCTTAGACGATCGGTTTCGCGAGCTTGTCTCCGAGTCTAAGCTCAATCTCCAACAAAATCAGTATCTTTTGGATTCGATCCTCTTTGATCTCACTTTCCTAGCCGAATTGTTTTTCGCTCCAGACCGTTCCATTGGCCAAGATCATCATGTACTCAAAGTGATTAACAAAATGATTGATTTCATTCTAGTTAGTCACACACTCCACAATCTCTTCGTATTCTTTTCCCATGTTGACTAACCCCGAAACTTCTCGGTCCTTACGTGTAAAAAAACTCAACGGACAACAAAAGGGAAACGAAGGGGAAGATAACAGGAGGGCGAAGATGGAGGAGATCGAACAAAACGTGTCCCGATTTAAGGCGACGATCATAAGATTATGGTGGCCCTTGATCCCACTGAAAGTTCACGACGAAGATCGAGAGAGATTACAAGAGAGAAGGGAAGATAATGAGGGTGATGGTCGACGAGAACCCAAGAAAACATCCACCCTGCTTTCAGAGTACTCCTCCTCACTCGTCGACTTCAGAAAACTCCCCAAGTTCGGCGGGATCCGGTGTGTTAAACCTGGTAATCGATTCACTTTGTTATCTGTCCAGTGAACTTTATTTTATTTTCCTTTCATTCATTATCTGTTGGCTTTCTTCTCCAAACATTTCAAAACATCGACCACTGATGTTTTGTAATGTTTGAAGTCGTTGATAAATCTCATTTCTATATTTGAGTATTGTACATGTAAACCTTGTTGTGTGTGCCTCTTTGTTTTTGGGGACCCACTGCCGGGAACCGCACCTAGGGTGATTGACCGCTCAGAAGAGTTAATGTTGCAAACCATAGCACTCCGGCTGTGAATTTCTGATGATTGATCTATCAAGAAAACAGCAAAGTATGAATAAAAAACTGATCTAGGGCTTCATAGAGGTGCCAGTGCCAATTGACAAGCTGGAGACTGAATTTGTGGTTTCAAGCCTGAACTGGCAATGGTGAAGACGTCCTGAGAATTCCATGGGAACTGATGAGTATACTCTTTGAGTCCGGGGCATTGTCATTCTGCTGTAGAGCTATCTGAGCAGTTCTTGCATAGAGTCCGTGTGGCAAGTTCAACAATCCAGACGCAACCCATTGCGGTCATTCAAAGGGAATACACTCCCTTGGATGGCCGGTCTGTACTGGTCGTCGAAGGTATTTCATGGCCGGTAACATGCCGGTCATCGAAGCGAATGCATATTCCCTGGGATGGCCGGTCTGTACCAGTCATCGAAGGGAATATATGTATATTCCCTATGATGGCTGGTCTACATGTACCGTTTATCGAAGAGGATTGTGCGCCCCGTTTGATGACCGGCGGCGGTACAGACCGGCCATCAATTCGCAACTTGCAGATCGGGTGGAACGCTGATATTCAAGCCCGCCAGCCCGCCGGCTGTATCCGCACTGAATGTATAAGTTCTTGGTTTTGGTTTTGCCATTCTAATGAACTCGACTTCTCTCAGCAGCATAGAAAGATCGATTGCAATGGCACCATGGGCGCAGCAAAGTGGAAAGACCGATGGCATTGTGAGGAGAGAGGCAAGACTGTTTGTCAAGGGTGAAGACCCGTGATAGCCCTTGAATTAATTGATCATTTCACTTTGGAGTGTAGATTTGTGGTGCACTATGAATGGTGACTTGAACTTAGGAAGATGATTGAAGCATGTCTCCTGTGTCCGTCCTACTGGCCGGTGTTGCTGCTCGATGGATGGAGAGGCGGTTGAGGTATCCGGGGCAAGCAACGGAATGAAACGTGCCTTCTGATTTGCCGGTCGTAACCTGCAACGACCGTTGCCAAGACTGGACGAGAGTGAAACTATCACCAAGAGGTTCAAGAGGGCGTCGGTAAAGTGGTTGTCGCCTGGAGGCTTGGCAAATTGAATTTTCCCCGAGTACTTTACTCTCACTCACTCTGTAGTTTGAAAAACTCAATCCAACTCGCTACTCAAAGCGCTCCTGGCCTTGACTATCATGTCCGACTTACACCAAGGATGCTATACTAAGATCGTTTTGGATCAGTAATATTTGAGAATGTATTTATTATATGCACTTAACCTTTACCTCCAGCTTGTCCTTTACCCAGTCTCTATGGTGACTGAAATGCGTCGCGAAAATGTCTGCCAGGGTTCACCCGATAAATTTAGGGTCGTAAGGGACGCGAAGGAGAGGCCAGTTTCTGGCTTCGGAGTGACTACGAAGTCCCTCAAGCTTCATGTTTCGAACAGTTTCCTTCGCAAAATTAATCGATTACTTGGTTCCATCGACGCAGCCATCCTGATCACCGGAGATAGATAATTCTTCTCATCCTGGCCGGTCGCGCATTCCTGCGAGGTTCCTGCTTAGTTTCACTCGGGTTGTAACGGTAACTATCAAGATATCACATACTCCGATCGTCACCCTCAAGAACCATTACATCCGCACTTTATTCAGTTTAGACAGGTTGTTATCCGGGGAGATATCCTTCAGCAGTCGATATCCCTAAGCAGTTGCTCGAATCGCCTGTTACTTTTGCCCCCACCGTCAAATCCCTCTAGGAGCTTTCGAGTCCAAGACAACAGAAAAATCGCACAAGCGCCTTTTCCTCTTTTCTTCCCAAGCCAGCTGGCCGACTGGCTTTAAAGCATTTTCTTTTTACCACATTGTTGACTTTGCCAGCTTTGGCACACCAGCCTACGCTGGATTGCAATCAACAAACTTTATTTCCATAGCCGTCACTAGCGCAACTGCCCTTGGCCACCACCCTCAATCCTCCAGTCCCACCAACCCATCATTCCACTTCCCCATGGCACTCGCATTTTTCGGCGCACCAGCTCTGCCATCACTCCTGGGTTTCGGCAAGGCTGCTAGCACACCGGATGAATCCAAGGCCCGGCCGGAATCGATGAGCGCTGAGGCCATCATCAAATGCAGTGATTGTGGAGGTGATGTCGTTCTAGCTCAGCTGGGCGAACATATCTGTCAACCCTCCGGTCAGCTGCCTTCAATTCCCGAAGACGAACAAGTCGAACCCGACACCCAGAACATCCTCCCCAAACCACCAGAACTCGACAAAACTTCTAAAACCGGTAAGTGAATCCCATCTTCTGATCAGTCTTCCTTCATCTTGAATACGCACCCCACACTTCAGATGCATTGTTACATACGCTCTGCCGGTATTGGTAACTCGCTTGTGACTGTCTTGTCGGCGTCCCAATCCGTTAATCTTGATGATTTGAGCCCGAACTTGATCTCATGACCTCACTAGTATGAAGATCACAAGACCTGTGCTCCTCCAAGATATTACAATACTCGAGGATCTGGACTAGTTTCATTTTCGGGATCTCAATCGTGACTGTCTATGAGTAATTTAATAGGCTCCGGCCAAGTGCTGACGTCTGGGCATTTGGAACAATGCTCTACTACAGGCCACTTGAAGTTATGTCATGGGCTCAAAACATTTCTTAGCTACCGTTGTCTACTCATGGTTTGTAATAGGAAAAAAGAACCCTGCTTTTCGCATGAGCATGCACTTCCGCACTAGACATATTTGATCTTCCAAGTTAGAATTTTCATCTTTCTTGATCAGTACTGACAACTATACCATTTCGTTATTATTTATTTTTCGCAAAGATCTTGTCAAACAACCATCCCAAGACACCCCCGCCCATCCGACACCTCCGTCCAGTCAATCTACAGCCTCAATCGCCCAACCTACTTCAAGTAGCGGTCCATCACTTGTTTCATCAAGTAGGGCGTCTACTACCTCATCTAGTAGCGTGTCTACTGCTTCAACCAGTCAATCTTCTCCGCCAACCAGCAACCAGTCTTCTACCAGCACATCTTCACTTGAATCTTTGCAAGAGAAACTCCTGAATTCCATACGACCGGATTTAAAACCGGCCTCATCACCATCCTCGTCTTCAAACTCGGCCACAATGGGTCAGAAATCCAAACTCACCTCTTCCTCTGAAAACTCCTTCTCGAACTCTGACACTTCATCTACGAGTAACTCTTCGTCTGGAAGGGTGCCTTTCTTTGAGAGATATGCGCAATTGATGCCCAAAACGACCAACGACCAGCCCAAAACACTCGCGAGAGAAGCTGAGCAGGAGAAGGAAAAAGTGAATTCTGCTAGAAAAAAACCCACTCTCGCCCATCACGTCACCCGAGCCTTCGCCTCTCCATTCCAGTTATCAATCTACACAGACATCTCAGCCGAAAATTTCAAGTTCCAAGTCGATGCCGTTCTCTGATTTTTCAGCACTTGGTATTGCCAGTCAACGAAGAGAAGCTCTGACTCGTAACACGAAGGATGCCCCAAAGCTGCCCAGTTCGAATTCTGCGGCTAGTGGGCTAGACAGACTGATTGCCAGGGAACAGGAAGAGCTATCGCGAAGCGGACGAGATCACGGTCCGCGAAATTTGAGGGGAGCCCCGATGGAGTCTCGAGGACGGGTTGGAACTGAGAAGAGTTCGTCGATCAAGGCTCGGAAGAATGAGCCCTCGATGACAGGCTTGGAAGATCTAATGGGTGATTTGATGGCCGAGATGGAGAAAAAGGCCGAGCTGAGTAGCGAGAAGTATCAAAAAAGGACTCGCCAGCCCGCCCCCAGGAAGATCATTGTCCCCGAGGCCACTCCCAAAAACTCTAGCCTAGATAGATTTGCGCAGGATCCTGACGAAGTCGATACTCCACGGAAATATCCAGCGGCTTACCCAGATGGTAAGGTTACATCCATTATGGATTGAATTGTTTGAGGGGAAGTAAACTTGTTTTACTGATTACACGTCTCACAATGTTTTTTCTTTCGTTTTTTTTGGCGTCTCTACGTATTTAGATACACCCAAGTTTCATACCAGACAACCATCTGATTCATCCAATCACTCGGCCACCCCCAGTTCTCCGGGTATCCGACCTTCAGACTCGATCTCCCAGTTAGGATATACGCGTTCACCATCGCCTAAGCTGACGAAGGCATTACGAGCCCCGCGGGGAGAGTCTGGAAAGATGTGTGAACGATGTATGGAGATGCCGATCCGATACGTCAGGAACTCCAAGTCAGACGAGGGACGATTCTGTTCAGCTTGCTACGCCGATCTCTATCTGCCCAAGTGCCGGAAGTGTTCGAAAGCTATCGAGCGTGGGGCGGTGACGGACCGGGTTGGTAAAGTGTTGGGTAAATATCATGCTAGTTGTTTTAACTGTTTTCAATGCAACGCACCCTTCCCGAATGGAGAGTTTTATGTATGGGAACGAAGACCAGTGGTGAGTGAGATATGATATAGATTAGTTAATTGGGCTTTTTAAAACAAGAGAGATGAGACCCAAAAGAGAAGTGGAATGAATTCTAATTAATCTGTAACCTTACGTCCGTAGTGCTCCAAACATTACCATCGCTTGGCGGGTACGACGTGCTGCCACGAGTCATGTGGCCGGGGGATAGAAGGGCCATGTGTGTCGTTATTCTTGGATGGATCTCAGACGGGCTCGGTGGTCTCGGATGATTCGTCGGGATCGAATCCGGTTAGTAATAGCGCTCGTCGGAAGTTATACCATCCGGAACACTTTAGTTGCTCCTATCGGGGTTGTCCAACGAGCCTTAATGAGTTTCACTTTGTGGTTAATAAACAACCCTGGTGCGAGCGACACGCCCTCCAGGAGGAGGATGGATTACCGAGAGCGTTCGGATTGGCTCAGCATCACCCTTCTCGTGAGCCAAGGTTAGCTCAGCCTGATTATAGAATGATGCCCTCTCGACTACCCTCTGATCCTCGAGCGGCTGTGGCTCAGCCTCCTCGACGAATGGAACGTAGAAGAACTATTATCCAAAACGTCCGCAATCGTTAAAGAGCTCTTACCCTCTCTCTCCCTCCCTCCTAATAATCTTTAGCTCACTAAACAAGATGTCTCATATCTAATAGCTTTGTCAGGCTTTCTTTCTCTCTCTCTCTCTCTCTCTCTCTTTGGACATGATCAATCTGATCGAAATTGAAAATAAATCTGTATATGTTTATTTATTGTTGTATTGAGAAAGAGATGAAGATTGTATTGGACATTCTTTTTGATTGTTGTTATTGTTTGAATCGAAATCTGTTAAAAAAGATGTTGAGAGAGATTTATCGTGTTGTTGGGTATTTCTTAAAGTCATGTTGTTGTTGTTGTTTTTCTTAGTTTTTGAATTAAATTTTTTATTTAAATTTTTATGCATGTATGTATCAGCTGAACCCTAGCAGGGGGCCACCCTTGAAGAGAAACCTTTTGTTCAGAGTGATTTTTAAAAATTTAAAATTTAAAATTTATTTTTATTTCTTCACAACAAAACAAACGAAAACCAATTCTTAACTTCCAACTCAAAAACCCTCGATCCTATCAGTCAAGTGTGTAAGTCATTTCCTTCAACACTCATCTAACTTTTCCCTCTTCTTGTCTGTCTGTCTGTCTGTCTCTCCCTCTTTCTCTTTCTCTCTCTCTCTCTCTTCTTCTTCTTCTTCTTCTTATTATTTTGTTCACTTTCTCTATAAATGAGTCTCTCTCTACAAATCTATTCTATCTTCTTCCCTTCCTCTCCTTCCCCGCTCACACCACACCCTCCCCTGCCCTCCTCCGATATAAATACGAAATCAACTCTCTCGAACACCAACACCAACCAACCAACCAACCCTACTCGTCACATACCATACCCAACACGATCTCAAACCTCGGCAAAAACCTCCACATGTCTAATCACCATCCCACCCATACCCTCCCTCCTCCCCCACCATCCTGGACGCGTCGGTTTTCCATTTTCTTAATTTATCTCTACCCAGCTAGTTAACTGACCCTTCTGACTGCTAACCTAACCCATTCTATCGAGCCTGATCCCTTACTCACAAGCAAAAAAGCAAAAAAAAAAACCCCCAAAACACGAAATAATTATAACCCTTAGATCTCTCCATCTCCTCAAAAGAATTTGGGAGACCCAACCAGACCAAAAGAAAAAAAAAAAAAAAGCACACCAACTAATCTCTCTTACACTTTTCTTCTCCTATCTCCTCGATTAATCCTTCTGGCATCAAATTCTCTTATCGTATCACATCAAATAAAAAAACAAAAAACACTCACCCATCGTTATTATTATCAATTATTTAATTGATAATAATAATAAAAAAACAAAAACAAAAACTACTACTACTACTACCACCATGTCTTCCGCTGCGCCTACCACCAACAACGAAGTCACTCGAGCCAATAATACCACCTCTCCTCAGATTCGTAAACGCTCTCGATCAACCTCTGGTGCTAGCCTCGGAACGGTTCAAAAACGACAGAATCTTGAAAACGGCCAAGATCCCCTCGTCCAACCAGACTCGGAAACAAACCATACTCAGGTCAATGTCGGGATGACTTCAACTGCCACGGCTGCCGGACTCGGAGCCTCACAGTGTAAGTCCTTATGCCTCTCTCCCTTTTTCTCACTTGACTCTCTATCGGCTCTTGTCTGTCTGGGCCTGGTATGTTTCGGGTGGCTGTAACTTGCAGGGGATCTCAGTTTCATTTATCCTATCTACTCGTTCCACAATCCTTCCCCAGTCTGCTCATCCCCCGCCCCGCACCAGACTGACTGCATCAGACCAGCCAATGTCATGCCCATCAACAGGGGCTGCCTCACTGTCGGCTCAATCTACCACTTTGTATCCATCCCAGGGGTAAAAAACCCTCAGGGACTGACGAGCTGGCTGGATGGATCAAGAAGGCCTTTAGTCCATAGAACAAATTCCATCCCCGTTCTCATTCATCTACTACTACCACCACTACTACTACTACTACTACTATTCCCCTACTTATCCTTACCAGCAAGGGAGTTGACCTACCCACTCACTCGTGGTGGATACAGTCTCTACCTCCTGTGTTCTTTGAATATCCTTCTCTCTCATCAACATCATCCTTATCACCTCCTCTATCTATCCCTCCCTCCGTGTTTGCCTGTCTGGATTTGAAAATCCTCCGCCGATTTAACCCTTCTCTCGTGATGTCTTCGATACCGTCTATAGTGATTGATGAACCTAATCTTAATTCGCCAGCAGTCGCTCCGCCGTCCACCGGCAACAGTACCGCACCTAATGGGCTCAACAACCAGAATGGTACCGTGCCATCCAATAATGGCCATCTGCCAAACGAACCAGCCGAACTTCCATCCCATCTGCCATCCCTCTCCCACGACCCCAATCGTCCTGACTCCCAATCACAGCCATCCATCGGCCTTCAACACCAAGGTACCTCTTCTCACCAACAAACCACCGCCCATCCCGTAGCGGCAACGCAAACCATTCAGATGCGTGCCCTGATCGTCACCCAAGATGCCAGCATCATCATCGGCAAAGGTGGTCGGTGAGCCGGTCCTTCGATCACATTCCTGCTCCAACCATCCTAAACAAACTGATTCACCCACCTCCCCACATATAGTCATATCAACGAAGTTCGTGAGAAGTCGGGCGCCAGAGCAACGATCTCCGAGGCAGTCCCTGGAAACGCCGAGCGGATCCTCAGTGTGGCTGGTCCGTTGGATGCTGTATCGAAAGCGTTCGGTTTGATCGTAAGAAGGATCAACGACGAGCCGTTTGATGTGCCTTCGGTGCCCGGATCGCGAGCAGTGACGATCCGGTTTATCGTCCCCAATTCGCGCATGGGCTCGGTGATCGGTAAGGCAGGGAGCAAGATCAAGGAGATCCAGGATATGAGTGGCGCACGAGTCCAAGCATCGGAGGCCTTGCTACCTGGGAGCACCGAACGGGTACTCTCGATCTCTGGCGTTGCCGATGCCGTCCATATCGCGGTCTACTACGTTGGGATGATCCTGGTTGATAACCAGGAACGGATGCCAGCCAACACGAGCTACCGACCTGGTGGCGGTAGTGGCAGTGGCGGCAGTGTTGGCGGTGGTGGCGGCGGCGGCAGCGGCGCAGGTCACCTTGGTCACTCTGGAGGACACGGCGGTCAGCTGGGACACCATCATATGGGCGGGCGCGCGCCTCCTGGAGGGGTTGGACCGGTGGGAGGAGGCGGAGGGTACGGGCCCTACGCGGGTGGAGCCGGCGCGATGCCTCACGGACATCATCCACATCACAACCCACATCACCCCGGACCCCCATCGGCTGGTCCTACCGCTGGCTACTCTAACCCGGCTCATCAACCTGGAAGCCAGACTCAACAGATCTACATCCCGAACGGATTCGTCGGCGCTGTGATCGGTAAAGGCGGACAGAAAATTAATGAGATCAGACAAGCTTCGGCCACCCATATCAAGATCATGGAGCCTGGCGAAGGTGGTCAAGACTCGAGTGCTAACGAAAGGGTACACCACTAATTTTCCAAACCATCTTTTACTCTTTGTCTTTGCTTAGCCTTTTTTTTCTTCTTCTTCTGCGACTTGCTTTGACATCCGATAGTTGGTCACCATCACCGGTCAACCTATGAACATTCAGATGGCTGTCTCCCTCTTATATCGTCGATTGGAAGCCGAAAAACTCAAGTGTTCGTCATTGCTTCTGTATATTTTCTTTATGCCTCGCCCATTACCGATGCTCATTTTCAACATCTCCTTTATCAATCTTATTACTCTCTACGTTCTCTCTTGCTTTTGTCTTTGGGCGATCTTTTCTTGTTCCGTGTTCTTATCATGCTGCGTTTCTTTACGTTCACTCCTTTCTTTCTCTTTGTTTTTCTCTCCATCATACCTTTCCATCTTCGGTTTTTGATCTAGTCGAAAATCCGGGAATGGCAGGTGGACTATAGAAAACACATGCATAAATATGTATAACGATCACATATACTTGACAGATATATATATATATATACATATACATATATTACGGTTAGAATGAACAAATTAAAATATAACATATACTTAATATCCTTCTGTGTTGTCCACTTATCATGACACTAAAAAACAATACCCATATCAACGCAACCAACAACCACAAAAGTATATTCTTTGTTGCCTCCAGCAAGTGTACTCATGGGGAAATTGAGCTAGTGATCTAGTAACAAGTGTGGCTTAGATAGCCCACTGGTTGCTATGTATTTATCTCAAGTGACCTGTACAGCTTTGTGCATTGCTATTAATAGAGCAAAAGTATATTATTTCATAGAGAATCATGTAGATAAGTTACTTACATGATATATATATAGGAAATATGTGATGTCAAAGCGTAGTTGAGCTTATGTAATATGTATTTGTCATATTACATAGTAGTATAGAGTAATCCTTGTGACTAAGGTTGCTCTGTCCTAAAACAGCTATGTAGTCTGCTTGAGTGGCTTGCACTACCCCAATGGTTACTTTCCAGCTTGCTGTCACCCCAAAAGAGCTTGCGTCTTTTGGCACGATTTTTGAGTCTTTGTGCCGCACCGGGCACACTTTTCCGCAGCAAAAATGATCTGTGTGCGCTGTGGAAATAAAGACGACCTCGGTAACAGAAATGGTAGGTTGCCCTTCTTCCTGGTTGGTTCCGGTGGTTCTTTGATTTCCTCTGCGGGATAAACACTGTCAGCGGATAGTCAACTGGTTTCCCTGCAACACCTTATACTCAGCAAGGGGACCGTTCCTCTTGCGTTCGTCGTCCTGATGATGCCCTACGCAGTTCCGCTTGTCCGCACACGCTCAATAATCGCTGAGAGAACTCTAAACAATGAGGTTTTCTTATATACGCTGTAGTTGATAGCTATCTACTAAGATGATAAGATAAGATAAGACCCGCAGCCCTGGTACAACCCTCTATTTATACAACAGTCCCCCGATCATGTCCCGCATTCCCCGGTACTGTCCCTGGAGCCCTACTTGCCTGTCTCCTTGATCCCGCATCACACCGCAGCCTGTCCCCGACTACTATACCCCGTTGACCCCCGCAGCCGTCTGTCACTCCCCTGCGCACGACTCCGCTTCTTCTGCCCCCGCTCCGCTTGCGGCCTGGCGCCCCAAACCCCGTGGTTCCGCCCGGTCCATTACGTTGCGCATACTGAAGCGGCCTTCGTCCGCTCGACCGATCGCCTGCGCCAACTATAGAATGTCACATGCTGCACCCCGTGCTTTTCCCCGCGGAATGTCCGATGACATTTGGTAGGTACCCCCTTACCTCAGCCTCAGTCTGCCGCTGAGCCCGCGGCTGCGGGCTCAGCTTCAGTGCTGCACCTCTGGTATATAAGTTCTCCCACAGCGCGGGATACCGCGGGGAGTCACGGGGCCCAAGTGGGGGTTTTATGTATACTCCACTCGGCTTCCCCCCACCTGCCACCCGCCACAAACCACCACCCACCCCCACCCACCACCACCACCACCATTGTTCCAATTGGCCCGGCAACAGCCACCAGGACCGTTTGGGGCTCTATCAGCCACGTGAGTGTTTAATCCAATTTCCCCCAATCAATACTCCAGGCTAACATTCTTCTTTTTGTGTATTTCTCTAGCATGACCCCCCAGGCGCATGAGTGATCATTATCTCCATCCAAATACAACAAATGGCTCCACCATCCCATCACCCCACCTTGTGACCGCCACATCCCAACCCCGTTTGACGGGACAGCCTATTTAGTCAAACAATGTAATCACCTCCGGGATGCCTTCATCAGAAGCCAGAACCAACCTGTGCTGGAACCCTCCCTTTTTACCCCCGTATCACAGGCCTTTTTTCAATAAAGCAAGGCGGCTTGGTCTCAATTGACACCCATTTCTTCTCAAGCAAATAAAATTAACAACCTCCCATCCCCCAGCCGCTCCGAGGTTCCAATCAACATCAATTTCATATTTTTCATTCCCAGAGCCAACCCACCTTCCAACGCGTCTTGCAAGTTTCAAACTGCTACACCCAACACGCAGCAATTTTGTAAAGTAACTTCAGAAGCCAGCAAACTGATTTTAAGCTGGGAGACTCACAATTATGACTCCAACAATTTTCAGGCCGCCGTAATTGCTCTCATTGAAACCAATGAAGACAAGGGCCTTGGTGTCTTTGCCCAGAACCACCACAACAACAACAAGATCAGCTGGCACTTAATCATTCCGCACGGCGGAAGCTTTGCAGCAACCCAGAAGAAACAACTTGACTCACCTGAAACATTCCACCGGTTCCTCTTGGCTGCCAAGGCAACTCCAGAAAACCAACAGATTGTCTTTCATTTGGTTCAAACAGATCCATCAGTGTTGGCTCAGGTAAGTCGTTCCTGCGGCGCCACCTTATATGTTAGTCAATTTACATGTATAATCACTCATTAACTTTTTTGACCTACCAATAACAGAAGGAACATGCATACAAGCACCTCATGCGAACCCATATTGGTTCACATGCTGATGAAAATCTCCCCAACAAGCCTTCATAAGGAGCACAGGCAGCGGCTACTCTCAGCGACTTGATCACGCAGCTCAACTGTATACACAAACCTGCGGCCCATCTCACTGGTAGTCACGAGCTGAGTGTTTACATCAATCCAATCCAAATGAATATTTTCATTTCAAAATTTCACGGGCAGCGGCTTGGGCCAAAGCAATTGTAAGTTATCTTTTTTCTCTCTTTTTTCCCTTTTTTGTCATCCTTTCTACATGCTAACATTAGATAATAACCTCATACAATTTACAGCAATCCTATCCTTCCAAAGCCACACTGAGGGTTCTGCTGACGTCTGATCTCTTTCAGTTCAAGAAAAGATAGGACAAGCCTCAACCACCCCCTCCACCGCCTGTTTCTGCCCAACCACCTCCGGCCTCAATGTTGAATCCATACGCTTACCCAATGCAGCACCTGATCTTATTCCATCCTTCATACATGGGCATCAATTCCCCCTCAGGAACATCCCAGCGCCCGGATCCCCCTGCACGGGTGATTTCACCCACAACCCCGCCTAATGACACCAGTACCAACAGTGATTTTCTTCGCTTTGCTCACATGGATCCGAATTCACCCAAGGTCCACAATGGAATCAGTACCCTTGGGATCACCCACTGGTCAATGTTCAAGTGGTTCAACACCAACGAGCTTCACAACAAAGGTGTCCCTGAAGGCCCGGCCCAATCCATTGCTCACTCCGCAAAGAAATACACCCATCACTTGATGCAGGGGTCAAGACCCCAATGATGCAAAACTGTACACTATTTCATAATTTTTTACCCTCTTTCATACTATTCTATTTGTTTTATTTTCACTTTCAATTGTATTTGTAATTTCCTATTTCCATTGTATTGAGGCAGGCAATTTGAAATAAGTGTCCATTTAAATGAACAACTTGATCAATCAGTGATCAATCAACTGTGTCTTTGTGAGAAATATCAACTTGATTTTTTTGAGGCCATCTGTGAGAAGTATCATATTGATTTTCTACAGGGCCAAGTCATTTTATGATTAATTTTCTCAAGTCATTTTTATTCTTAGTTTCATTTTATGATTAATTTTAGTTTCATTTTATTCATTTTGTGATTAAGGCCTGATTAAGGCCAGGTCATTTTATTTTGGGCATTAATAAAAAACCCCAGTTTTTCCGTGTTTACACCCGGTTTTCTGCGCAGCTGCGGCTGTGCAGTGCACCTGGTTTTCCGCGCGGGCACCCAGTTTTTTTTAATTTTTAATTTTTATGCCAATAGCATATGGAGGGCGGCATTTGATGCGCGTGACCTCCCCAATAATCCTCATTCAATATTTTATTTAAAACAAATAAAATAAATAAGTAAAACAAGTAAAATAAACAAAATAAAATAAAATAAACTAAAATAAAATAAATAGAATAAATGAAATGAATAAAATAAATAAATGAAATAAAAAGTACCCCCTAATTGCAAGTTGAAAATTTATTAATAGGGGGTATCAAATATGACCAAATCCACCATTATCTAATCAACTGGTTTTGAAAATCCACCATTTTTAAAAACAATGGATATTAATACAAAATGATTCAAAATTCTCAAAAGTGAAATTTTATTTGAAAACTTAATCCACTGGTTTCAATTGTGGATTTGGTCATATTTGATACCCCCTAATAAATAATAATTGTAATAAACAACAAAGAGACATTAGCACAGACTAAGAATGCACACACAAATAATAAGTATAAGAAAGAGATATTGTTTAAACACTACTGAATATAACAACTAGAAAATGCTTAGAAATGGTGAATCTACACCTGAATTACATTCCTGAACCCATATGTAATGTGTAATAATTATCTTACATGTAACACTCCAAAGCATCATACAATGTACCATACCTCTGTGTATCATTATATTTCCATTTCTTTGTGATGAAATCTGATAAAGAGTTAATTTTATAATCAGTATTTGTTTCTAATAAATTATTCACCCTCTAAAGTACATGAATCCATTTAAAAACTCCCCAAATATCTTGAAACACAGGCATGAAGGTGTTTGGAAATAAATTGAGTCCAAAAATCATAAAAGTCCAACCAATGATTTAAAAAATTTTCTTATTCTCATTAAGTTCTACCCTCCTTAAAGTGTTGTAAAAAAATTTAAAATGTTGAAAAACCCTGAAAATTAAGCCATGGGGATTTCTTTTGAAAAAACCGGGTGGATTGGCCAAAAAAAATAGAAGAAATGGTTTTTTTACAAAATGAAAGCTACCATCACATTCTACACCCCTGAAAGTATAATAAATAAATTCAAAATTCTGAAAAACAATTGAAATCCGCCTGCAAAAAAATAAATACAAAAACCGGGTGTAAATGTGGAAAACCGGTGTACTGCTCAGCAATTTGGACGTCGCCACTGCGTAAAACCAGGTGTATAAAGAATTATTGAAGTTATGGTTGATTGCCTAAAAAGGAGCTAGCACACTAGATGAAGAACAATAAGAGATGAGACAATGGAAAGAATGAGAGAGAAAGAAAAGAATAGGAAACCAACATTTAAGAGACAAGAGACTTGTTTAAGAGAAGAGTAAGGACAAGATTGATTGAGCAGAAGAGGGTAAGACTGGAAGAATGATAGGTTAGTTTAGAGGTTTGAGGTTCAGTAAACTTAAGAACAAATCTTACCAGGCAGACAGGCGCGGGTGCAGAGTAGAGGAGAGAAAGAAAGAAAGAAATGGAAGTGGAGGAGTAGAAAGAAGGAAGAGAGAGAGTAGGAGGAAGAAGAAGGAGATGAGTTTGACTGATGATGAGTAAAGTTGATGTTGAATGATGTGAATGAAGATCATTTTTGATTTGGTTTCTTGAGGATCTTAAGTCATGATGGAAAGAGGGAAAGAAGTCAAGTTGGGGTGTTGGGTTCTGTGACACTCGTGTGATTTCTAAACTACCTGTGACTGGGAAGATTTGGACGGATTGAAGTTGGGATAAATGGTTTTCACTAGGTTGAGAATGGAGGACTTGGGAGCTGCCTTGGTGAGTGCATCAGCGATCATGTCAAAGGTTCTGATGAGTTTTATTTTGATACTTGCGGATTTGACTTCTTGTCTGAGACCTTTGGTTTTCAAATTGATGTGTTGAGTTTTCGGATTTGAACCAAAGCGTTTGAGCTTGTCATCAAGGCCTTTGTTGTCAATTTAATGAGTGTTAGAGTATTTTTCTTTGAATTCATCTTTTTCCATCAACAGTCTTTCATTGAGTTCTTGATTGTTGATGAAGTGAGTCGCTGCGTTGAGTTGAATGTTCCAGATATCAGCAAGGAGAGCCTTGAGCCAAGGTCCTTTGTGGAACGAATCTACAAAAGGATTGAGTACAGCCTTGGTAGATGAATAGGTGACTGAGTGTTGTCGAGAGCTGTTCCAGGAGACAAGAGTTCCAAAAAGATAACACAGGTATCCAGATTGAGAGGTTTGAGTTTGAGGATCATCGCCCCAAGATGCATCGCTGTAGATCTCAAGGAGTTGATGAGGATTGCATATTTCAAGAGTGAGCTTCATTCATGTCTTGAGTTGCTTGGATGTATTTCCAGACTTTCTGGATTTCATGCCAATGTGTCATTCCAGGTTTGACAGAGAACCTTGCTAGGCTAGAGACTGCATAGCTGATATCAGGTTGGGTGTGACAGGCTATGTTAATTCATCAAGCCAATCGCCGAGCGGTAATTGATATTCTCCTTCTTGAATAAAGCATGGTCTTTGTTGGTGGCGTCAGGTGGCGTCCTTGAGTTTGAGGTTGGGTGTGAGCGGAGTAGTTGATGATTTGCAATTCTGAAATCCAAGTTGTTTGAGACCATGCTCAATATGCTTTGGTTGTGAGAGAAGGATCTTGTGCCCTATTCGTTTGAACTTCATACCGAGTACGGAGTATGGTGTTTGGATTGTGACTGGTTGAATTTGAGAATCAAAATTCAAAATTATTTTTAAAGTTTTTGCCAGGACCTACTAGCACTAGGTCGTCAACATGAAAGAAAACCCAAGAGATCTGATTTTTGCACAGGTAGAGACATGGGTCGCAGTTCGACTCATGGAAGCCAATGGATTCAAGCCAGAATATTAAAGTCTTGTACCAGTTCTTTGGAGCTTGTTTCAAGCTGTACAGCACTTTGTTGAGCTTTAGTTAAGGAGATTCTCTGTTGACGCCTTTGGGTGTCTTTATGTATACTTCCTCTGTCAGAGGAGCATGTAGAAAAGCTCCTTGGACGTTGAATTGGGTAATTTTAAGATTTTGATGGAGTGAGTAGAGAAGCATCATTCTGAGAGTAGATACTTTCCCAGTAGGCGCCAATGTTTCGTCATAATCTACGCCATTGATTTGACCAAACCCTTGTACGCACAATCTGCCTTTGTACTTGATAGGATCACCGTGACAGTTGTCCTTGATCTTGAAGACCCAAGTGGTGTCAAGAGGATTTGGAGGTTCATCGAAGTGATTCTGCCAGACTTGATGGTTCTCAATCAATTGAATTTCCTTGGAGATTGCCTCCCGCCAGGATTTATGGTCTGCGCAATGTATAGCCGATTCAAAATTGTTAGGCTCATAATAGTGGTGAAAGCCGTATCTTGTGGGTGCTTTGACCTGTGAGTAATTTTGAAGAGAGCAAGTTGATTGTGATTGATCCAATTGTTGGGTTTGTTCTTCTTGATTTTGAGTGAGTGTGTCTTGAATGATTTCTTCTGCGCTTGAATCTGATTGCGAGCTATCTGAGTCACATGCTGCTGCATTAATCCCCTCCTGACTCAGTTGCTCTTGGACAGGCTGTTTGTTCCTTGCGACCTTGCGGCCTGTACATTCTGATTCTTTGACATCAGCCAGGTCAGGAAAGAAATTGGTGTCTGTTGAGGGTAGCTTGTCCGGCGACATGTTGAGGAATTGGACATGTTTTGATTCAACAACCAAGCCTGATTTGGTCAAGACTCGGTACGATTGGAGCCCTTTTTCATCAAACTTTCTTCCCTTCGCCCGCTTGCTCTTGAGTAAAATGGCTGACGCACCGACTGGCTTGAGGAAGCTGCTTGGAATGGGGTGTCCGTGAACAATTTCCCAAGGAGATTTGATGTTGTCTTTTCTTGGGATTTGATTGAGGGCAAAACAGCATGATTTGACAAGTTCGTGCCAGTAGTTCTTTGAAACACCAGAACCTTTGAATGTGGCTCTCATGGATTCAACAATTGTCTCAAGCAATTTGATGAGAACTTTGGTGGTATCATCCTTCTTTTGTAAGGGAAATCCAGCTAGATAGCCAGAGAAGTTGTCAACCACCGTCAATATGTAGTTTGACTTGATTTTTGACTCCGGAGTTATGGGTCCAATGAGATCCAGATGAAGTCTTTCAAACACTTTTGCAGCGGGTTTTGATTGAAGATTGAAGGATTGCCTTGTCATCTTTGATACACTGCCAGCATAATTGCCTAGGATGAAGTCATCCCAGTTAAACTGGGATGCACTCAACCAATTTAAACTTGGTTGAAATCAACTGATGAAATATAAATCCAAGGGACCCCCCTTGGTTTTATATTTCATTGGTTGAGGTCAACCTACTTTAAATTGGCTTGTTTGCATCCTACACCACGGATGCAAAAAATCGAATCCTTTTTGACACCAATTCAAAAAGACTTTGAATTCCCCGCCAGCAGGGGGGGATGTCGCAACCTGGGTCATAACAAATTTCGAAATGAGTTCAAGGTGTGACTTCAATCCCACTTTGAATTGATTTCAGATTTGACTTGAAGACAGTTTGAAGTCAGTTCGAAGTTATCCTGCTTTGAATGATTTTCGAATTGTGATTTGAAGTTGATTCAAAGTTTATTCAAAGTTTATTTGAAGTTGAATCAAAACACAATTGAATATTTCGCAGTCTACCCGAGTGATTTTGAATTGAAATCAAAATCAATTTGAATTGAATTTGATTTTTTTTTGATTTTTTATGCAATCAATTTTGCTCACCGGGGTCGCCAGACAATCTCATCTTGTCAATGGTCCTGCTTTCTTTGCAAGGTCAACTTTTTTTTTATTGTAAATAGATATATGCTTTACTTTCATAGTATTTTTGTAAACAACCCAGTTCATGTGTTTAACCAAGAATGAAAACAAGATTGTGGTAGATAAGATAGAAAAAAAAAACTTATAGATAAGTTAGAGAAAAGAAACTGAGAAAGAAAGGATAGCATGACATAAGAGGGGATAGCATGACATAAGAGATGTGAAATCAGGCTGTCAAACAGACTGAATATGAGATTGGGTTGGATTTGTAATCAGACTAGCTACCTGCTTGGCCACAGCTTCTTCTGATGGTAGAAGTTGGTCAGCTTCAGGAATGTCATCGACGGTGTTTTCGCCGTTCCAGATTTTCCAATCGGTGTCAAATACTAGCTGGGAGTAGGCTATCCCATAAGCCTTTGACTTCTTCCTCAGTGAGGCAAGCACCTTGTCAATGTTGTCCCAAAATGATATTTGTTTTTTTCGGGGTTGGTCGCGTTGTTTGATACAGTTGACATTAGCCATGAATAAAAGGAAACCAAGTTGTATCTTGGCGCCTTTGGTTATATCAGGATGGGTGTGGATGGTCTTGTGACCAAGTCGTTTAAACTTTGGATGAAACATGGAGTAGACATCAGTAATCAGCTTCCCAAGCGTGGGGACACTGTCCGGTGGTTTGCCCCCATTCAATCCGGCTTTCAACAGGTTCAACAGCGCCGACTTTTCTTCCTTGATTGTCTTGTATATCTGATTTTCTAGCTGGTTCTTACCAGCTCCTTTGGTGTAGGTAGATGGCAGGTGGATAGCTTGGAACTGACTCGTTTCTTGCTCTATCAAAGCCTGAGAATGGTATTGATATGAATGTGTCAGTTCCATGAGAGGCTTGGGTTGAGGTAGGAAGAAAAATACTTACCTTGACTCAAGAAATGGGTGTATTAGTGGCATGTAAGCGACAAGAAGCCCGGCTGCCATAGCTGTTGAGGTCTTCTTCCAGGAGGATACAGTGGACGGTCTCGCGGAGCCATACCTTGAAGCCGGCACTGTAGTCTTCCAAGGGCGGTGGCTTTTCTTTTGCGGTTGGAGGGGGCAAAATTATCTTTGGTGCTGGATGTTGGACAGCAAGTCCATTTTGCAGGGCCAGGAGCATCACCACTGGAGGATACAGTGGACGGTCTCGCGGAGCCATACCTTGAAGCCGGCACTGTAGTCTTCCAAGGGCGGTGGCTTTTCTTTTGCGGTTGGAGGGGGCAAAATTATCTTTGGTGCTGGATGTTGGACAGCAAGTCCATTTTGCAGGGCCAGGAGCAACACCACTGTGTTCCTGGATTCTGGGCTCATCTAAGGAAGCAAAAAAAAAAAAAAAACAATATCAGCTGTTGTAATGATGGTAGCTGCCAGTTACTAACCTGGAACAGGGGCTGTGCCCGTTGGATCAGTTCATCACTGAGGGAAAACGTGCCCTGGATCGCCTGAAGAGTTCATCAAATTGAGTCGTATTCTTCATGTGAGGGAGCTGAAGAGTGTGACGACTGGCTTCCAAAGCCAGCTGTAGAGGGAGAGTGAGAAAGTCGGCCCTCACCCCCTCCAAACCTCATCTCTGAGAGAGTAGGGCTGGGTCCACTGGGTATTGTGCCATCGGTCGGCCGGGTATACAGAGATGCTGGCGGGCCATTCACACTTACTACGCTGGCGCGGACTGGTCCGGTGTGACTTTGTCGAGGGGGGACAGGGGGGACAGGGGGTGGGACATTAGTTTGATGTCCTGTATGGGATGTATGTATGTGAGGATTGGGATGTCAATGAGGAGAAAGAGTCAATCCAAGCGGCATGTTCATGTGTGGGGCAAGCAGAAAAGACCAATGCGACTCCAACGGGTCATAGTTAGATTCCATAAGGTCCCAGACGGGTCTCCACTGTTGGAGAGAGGTCAATCTTGAGCCCTGTTTCACTGGGGTTTGGGTGAAATAAGAAATAAATCAGTTTCCAGCTGAAACAAGATCAGAATAAGAAGATGAGACTTACATTATCAAAGGAAAAAATATTGAAACAGATAAAAAATCAGCCCCCTTTTGATCAGTGTTTGAGTCTTTGGGGAGCTTACATTAATATTCACTTCGGTCTGCTATTTTTTTTGGCCTTGGGTTTGGTAATGTGGTGCTCGGTCGGGTGTCAGGCGGAGGTTGATGTGGTCGTTGGTTGGGTGTCTGAAGGCGGTTGGATGAGGTGAAGCGGAGTGGGATTGACGGGAGGAATTGAGTTTGAGAACAAGGTTGGAGTTTCCGATCCTGTCGGAGGTCATGACTTGGGGGATGCGGACTGCATGCCCCCAAGTGTCTGCCTGCCCCCAACTGTCTGCCTGCCCCGACTGTAACAGGTCCAGTGAACTGTACAACATGACAAATCTGGCCAAGTGTTGCAACCAAGTGGGATTCAACTCCATCCACTTGGTTCATTTAAAAGATGGATTCCAATTTTGAAAACCATGTTGTTTCCATCTGATTCACATTTTCCTTGAAATCCAATCCAAGGGCGTTGATAAACGCACGCCAAGCGCGCACGCCAACGCCAACCCGCACGCCAATTTTTTTTGGCGTGCGGGGCCTACACGCCATTTTTTGTTGGCGTGTAGGGTCTACACGCCAAAATAAATTGGTGTGTGAGACCTGCACGCCAAAAATGGCGTGTGGTTCCCACACGCCATTTTTTTTTGGCGTGTGGGCCCCGCACGCCAATTGTTTGGCGTGCGCTCTCACACGCCAAACAATTGGCGTGTGGGAGCGCACGCCAAACAATTGGCGTGCGGGGCCCACACGCCAATTGTTTGGCGTGCGGGTCCCCCCTCGCTCACATAATCGAGTGGGAGGGGCCACTCGATTACGTGAGCGAGGCCGGCTGACGAGGTTGTACAACCTCGTCAGCCGGGAGGACTTCCTCCCGGCCGGCGAGGCTATACAACCTCGTCGGCCAGGAGGAAGTCCTCCTGGCTGACGAGGTTGTATAACCTCGTCAGCCGGGAGGACTTCCTCCTGGCTGACGAGGTTATACAACCTCGTCAGCCAGGAGGAAGTCCTCCTGGCCGACGAGGTTGTATAGCCTCGTCGGCCAGGAGGAAGTCCTCCTGGCTGACGAGGTTGTATAACCTCGTCAGCCGGGAGGAAGTCCTCCCGGCCGACGAGGCTACACAACCTCGTCGGCCAGGAGGACTTCCTCCTGGCTGACGAGGTTGTATAACCTCGCCGGCCGGGAGGAAGTCCTCCCGGCTGACGAGGTTATACAACCTCGTCAGCCAGGAGGACTTCCTCCTGGCCGACGAGGTTGTATAGCCTCGCCGGCCGGGAGGAAGTCCTCCCGGCTGACGAGGTTGTATAACCTCGTCAGCCGGCCTCGCTCACGTAATCGAGTGGTCCCTCCCACTCGATTATGTGAGCGGGGGGACCCGCACGGCCGGCCTCGCTCACGTAATCGAGTGGTCCCTCCCACTCGATTATGTGAGCGAGGGGGGACCCGCACGCCAAACAATTGGCGTGCGGGGCCCACACACCAAAAAAAAATGGCGTGTGGGAACCACACGCCATTTTTGGCGTGTGGGTCTCACACGCCCTTTTTTTTGGCGTGTAAACCCTACACGCCAAAAAAAAATGGCGTGTAGGCCCCGCACGCCAAAAAAAATTGGCGTGCGGGTTGGCGTTGGCGTGCGCCGTTGGCGTGCGCCGTTGGCGTGCGCCGTTGGCGTGCGCCGTTGGCGTGCGCCGTTGGCGTGCGCCGTTGGCGTGCGTTTATCAACGCCCCAATCCAACCACACAAAAAAAAACCCCTTTCATATTCTCCAGAATTCCCAATTAAAATATTGGATTATATTATAATTCTGCTTATTTTATAAAAAGTATCATAGAAATACAACTGAACTTTTCAATATACCAAAAAAATACCTCTGGAATATATACACCATATACTCCTTTCCAATCATAAAATTTATCAGAAGAATTCCTTTAACTTTAACAGATTGCATATCCTTTATTTATATTTTCGTTCACATAAAACTAATCCAAAAATCTCCACTAGAAATATCAATAATAAGAACATATCCCAATACAAAATACCCTTTCCTCTTCATTCATACATCACAAACCTCTGGTTTCTCTCTCTATTTTTCCACATGGCTCCCAATATTTTCCTCCTAGGGGTCCAGTTACCCATGCTGGTAAGAATTATTTCTTGTAACTTTTATTTCATTATGAAAGGAATCTGTTGCTCATTTATTTTGCCATATTTCAGGTTTTGAGTAAACTCTGTACCCTGATGGTACATACCAATACAGATGCACTTTGTGCAAGTCTAAATGGGCAAAGGAATAAAATATTCCCTATCACTTGGAATGCCACACACACATAGACAAACACCATCAACTGCAACATTTTCAACAGCAGATGGCACACTCAATGCAGAACTCTCAAAACCAGGGTTCACTACCCCATCAATGGAGCCAGGATCCCATGGAGGCACAGATGGATCATAGTAATGATGATTTATTTATCCAACAGGGTACTCTTGATGGGCAAGATCTTGATACAGCTGTGAATATTGACTTGAATGACCCTGAAGGTTTTGGTTTTGGATTAGATACTGAAATTGAGGTCAATGATGGCACAGCAGGCATGGAGGAGTGGATTTCATCTGCACTGGCCGCCGGGATGATGGATGCGGAAACATTACTGCCCAATTATGAAAATACATCCACAGGAAATTTAAGTGGAGGGGTAAACAATGCACAGTGGTTTCCCTTCAGAAGCAAAGAGGTTAGTGATACATTTGGAATAATTGACACATTGGATTTAATAGCTGATTTGATTAAAAATGCATACAGTACCTAATTGCATCTCTCATGCTAGGGCACCTGCACAATCTTTTGTCCAGAAACATGTACCACCAGCTGCGTGTGATCCTGTCCCTCTGTCACATCAATCTGCCTCATTGGGAAAGTATAAAGAGAAATCAGGAAAAGATTAGGAATATGTTGGATATAAAAATAATTCAGAATGTATCAGTATTTAATAATACTTGCTACTATCTGAGTTTCAAAGACATAGTTGCACATGTATGTCTCTGAAACTCAATCAATGATAAAATAAATCAAACTTACTTACCATGCACTTCAAACTTGGCAGGAATTAGCTAATCCAATAGTCCACCCACACATGCATTTCTACCCACATGATCCAAAAGGCAAAGACATTAGAGCGCTTTATCAGAGTGCCAAATGGCGAGAACATCTGGAACCTGAACACCGTGTGAAAATGGCTCCAATGGATGGGAAACACTACTACATTTTTGAACCTATCACACTAAAGGGAGCACCGGATAATTACATAGTGGTCCCAATATTCTTATATCAGCTTGAAAATGAAATATATTCAAAGTGTATTGTCGCCAAATTCACTCGACCTGACCAGGATGGAAAAATGATTTTATATATAAGAGGAAATATCAAGTACACTGACCCCGACCTACTTGATATTCCTGTAAGAAATTTCAACAAGATACACTCAGAAATACATCAGAGAGATGGCACCCTATTGATGTCAAAGTGTGAAAATCAGATATGGGGTGAGTATAATTCAGCTTTACCCCATGGAATGGATACTTACAGGTTTCTTCATCTTCCAGAATTTGGTGGTTCTGCCCCATTTCCTGTACCCAATCCATGGAGGAAGAGGGCTTGCAACAAGAGAATTTGGCATGTGCCTATCACTCTCTATTCAGATGACACATCTGGTAACCAATAAAACAGGTGGAATAAGCATATTTCTTACTACTTCACATTGGGTGGACTCCCACCAGAAATGACCAATATGGAATATAATTGTCATTTAATTGCAACATCTAATGTGGCATCTGCATTGGAGATTGGTGAGCCCATTGTTTCAGAGATCAAGTGAGTTCAAAATATATCTTCAATAAATATCAAATAGTAATTTCTGACTTTCCATTCAAGTCAATTGGCCAATGATGGGAGTGTTGCATATGACGCAGGCTTGAAAGAGGAAGTTTTATTTATGATCATACCACTTGCTTTCTTGGCCGACTCTCCCATGGCAGCTGAAATTACAAATACCCCCAACCCAGGGAAAGCCAACAATCCATGCCAAATTTGTCATCTGAGTGCAAAGTCCAAAGATCACCGGTGATCATTGGAATTCCTCAGATCTTTCTTTGGGATTCCTCAATTGCCAGTGGCTAGAAAGTGGCAAGAAACAAGGACTCACTCACATGAGCTCTGGGACATAATGGATCAAAAGACCAAGCATGAATTCAATTTGAAAACTGCAGAGCATGGATTGAAGGACCAAATAACCCATAAATTGATTGAATTGCAGACCAAACATGCTCATGAAAGAATCCGCATTACTGAACTTGCCAATTTTTCACAACCAAGAATATTCAACTCATTTTTGGAACTAGTCTCATTTTATGGTTGTAATGACACCCCAGTGGAGATATTGCATGTAATACTCCTTGGGTCAGTGAAGTATGTAGTTGCACACTTCATGAAAAATAGAGTCCCCAAGGATAAACTAAAGCAACTGGAGGCAAGCTTGAAATCATTCAATACTGATGGACTCAACATTCCACCAATTCAAGCAATGTACATGATGTCACACCATGGATCCTTAATTGGTAAAGATTTTTGTACAATATTACAGGTGGCACCATTTGTTTTTTTCCCACTTATGTCAGAAGACATGAAATCTCTCTGGTTTTCAATGTGCTACTTATCCAGCTTGGCATTTCAGACTTGCATTCCTGAACTTGATACCTACATTCAAAAACTGGAAGCTGTTATAAGGGAGTTCACATATCACATTTGCAAAATTTCAGGCCAATGGTCAAATAAACCCAAAGTGCATGTGCTGCTACACTTACCTCAATCAATCAGACACTTTGTTCCTGCTAGTCTGTTTACCACTGAAAAATTTGAGAGCTACAATGGAATAGTTAGAACAGCATCAATCCATTCCAATTGCCAGGCACCCAGCCGTGATTTGGCCCACTCATTTGCTAACTATCAAATACAGAGGCTATTATTCTCTGGTGCCTATCTGTATGAAAATAAAGTAGGAGATTACTTTCAAGCATCTTCAGCGGTCACCAATGTCAGCCTCCCTGATTCCAAGGACAAGTTCTTCTAGCTACAGGTGGTGCAAGGATATATGGAAAGAGTATATAAACTCTGGGTAAGGTACAATGTTACAATTCCCAAAAGATATGGGGGAATTGTGACGTAAAAATTGAGAGAAAAATAGGTTAATAATTATATTAAATAAATTTAATATAATTAAAAACCAGAGGGGCCTGATAAATCAGGGGTGGTTTAGATCCCTCTAAGGTATCTTACAAATAAATGCAGAGGATTTAGGTACCTGGAACACTGGGGCCTGTTGGAAAAGGGGTGGTTTAATCCCAGGAATGGAAATGGGGGAATATCTTCAAGAGAAGGGTTATTACTTACTAGTAATAAACCTTGAGGGATCTTGGGGATATTCTGGGTGAAACTGGACAGTTTGAAGCGCTTGGATGGATGGATGGTGGAGCTTGATGGGCACTGTGAAGTTGTTGGGGAAGACAGGGCTAAAGAATAACTACTAAGAAGCTTACCAGACTGTGTTATAAAGATGTATATATCTAATAAGAAGTGGGTAAGGTTGTTAGTGGGTATTGGGAAGCATGATGAGCCTTCTTTGGGCGGTTGAGGAGCTCCTTAAATAGTCTAGAGTTCCCCCTGGGGACCCTGTAGGTATTATTGGCCAACTTGTGGGATCTTTGGACCACATTTTGGCCATTTTTGCTTTCTTGGTGACGCTTCAGCAGCCCCTGCTTTGAATACACGTCACCAATTGATTTTTTTTATTAATGTATTTTATTATAATTTATTTATTTACATTGACTTACAGTCTTTAGTACATTAGTACAGTTTGTTATAGATTTAATACTAGTGGCTTATTTGTATTTATAATAAGCCACAGTATTGTTTGTACTGTTTGTTCAATCAATGTATTGTATAAATAAACAATACCATTTAATATATTTAATTGTTTAGTCCCCAGTACTCTTTATTACATATGTAACATATGTAATGAGGTCACTGGAGCGTGTTTTTGTTGATTTGGGTGTACCTGAGTGACTGTGGAGTCCGCGTGCCAAGTTTGGGAGCCTGTGAGGGGCTTGATTCTTGCGCGGGGGCTTATATCCCAACTTTGACGCGGGCTTTCAGTCACGCGGGTTGAACTTGAAGTTCTGCGGACTGCGGTACGCGGGGTTTGAGTAAAACACGGTGTATTTACACTATCTCCCCAATTTACACAACACCTCATTTCCGTGACTGGAAATGGGGTTTAAGCATATGTATATATATATATAAGCATTAATTAATGCAAGTTCCTTTTTGTTAAAGGTACTTGGTGTTATTCTTTGCTAATTTACATAGTGAAGGAGTGAGAATTAGGGGTACTTGTGAGTGAGGTACCCTAGGTTATTTTTAGTGTAGATTTAGAATATCAAATAATATTCTAACTATTATTTGATATTCTATATTTTTTATAATAATTTTTGTAGGAAACTTGTGACAGGTTGCTCTGTCATAGTAGCAAGCTGACAACCAATGTGTTTGATAAAAATGAACTTGTTCAAAAATCTTTTGGTTACAACACCTCATTAATCAAAAGCATGAGTTTCTTCCCACACTTAAACAATTCCAAATTGAAACAATCAGACATTGAATTAATCCCAGACAGTCTCAGTGCAAGTTACCCAAACCACATGATTAGGCAAGTGGAAGCCATTAAGCTTAATACAAAAGAAAAAATTTGTACAGGCATGTTTTATTTGGTGAGCCAAAACACTATGGAAATAACTTCCAATTTACAGTTATTAATCACACTAAAATTCTTGATATTTATCATTCTCAAATACCTTGAAAACAGGAGAAAGGGCTTCCCAACTGGGGCAATATAATTGCATCTGTGCAATCACTCTGGGAGGTCACACCTGGTAACAAATATTATGTGAGGCGTGTGGAATGTTTCCAAGGTTGCATAAATACTCATACCCAAATGCCAATATTAGAGAAAAGGACCTCTTCAATGATAGTTCCCATCCATGTAAGTAATTATAATGATCTTGAATCTTCTGAAAAGGATTATTGAATTGGAATCATCAAATCCTTGTTGAAATTCCAAATAAATTTCATCAGTTCATAAAGTGTTGCCTCAATGTCCAGCACAACTGCTTTGATGGAGGATGTTCTGCAGTTGAGGCACCAGTTCCAGTAAACCCACGCCATGAAGGGACATCCATTTGTCATCACATACAACACACTAACCATAACAGTTATCTATTGAATGCATTTTCACACCATGAAGCTGAAATACATTGAAATGAATCAGGCTTGAAGCCTAAAGATATTACAGAGGGCCAAATGATGCAGGCCTTACACACTGGCCTTCAAAAGTGGCAGGCAGAAAACGATGAAGATGATCTCAGTAATTAAACCTAGTCATGATAATTTCACTCTTATATCTCTGACCAGTCAGGTTGGAAATCTTTACTAGGGCAATGTTCATCTTTGTGGAAAAGTTTCCTGGACCAAAGTTCTCAGGAAATTCTTCTAAGTGTTGTGTTCCAATTATGATCAATTTCTTTCAGAATTTATAATCAAGTACCTTTTGACAGAAAAACAAAAGGATTCCAAAAAACATCAACACTTTGTATATATCCTTGTGGCGTTAAATCAAAATCATGCAAAAAATTCACCAAAATTTGTATATATCTCAGATGAATTTCCCTTTTCCATACACATATCATGGCCAATTGGATCACATCTAAGAATGCAACAAAAAACATAGTAATTTGGTTATATGTTAGATGAAAAAAGCATGCCAAAAAAACACAACAGTTTGTATATGTCTCAGATGAATTTCCCTTTGTATCTTAGATGAAAAAATCATGCAAAAAAAACACAACAGTTTGTATATGTCTCAGATGAATGTCCCTTTATATCTTAGATGAATGAAGCATGCAAAAAAAACACAACAGTTTGTATGTTTCTCAGATGAATTTCCCTTTATATCTTAGATGAAAAAATCATGCAAAAAAAACACAACAGTTTGTATATGTCTCAGATGAATTTCCCTTTATATCTTAGATGAAAAAAGCATGCAAAAAAAAACACAACAGTTTGTATATATCTCAGATGAATTTCCCTTTATGTCTTAGATGAAAAAAGCATGCAAAAAAATCACAAAAGTTTGTATATGTCTCAGATGAATTTCCCTTTTCAATATAAATATCATTGCCAATTGGATCACATCTTAATACAAGAATAAAAGGATGCAAAACAAATGAGATAGGGCAATATTTAGAGTAGACAAGTGATCATTCCAGAGGCAAAAGGGAGGCAGATATCCTAGGTTTTGATTTATGATGAAGGCCATGGGAAATCACTCATACCAGAATCTGTAGTGCTGCAGCTGGAGATGTCCTATAAAAAAAATCAGCTAAAAAGTCAAATGACCAGAAATATAATCAAACAACAAACCCCCTCATGAGTTTGTGACTCTATATATTTCCAAGAAAAATCCAGGCGCAGAGAAGCCACAGCATCCCTCTGGGTTGGTAATTGCTCCAAGAGGTTCTGGAATTGCCTGTACTTTGAGGGCGTTGATAAACGCACGCCAACGGCGCACGCCAACGCCAACCCGCACGCCAATTTTTTTTGGCGTGCGGGGCCTACACGCCATTTTTTTTTGGCGTGTAGGGTCTACACGCCAAAAAAAAAGGGCGTGTGAGACCCACACGCCAAAAATGGCGTGTGTTTCCCACACGCCATTTTTTTTTGGCGTGTGGGCCCCGCACGCCAAATAAAATTGGCGTGTGGGCCCCGCACGCCAATTGTTTGGCGTGCGGGTCCCCCCTCGCTCACATAATCGAGTGGGAGGGACCACTCGATTACGTGAGCGAGGCCGGCTGACGAGGTTATACAACCTCGTCAGCCGGGAGGACTTCCTCCCGGCACGAGGCTGTATAACCTCGTCAGCCGGGAGGACTTCCTCCCGGCTGACGAGGCTATACAACCTCGTCAGCCAGGAGGAAGTCCTCCTGGCCGACGAGGTTGTATAACCTCGTCGGCTGGGAGGACTTCCTCCTGGCCGACGAGGTTGTATAGCCTCGTCGGCCGGGAGGACTTCCTCCTGGCCGACGAGGTTATACAACCTCGTCGGCCAGGAGGAAGTCCTCCCGGCCGGCGAGGCTATACAACCTCGTCGGCCAGGAGGAAGTCCTCCTGGCTGACGAGGTTGTATAACCTCGTCAGCCGGGAGGACTTCCTCCCGGCTGACGAGGTTATACAACCTCGTCAGCCAGGAGGAAGTCCTCCTGGCCGACGAGGTTGTATAGCCTCGTCGGCCGGGAGGACTTCCTCCTGGCCGACGAGGTTATACAACCTCGTCGGCCAGGAGGAAGTCCTCCTGGCTGACGAGGTTGTATAACCTCGTCAGCCGGGAGGACTTCCTCCCGGCCGGCGAGGTTATACAACCTCGTCAGCCGGGAGGAAGTCCTCCCGGCCGACGAGGCTATACAACCTTGTCGGCCAGGAGGACTTCCTCCTGGCTGACGAGGTTGTATAACCTCGCCGGCCGGGAGGAAGTCCTCCCGGCTGACGAGGTTATACAACCTCGTCAGCCAGGAGGACTTCCTCCTGGCCGACGAGGTTGTATAGCCTCACCGGCCGGGAGGAAGTCCTCCCGGCTGACGAGGTTGTATAACCTCGTCAGCCGGCCTCGCTCACGTAATCGAGTGGTCCCTCCCACTCGATTATGTGAGCGAGGGGCGACCCGCACGCCAAACAATTGGCGTGTGGGCCCCGCACGCCAATTGTTTGGCGTGCGCTCCCACACGCCAATTGTTTGGCGTGTGAGAGCGCACGCCAAACAATTGGCGTGCGGGGCCCACACGCCAATTGTTTGGCGTGTGAGAGCGCACGCCAAACAATTGGCGTGCGGGGCCCACACGCCAATTTTATTTGGCGTGCGGGGCCCACACGCCAAAACGCCAATTGTTTGGCGTGTGAGAGCGCACGCCAAACAATTGGCGTGCGGGGCCCACACGCCAATTTTATTTGGCGTGCGAGGCCCACACGCCAAAAAAAAATGGCGTGTGGGAACCACACGCCATTTTTGGCGTGCAGGTCTCACACGCCAATTTATTTTGGCGTGCAGGTCTCACACGCCAATTTATTTTGGCGTGTAGACCCTACACGCCAAAAAAAAATGGCGTGTAGGCCCCGCACGCCAAAAAAAATTGGCGTGCGGGTTGGCGTTGGCGTGCGCGCTTGGCGTGCGTTTATCAACGCCCGTACTTTGAAGGAAGAGGGTAGAGGTCAAAGTCATCCCCCCTTTGGATGCGTCCAGTCCAACTGATATGGCCCACAGAATCTTCATACTTGAGGAGTCCCCCAAATTTGCAATCAGACTGCACGGAATCAAGATGGTTGAAAACTATTGCCTTGGAACGCACAAACCTCATGGATATAGACTGTAGAGCCATGGAGGTGGTGGAGATAGGGGTGTGGTCACTAGGAAGCATTTCTGGGCAGAGGAGGCTGATGATGTTGTTACACAGAGCAGGATCATAGATGATGACAAGCTGGGATGAAGACATGATATGGAGGTTGTTTATTGTATGTAAGGAGGATGTATGTGGGACCTTCTATGGATGTAACAAGGGGATGTAGTATGGGAAGGGTTACTGGTGGGGATTGGGATGAAAGGACTGCACCTCAGAAGTCCTTTTATGCCTCACCCCTCCAGCTGGTCACACCTCTGATCAGCTGGAAGGGTGACTGATCCCCCTTCCAGCTGATCCCCCTTCCAGCTGATCCCCCTTCCAGCTGATCCCCCTTCCAGATGATCCCCCTTCCAGCTGATCCCCCTTCCAGCTGATCACGCCTCTGATCAGCTGGAAGGGTGACTGATCACCCCTCCATCTGATCATCCTTTCAGTGGTGATCAGTCACCCCTGCAGTGGTGATCAGTCACCACTGGAGGGGATCAGTCACCCCTCTAGCAAGGTGACTGATCACCTTGCCTGTCCTCCTGCACACTTCACACATGGAGGAGCCATGTTGAAGTGTGCAGGCCTTGTTGATAATCTCAACTCAGCCTATCTTCGAATTGAATTCGAAGATCAATCAAAATCACTTCAATGGTAATAGCTCATCAAAGTGATTTTGATGGACCTTCTTGTCAATTCAAAGTACATTCAAATTCAAAAATTGAATTTGAATGTACTTTGATTTTGATGCCTGGTCCGCGTAACTCCGCGGATTGCCAATGCTCCAGGAGGAATCTTTGATTGCACTTCAAAGATTCCTCCTGGCCTTTGATTTCTCTTTGATTTATCTTTGAATACATTGGTTTTTAAAAAACAAAAAAAACTTTGATGTTAGTTTGAAGTGAAACCGTATATGTGCGTCTGTGGTGTAGTTTTACTGGGATGACCTCAACCTAGGCAATTATGCTGGCAGTGATAGGATGCACGATTTGCATTTGAAGTTGGCCTTTTCCGCAGGAGAAATTCTTCGGTTGATGAAGGATTTGATCCTTTGGAGTGAGGCGTGACCAAATTTCTTGTGGGTCACTTTGAGAGGTCTGGCAACCAACTTTCTGACAAGAGCATATTTTACAATGGAACAAATCTTGTCTGGATTCCTGATTGTGTACATGTTATTAGTGACACGTCCCCCAAATAACTTGATTCCCTCCTTCAAGACCAAGAATCTCCCTTGAGTTGCTTTGATTGATCCCATCTAAGATTCCTGGGCCAATCAAGTTTACTACACTGTTGGGGACATACAAGCAGCCAGTGAGAGCCACCGTCTTTTTCCCCCATTGTAGTATCACTCTGCCCATCCCCTTGATTGGTAAGTTTGCACTTTATTTTCCTGTCTTGATCACATCAAAGTCACCAGCTTCAAGATTATTGAAGTAGCGCTTGTCATGAAAGACATGTGAAGATGAACCGCTGTCAAGAATGATTTTTGACTTGAAGTCCTTGTTGTTTGTCGAGAGGGTGATTAAGGACATGAAGAAGTTGGCCTTTTTTGTGGTGTCTTTTCCAGATTCCCATTTTGATTGAGCCTCCCTCCACCACTCAGGGGATTTGTCCGGACGAAGATGCCAGCATGAGTTGGATGAGTGGTTGCCGTCCTGCTTTGGATTGTGAAATCCAGACGTACATTGCTTTAAATTACCGTTATCATATTTTGATTGGCCCTTGGTACAGTTGTTTCTGCTTGAGTATAGGGAGGTTTGCATTGAGGGGTTGCTCTCTTTTACTTCAGCTCTATTTTCGTTGCTGAACTGAGTCAAGTGATTGCACACAAATTGGACATTGAGATCCTTGTTGGAGTGCATTATTTGTTGCTTTATGGATTGAAGGCCTTCAGGGAATTTGAATAGAATGAGGCCAAGATATCTTGAGGTAGATCTATACCGACGTCTACGAGCTTTTTGATTGAAACTTTGATGTCTGTTAAGATACCTTTGACAACGTCTTCTTTGAAATTGAGGTATAAGAATTTGTTGAAAATCCACGCTCAATTGGAAGCTTGAGACAAAGTGTCAGCCACCAAGATATTACATACAACATGTAACACTTGAAACTGCAAGCTGAAATAATGAATAATATTTAATTGTATTATTATTTATTTTATTTTATTTTATTTTATTTTATTTTATTTATTTTTATTAGATTTTTTGATTATAGCAGAAATTATACTTCACTGTTTCAACAATTGGTATAATAGTCTAACAGTTGATAACAAGCTTAGAAATATCTGGTTGATACATAAGGCTCTGTGTTCAAGCCACACTCATGACCACATGTAAAATATAGTAATAAAATATTTAAGTCATATCTATTATTTTATCCAAAATCAAAGGAAATTTAATTAAAGAAAATCCTTGGCAAATCAATTTTCAAACACGCATTAAATGTATAAAGAACCATTTATTGGTATAGTTTATTCCATGAAAATCCCGGAAAATCCCAGCATAACCCATAGTAATAAATACTATAAGATTACATATGTATTTAATTACATAACTTATGTAGTATGTATTACATACATAAGTACATGTGATTTTAAATCAGTGATCACTCAGGGCAAGCGCTTTTTCAAGCTCCAGTCCCTAGAAAATTTATTCACAAGTATTAGTTAGTGAAAAAATTATTTATTGCTGAAATAATCATTTCCCACTAAGTAATTTATTGCAAAATAATTATGGGGTCATTCTATATAGTAATGAAACCATTTTTAACATCAGACCACAAACAGGGTGATCATTTCCCCCTGGTGATCTCACTCTGATCATTGCTTCCACAAGCATGTGAAATGATAATTATTTTATTATTTAAGAGGAGGCTTTCTTCACTAAATTGAAGATAACCTCCCCATCAATTTTAACATACACTTAGGTAACTTATTATAAGCTACAAAGGCGCTCAACTTCTCCTGTAAGTAAGGAGGACTGGCCTTTATCCTTTATATACTATCTTCTAGTTAAAATTCCTCAACAAATCCCCTCCCAATAACTTAAATACTCTTTAATTTGATTGGAAGAACCGTATCTTAGTCTGGTTAGCCCTTCTGAGGTATTATTCCCTCAACAGAAGTCTGAAAGAAGGGTCATAACCTGTTATTTTTGTGTTACTTAGTGTTTTTATAACACTTGAGTAAATATTGTTATATTTATATTCTTTATTACACTTTTTAAGTGTAAGATATTTTTTTATTCCTTACTGTACACTCCACAATAAGTGTAGTAGAGTACAGCAAGTTGACACAAAGCAAATCTGTCCTTAATTGCTTTCCACATTGCCTTAGCCAAGGCCCTGTTGTCTGCTGTAACCACGTTGTTGTGAGTTACACTGTCAATTTTTGAGAGTATTAAAAGATTGGGTTCTGCATTCTTGTCTGGTGTTAGCGCTTTTTTGGACAAGTTGAGTTGAGGTAGTACTCCCCGCAGCGCTAAGAACGCTGTGAGAACTCCTTTTGGGACGGGGGTAGTTCTGTGAGGGGGAAATAGCAGTTATAGTATTTCAGGTATGTATGAATTTATTACAACTGTTAAGGGTGGTTTGAAAGACCTGCCCCTCTATTTTCTACAAGAGTTAATACAACAATTTTTTTTATTGTTGTGGCTGATAACTTTCTTTTTGTTTTCTTTAAGAGAACTATTTATGTAGTAATCTCTTATCAGACTAAGATCTAATTTCAACTTTACAAATAATCAGCAATGGGCTTGATGAAGGAATCAGGGACGTAGATAGTAGATGGATTGTTACAGAAAGTTTGACAAATGGAATACAAGCTTTTGGAATTGATGAGGAACAGTATTTATATGTTTTTAGTATTTATTTTGTTTTTATGTTTAGATGCAGTCAGAGAGAATGAGTAGATGGATGTTTTGGTATAATGTGAACTATTCAATGTGTTGTACCCTCTTCCTTAACCTTTAGTTAAAAGAGCACAATTTCCCTTTTTGTTTCTTTTGTGTATCTTAAACTGATATGAAAGATTTTGTTGTGGGTCACCTGATTAAGATCACACTATTTATATGGATGAGTAATTTTATTTAGTTTTCTGGCTAGATGATGGGGTGTGGGATCCAAGTGGGATGCTACCGGGATGATTCTCTTTCTGGGAGGGGACAACCTCCCCTTTATATAGTAAAATGTGAGGGATTTTTGCTGGTGGGATGTCTGATTGAGGTATTTATGCTGGTGGGGTCTCTTCTTCTACGCTGCCTTCATGCATGGAGTGCATAAAGTGAGCTATTTCTGCTGGTGATGTTTTCTAATCCTGCACTGCTTCATGCAGGGAGTGCATAAAGTGAGCTATTTCTGCTGGTGAGGTTATGTACTTAGGCTGTGCCACGGAGCATGTGCTGCGTCTTGTGACCAGACACTAAACTATATACTACTTCTATATATATACTATGTACTCATTATTCATTATAATTCTTTTTTTTAACTGTATATCTTTTGATTTAGCCGTGCAAACCCTAACATAAATGGGTGACTTATAGATGAAATTTACCCTAGATTTCAATTATGCACTTGTATTGCTACTATTTTAGCTTCTGAAAGATAATGACAGAATATAATCCTGCATGATACTTGAAACAGGGTTTGGAATACCACATCCTCCCCCAACTTAATGCTGTCCACAGCATTCCTGTTTCAAGGATCATCATCTAGAATATGTTGATTTATCCAACTATTTTTAAATTAATCCCTTGTTTCCCACAATGTTTCATACTCTTAGACATACTAACTTAGATTTCTCTTTTCCCTCCTGAATTCCGCTTCTTGCCTTGATTCATAACTAGTGACTCTAAAACTTCTTCACTGAAAAATAATAGCTAAACTAATAACTCTAAATCTCCAATAATCCTATCTCTCTCTAAATCTCCAATAATTCTATCTCTCTTATAAATATCTCTAAAATGTTTCAGTTTGTTTAGTACACTGTCATGAATCTTGCCTCCACTTCTCTTCCTTGGTGTCAGCTTTCTGTACTCTACTCCACTTATTGTGGCGTGTACAGTAAGGACTAAAGAATAATTTTACACTTTAAAAAGTGTAATAAAGCAATTTCCAATAAGAACAATTACTTAAGTGTTATAAAACACTAAGTATCAAAAAAAACGGGTTATAACCCTGCTGCCAAAACTTCTATTAAGGGATTTAAATCCTAGAAGGGCTAACCAGATTGATACACGGTTCTTCCAATCCAATTAAAAGTATTTAATTGATTGGGGGGGATTTGGTTGAGGAATTTTAACTAATTAAGATAGTATATAAATAAAGGCCAGTCCTCCATACTTACAGGAGAAGGTGAGCGCCTTTAAAATTTTTCTTTTGTTCAGACTATAAAAAATAATAATAATAAAAATAAAGAATAATAATAATTATTCAAGATTGCAGTTTCAAGTATTACATGTTACATAATACATGTAATATCTTGGTGGCTGACACTTGGTAAATAAGGCTGATCTGTTGCTCTGTATGGCTGAAGTATCATACTGTTTTCTGTATCTGTGAAAAATCTGACAATAGAAAGTTTCTCTCCCATGTCCTTTCTGGGTTGTCTTAAAAAAGGATGTAGGGAGAGATAATGTGGAAACTGGTCCTCTGTTCTTCTGGTTGCTAGGATTTGAATTTGATCTGATCTGTCAACTATTATTACTATTATTCCTTTAATAATTTATTTTGACTCCTGAGGATGTTTCTGTGGGTATACCACAACACCATCCAAACATACACCACTTTCATCTGTAGAAGCAATCACACCTCATTAGATTAGAAAAGACAACATAAATAAACAGATGAAACAACATACCTGTGAAGACCAGACAGTTGGGGTTGTAGTTGGCCATCAAAAGGACATAGTTTGCATGTTGGATCAGGTCTTGATTGGGGTTGACCTTCCTCATTGTTTTTTGGGTAATCCGGAGGCGGTGGTGAAGCTTGTTGGGGATTGTTTGAAGGGAGATTTGGAGACTGCATTCAACAATTAATGCTTGCTGGATTTCCTTGAGATAGATGGTTGGGTTGTTGGTGACCATGTCCAGGAGACAAGCTTGGGCGTCTTTGGAGAGAGACAAAGGCTGACCCCTTACGGCGTAGATATCTGGATTGGTGACAACTGCACGAGTTTTCTTGTACAGCTCACACCAGCGGCGGAGGGAATCGTGGCTGATACTTGCCGCATGTGATCCATTAATTTCTTTGAGTGATTTTCCATTGAGGGCTGCCCAAACAATGGGGTATTTAAAAATCGTGGTATACTTGTGGTACATCAAAACTAGGAATATGAATAAACAAGTCAATCAGTTTTGGGTTATGTGTCAATTGGGGGAAATAGGATTAAACACTCACACAGCTGATAGAGCCCCAAACGGTCCCGGTGGCTGTTGCCGGGCCAATCGGAACAATGGTGGTGGTGGTGGATAGTGGTGGGTGGTGGGTGGTGGTGGATATTGGTGGTGGTGGGTGGTGTTTTGTGGTGGGTGGCTGTGGCGGGTAGGGGGCAGCCGAGTGGAGTATATATAAAAACCCCACTTGGGCCCCGTGACTCCCCGCGGTTGCCCGTGCACGGCCCGCGCACACGGATCATTTGTGCTGCGGAAAAGTGTGCCCGCTGCGGCACAAAGACTCAAAACTTGCGCCAAAAGACGCAAGCCCTTTTGGGGTGGCTGTACATGTCTAATTTGGATATATACCCTTTATACAGTCCACACAGTGTTACTGTGTGTGTAACATAGAATGAATGTGGTGAAAAAGATAGTGTGGTGTTGTAAAATATGTACAGCTATGAGATAAAAGCTTGCTGCATCCCCCCCTTGTTTTTTTTCCCATCCCTCCCCAAATTCGTTTTTGACCCACCAAATACCCAAAGGGAATAGGAGCTCCCCCTGCTGACTATTTTAAATCAGCCCAGCCGGTCTGTGGCTTCAACCAATAGCCATCAACAACCATCTTGCCAAAAATTACCCACCACCCTTGTCTATCAACCAAGGACTTTTGGCCTGAGAATGGATGAAGGTGTGTATTTCTCATTATTTTTCTGACACATTCATTCAATTGCTAATCCCCTTGATTTTTGATTTTCTAGAATACCTTTACCAACGTAATAACTGAATTGAGGTGCTTTCCGGGAAAAAATACTCACTGAAACCGGGGCGGAATACTTGGATAGCATGGGGGAATCCAATTTCCTTGAAGAGGAACCAGTTCAACAGCAGTGGTTTCTCTCATCAGCTGATTGGTTCACCCCGTCTGCCACCCCAGCTCCATCACATAAATATACACTGACTTCTCTCCCTGAAAGCCCCTCTGATTTCAATTTTAATACCTCCCCAGATCCCCCAACAACCACCACTTCAGTTACTCCCAAGCCTAAGCCATCAACTGAAAAAAACAAGAAAATTGAACACCAGGTTCTCAATCCTGACAGTGAAACTCAAATATTGCTGGAATACTTGTTGTACCTTGCTGCCTCTGACAACATCACCTCCACTTGTGGGTCTCACAAAAGAAAGGTCCCCAGCAATTTCAAGGTCAAGTATAACCAGATTATTTCTTGACCCAATGAGATTTCTTTCTTCTGGGATCTGGGATATAATGGCCTTTTGGCCTTCAAGCAAGCTGCATTCAGTTCTATCTGCAAGCTGGATACGGCAGTCTTTGCAAACCATGCGGAAATTCAAGAGGCTGCAAGGGGTGTAGTATGGCATGCAACTGTTCCACATGGTGGAGCCTTTCAGAGCAACAACCGGGAAAACATAAACACCAATGGTTGATTCACCCAATTTCTGGAAGAAGCAGCCAACCCGTTGGCATACAAATTTAATGTATGCATTAAAGAGATCAACCTGAAAAATGTTGCCAAGTTTAGTCACTTCACTACTCATTTCCATTCATGAATATTTTAGGATCACTCACTGAGGTTAAATATATTAAAAAGAAAATCTGTCCAATTTGCCAGAGGGAGGCTGCTAAAGAGAAGTTAGAGGCTTCTCAGGCCAAGGGGAAGAAGAATCCTGACAATTGGGAGCCATCAGCAGGTACATACCTTTCATCAAACATTTTTGACTTGATTGCACTCATCAAGGCAACTCACCCCCCCCCCCCCCCCCCCCCCCCAAGGAAAACTAACTGGCTTCCATGAGGTCAATGTGTATATCAACCCGCTTCCACAAGGTCAACGTGTCTATCAACCCAAAAGATCCAACCCAATACATGATCCTCAACATTGATTGACTCATGGTCTGGGCTAAAGCTATAGTGAGCTGTTTCACATTCCAACAGAGCCTATGCTATGATTTCTTTTTCTGATGTGTATGTGCACTGATGTTAGATGAACAGCAATTTGATAACTATCTACAAGCCACCTGATGTGCCAGGATTTGATTGGGAAAAAAGTAAAATGATTCATCCACTTTGATATTTGCCTCCTATTGTTTCCACTCAGCTGGAAACCCTTCCTCTACACTATTCACCAGTTCAACCTCTTACCTCAACGGCTACCATTCCTGTTGAAAATCAAAATCATGTCTGTTCCGCCTGGAAACCCATGGTTGGGCAGATGTTGGTCTACAGTGTGCAGGCAAATCACCCAAATCTGGTCCAACCTACCCAGCTCCTTCAGCCAACTCCACTTTCTCAGCAGCCAACTCAACTGGCTCAGTGGTCTCACCTCCAATTGGCTCAGCTCCCTCAGCCCCCATTGTCCCCAGCACCTATAGATGAACTTGCAATTCCAGATGATTGCCTGCAATTTGCCCACGTAAATCCAATTTGTTCAAAAATCCAGGAAGATCTGGATTCTCTGGGTGTTGATCACTAAACTAAGCTTTCTAAATTCACCCCAGAAAAGCTTCTAAAGGAAGGATTTAAAAAGGGAGATGCACAAGTGCTGATCTCAAACCTGAAGAAGTACAAGAACCATTTGAAGAAACAGCGGGGGGTAACTGTTGTGTGAACTCTTCAGCCTCCCTCATATGTTTATTTTGGCCTCAAATTTTCATTTTAATTGGGTTGATAATCCAGTTGTTTAACAATGTAAATTCTCAACTCTCATACCATGTCCTTATCATTCTCCCATCTCTCTAACAGTCTCAACACTCATAAAATTTTGTCATCATGTTTCCATTTCTCTATATTCCTCAATGATTATATTGTAATATACTCATTAAATGCAACATATTATTTACAAGTAAACCAAGATGCAGTCACTTGCAAGTGCACTCACTTGCATCCAAATTAATTTTGAGAAACACTGTGGCCAGGATAGGGACCCAAAAGCATTGTTGAAGTCTTGGGGCCGAGTAAAAAGTTGACTCATTGCAAACTTAAAATGGACATTGATAAGAGAAAAGAGGGTGGGAAAATCATAAGATACAAAAGGGAAGTATTCTTGGGGGGAAGGGGGAGATTACAATCTACTGTACAATGTTGTATCCAGATGCTCAAAACAGTTTCTGGGTAAGATCTGAAGTGAATACAAGTGGGATGAAGCCATTGATAACTTCAAAGTCCCCCTCACCACCTAACTCCTCATTTTACTTCAATTTTGATTTGAAGACACTGAAACCCTTTTTGATTGGGTTCATATCAGGCAAATACACTGGCAAGTACAACAGAATCTAACCGCTTGATTTGATGATATTGGCCACTGCCCCATTGTGATGGATCTGAGCATTTGACATCAGAAGGACACTACTTTCCTGGGTAAACTGGTTCATAGAAGGGATCTTGTAATGCAAACATCATCCTGACGCTTTGCATTATCATATCCACAAGTAAACTCACCAGGCTGTTCTCCAGGAAGTACTGGAATGTCTCTTGGTCCATGGATTCCTGTTGGACCATGGGAGCAACCAACACAGTCATTGAAATTGCTGACACAACATTATGTTGGTGAGTGCGCCTCTTGTGGGAGACTCTTGATGTTTTTTCACCAACCGGAGCCCATCTTTGAGTCCTTTGGACTTCCTCTAGGCACACCCCCAACCCATCTGGGTATAAACAAAAGGAAATCAGCCAATGATCACACTGATCAGCAATGAGGGGCTTACCAGCAAAAACCAAACAGTTTGTGGGTACTGCTCCAACCTGATAGATGTAATATGCCCGTGCACTTTTGTCTTGCTTAGGATGCACAGTGCACATTGTCTTCTTGGAAATTTTCAAGCGGTTGTGTAACATGTTCAAGATGGTCAATACCAATACTGTAATAGTGTGCTGTTTGGCCAAGCTGCACTGAATCTCATTGACATAAATTGAGGTTTTATCAGTAACAAGCTGTTTGATTAAATTCAAGTCTTCACCCCCCAGTTCAAATGGTCTTCCCCTTTGAAGAGATGTTGTAGGGTTTCAAACCACAGCACAGGTCCTCTCATAAAAACTGGTCCATTGATAGAGGTAATCACGACTGATAAAAGCCCCCAGTGATTCATTGATCCTAGCTAGATTTTCCCCCTTTATTTATTGACTGAAAGCCATGTATTTGAACTTGGGTGAGTATTTCTGGAATACCATCTTGCATGTATGCGCTTTCTTTCAGGTTTAAGAGGAGGATCAATCCAATTCCATTCAAATGGGGAAGTTTATAATAACAAGAGACAAATAAAAGAACTTACCCACAGTGGCTCCTAATTGAATTCAATTGTTTGTGGTGAGGATTTGTGGTGAGATGGTTGTTGACGGCTATTGGTTGAAGCCACAGACCAGCTGGGCCAATTGGAAATAGTCAGTGGGGGGAGATCCTATTCCCCTTGGGTATTTGGTGGGTGAAAAAAATGGGTAGGGGGGGATGGGAAAACTTTCATGTCATAGCTGTATGTAAACAAAAAGATTTAAATTTTCCCCTCCAGAACAGGAGTGTCTACCACACCAGGTGTTTTCTTCTTTTCTTTTCTTTTCTTTTCTTTTCTTTTCTTTTCTTTTCTTTTCTTTTCTTTTCTTTTCTTTTCTTTTCTTTTCTTTTCTTTTCTTTTCTTTTCTTTTCTTTTCTTTTCTTTTCTTTTTTTTCTTTTCTTTTCTTTTCTTTTCTTTCTTTTCTTTTTTTTCTTTTCTTTTCTTTTCTTTTCTTTTCTTTTCTTTTCTTTTCTTTTCTTTTCTTTTCTTTTCTTTTCTTTTCTTTTCTTTTCTTTTCTTTTCTTTTCTTTTCTTTTCTTTTCTTTTCTTTTCTTTTCTTTTCTTTTCTTTTCTTTTCTTTTCTTTTCTTTTCTTTTCTTTTCTTTTCTTTTCTTTTCTTTTCTTTTCTTTTCTTTTCTTTTCTTTTCTTTTCTTTTCTTTTCTTTTCTTTTCTTTTCTTTTCTTTTCTTTTCTTTTCTTTTCTTTTCTTTTCTTTTCTTTTCTTTTCTTTTCTTTTCTTTTATTTTATTTTCTTTCTTTCCTTTTATTTATTTTTGACTTTTCTAAGTCATTTCCAATGCTTTGTGGCCTGAAAAAAAAATATTGCCCCTGTGGCCCATTTTGATGGGAATTTGAGACACATTTCCAAAATTCCATCAAGATAGGCCACAAGGGGCCCAAACTGAGACTTAGTTTATGGTAGGCCAAACAAAATTGGTAATTAAGGATAAAAATAAATAATAACAACAACAAACCAGGTATAGACACAGAAAATCAGTTACTAAAACTGGGCTGCTAAGCTACACTACACTATTTGACCACTAACTGTTAGTGTAGCAACATGTTTTGTTTTTCCAGAAAATTTGTAGTGCTAGCTTTTACTACACTTGGCTAATGGTTAGAATAGCAAGAAATTTATGAGCCAAATTGTTTGCTTTAGTTTTAGCTTTGGAAAATAAATGCTATGCTAACAATTAGTGTAAGATTTTTGCTGCTCACCAATTTTTAATTTCCCAATAGTGTAGCAAAATCAGATCAACATTTTGCTATGCTAAATTTTTAGCTCTTAGCTGGTTCTCCACTCCACTAAATCATAGCTAGTGGCCAATTTTATTTTTCCTACTAGTAAGCTTTGAGGATTAAAAGCTCACACTGAATTTCAAAAGTTAGCATGACAGCCTTTAGGGGTTAGTTAAAATAATTTCACGTGTGGGAATTTATCCCAGGGTCAAAAGGTCAGCTATGGCCTAATGGTTGTTCAGGACCATTGCGCCACATGCAAACTAGTGAGGTTTCCTCTGTAGCCATTCCCTGAGGTTTTCCTGTAGAACATGTGCAGGAGCCAGAAGCCTCATTTGATGTATTCACAATTTTGGCACTCACTAAATCACCAACTTTACTTCAAAAACAAAGATCCTTTTCCCATCCCATCTGAGTCACTGAATTCTCTTCTCTTGCATCAGACTATCTCATCTGCTAATTAACTTATCAACCCAGCCAATTTTGTTTAGACATGAATGCACCAAAAGGAAAAATGCTTCAAAATTGTCCAAAGTGCAGTCAAAACTTGTTTTTCAAAAGATGGTATCACCTACCAAGGACTATATCTCCATCCACACAGCCACCAAAAAATCTTTTGGAAGCCAGCAAGAATTCAAATAATAACCTTGCCAGCTCACTCATCCAACTTTCCTTGAAAAAGGTCCCAGACCTTGGAAAATTCACACAAAATCCCTCAAAATCATGTACCAGGAAGGATGCTGAGATCAACTGTTACCACATTGAAGTGATGATGAATACAAGCCACTTAGCATAACTTACTGTATGTATGCATTTCCATCATCCACACCTTCAATTACAAAGCTGATCAAGTTTTTCATTTTATAGTTTACATTACCATCACAAACACCTTTGGAGATCTATCTGGGTGCCATACTGACCTGGGTGAATTGATAGGTGTAGGATGCCCATCAGTTTATCAATATCCTAAAAAAAAGGTCAAACACCACTTCAAATCATTCAGAGCCCAAGAGTAGCCAGCATTTTTCTCATTCCTCATGAGACAAAATCCAAACTAGAACAGGTTGTTTTTACAGGTCTGGCCAACAAAATGTAGTAGAGGGTACTTGAAGAGGTTGGTCTTTTAGGTGCAGTCAATATTAACCACATGATGGGACTTGAAAGCACGTAACATCAAACCAGGGTGCACAAACCATAGGTACAGGATCTTTCCATCAGTGTTGTAAATGTCCTTGTGAACCCAGTTGGAGACCTTGAGGCATAGTAGAAGATGGTTTATTGGGGTGTTTCTAGCCCTCCTTTCTATTTTCTTCATTGCCTTTGTGTTGTAAATTTTCCTGTTGGTCAAAAACCGTCCCTCAGTTGTACTAAGCTTCCTGGCAATTGCCTGTGGTTGCATTCCAAGAGAAGTCAAGCCACCTCTGATTGCCCATCTTCCCCAAATGTCTTGTGAATAAACTTTTAGTTGTGCTGAATTCCATTGTGGTTGTGGGGGACAGGCTTGCTGCTGAGATCCCAATAGTTTTTCTCTCAGTTCTTGGCACATGAACAGTGGCCAGAAATCTTGAAGGGGCACCCAACCTGCTTATTACTTGACTTGCAAGCCCAAAAGGAGTCCACAGTTGTAGTGTTGTCTCTGGAAAGTGAGAAGGCAAGGTAAACTTTCTTCCCTGCCTTTAATTTTGAGACCTCCAGCCAATACCGGTGCTTGTTGGCCCATGTGCACACAAATTTATTCAGATCTTCAACACAGGTGAACAGGTATTCAGGTGGTGGGCTCATGAGGTCTAGGAAATTCTCCCCCATTAGCTACCATTGGAAAAGGTATGATGAATAATCCTGTTTACAGGGGTGTGCGGCTGCATTCCTTTCCTTCAACAGGCTATCACACCCTAGTGGATGGGTGTGTGACCTGCACACCCATTCATTGGTTTTCTGACACCCACAAAAGGGAATGCATTTATCAACACCCCAATATCATTTAAACATAATTATCAATTTATTTTTGAAAAAAATAGCCCATTAGGGCTTCATAATTCCTAGGTGAAAAACAGGTATGAAAGAAAATCACATCTGTAGTACTGCCTTAATAAATATTCAAAGTAAACTTCTAGCTATTGGCTTGTTTATCCTCTAATCTATAATCCTTTTTGATTAAAAAAATATCTCTTACCCTTAAATAGCACTTTTCAGACCTGCATTATAATTTATAGGTTGGAGGTTGTCCATTGGCATTTTGCTCCTTTTTTCCTAAAATTTGAGCTTGAGTTACACAACACTCCATTTTTCTGGCTTTGTGATATCCATACCTTTTGTCCTTCCATAACATAAAATAATGTTGAAATCTTAGTCAAAAAACATGAAAGATATGAATTATGTATACTGGAAACACTTCAATGATCAGACAATCAACCGGTTAGGGCTGTCCTTGCTGTAGTGTTTCAGTCTGTTCTCCGTCTCTCAATTATCTTGCTAGACTTTGACTCTCAATTTGTCTGAAACTCAATTGCTCAATTACTTGATTCAATAAATTCAAGATCTCCATCTCATCTTTTGAGCTTCCAGAAATCAATCAGTACAGTCTATTCTCAAACTGCTGCAAGCATCAAGTATAATTATCAGTGATTCCATCCTTTTTCATCAAGCTGATTCTTTGGACATCAAGATACCATCTTGATAACTTTCAACATTAAAAACTATCTCTTCTAACTTTAGCTGTTTGTCTCTCTTCCTTCTTCTCTGTTATCCTTCTATTCCTCTTTTTCTTGTTGCTGAAAAAACACTTTTCTCTGAAACTCAGACTGCTCCCACTTGTTCTTCATCTCATAAGTACTATACTAAATTGATTTCTGAGAACCTTAAAGCCAAAAACCAAAGAGATGTAAAAGAACTATAGTAGAAAAATAATACCAATGAAGGACCAGAGGACTAATAAAATAATAGCACAGTACTATAAGGGAAAATATTATTATTGGATGATGATAATTATGAAAGACAAAGAAGAGTGAATGATGTTCACTTCTCACCAAGTTGAGAATATGGCACAAATGTAACACTGCAAAATCTTGGGCTCAGCCAAATGAGGCAAAGAACCTTACTTATTCATTGAACTTTGAATGCAGTACTCAGCTTCAAAATTTTATCCAAATGTGTGACACCAACTTTGGTGAAATTTGAAAATCATCATTGACAATTAACTTAACCGGTCCCTGATTTGAAGGATTCCTTTTCCGGTGAGTCAATAGCTCTTCAATTCTTTTTCCCATTACCCCCTTTTCAGACTAGCTTTACTGCTTCAACATTCTGCCTGGCGCTTATACTTTCAACTAGCCTTGCACTTACCCTTCTACACCAGGAAATTTCCTTTTCCATACTTGAATCAACTTGTCACATCTTTTGTCTATGCTTTCATGTTGACTTCTTTGAATACTTGTGTAAATCTAACTCTGAGTACTTACTTATCTCAGTCATCTTTGAACAAACCTCTGATGTCAACTATTGCCTATAAAAGCACTTATTTCTCTACTTTCTTTCTTTTCTTCAGTTAATTAATATAATAATTTTCTATGTTACCTTTTCCAATAAAACATCACCTTGATTTCCCTTGAGTCTCATCTGAGTTCCACTAGTCAAATAAGAGCTTCATATTCAAAGTTAGCTTGAAACTCCTTCAACTCAAAGATATCTTTGACACATCTTCAAAGAGTATTGTCAACTCCTTATCCTGTCCCCTTGCGCTTTGATCAGCCAAATCCCCTTTTGTACATTGGGTTGGTCGCATGAAGTCAATATCAACAAAGAGTAAGAGCAGAGTGAGAGCTTTGGGCAGATCACGAAGAGAATAAGGAATAGATTGGATGTGTGTGAGCTTGAGAGAATTTGTAGAGAATTTGTGATGAGAGTTGTAGAGTTGTTTGGGATAGGAGTAAGGAAGAATAGAGTGTGATACGAGTAGGGAATAGAGTAGCTAAACAATTTAAATGTGAACAATTTGCAGTTAGAGTGTAAAGTTAGAGTGTGTCGAGACTGTGTGGAAAAGAAGATGGAATGTGGAATGTGGATGAGTGGTAGGATGAGTGGTAATATGAAAAGAAGAGGATGAGTGATGATGTGTTTTTATAGAGATGAATTAGTTCACAGGAGTTACGTCACACATTGAGGAAATGAGGAACTGAAGATGTCAAATATTGAGCAACTGTGGATGTTTAATTTCAACAATACCATATTAGTCCATTAGCTTGTGGTAAAAATCCCTTCTCTTTCAACTCTTTTTATCATTCTTTGATCATTGTTCTTATATTAATATTAAAATTAAGTTGTAATATTACTAAAAACCAAAACCAGACTGAAATAGAACAAGATTAGAAATAAATGAAAATAGATAAACAAATGAAGATGATAAAACAGTGTCTTACCAATTTGGACAATTTATAGTTTAAAGATAGATAAGTTATGAAGAGTTAAGGATCAAGGATTTTTTTAAGAGAGTATAATGGTGAAGAAGAGCTAAAGCAAAAATAAGTAACAATTCATTCTGAGGTAACAAGCACCAAAAAATGAGAGAAAGGTTAAAACAAGAATGAAAATAGTAAGAAAACAACATTGAAGGAGGACTTTTATCAATTCAATTGAGTGGGAAGGAGAAGAGAGTAAATGTCAATAGAGGTCAAGAGACTAGTGTCAAGAGTCAAGAGACTAGATAAATGTCAAGAGACTAGATAGAGGTCAAGAGACTAGTGATGATTAGAGGTGAGGATAATAGAAGTTGGCAAGGTACAGTTTGGTGAGGAGAAGATAATAGAAGTAGATAAGAAAGGTCAAGAGAATAGAACATGGTAGCAGTAGTGGATAAGTGATGATTGGAGAATAAAGATGGGGAGAAGAAACTAAAGGTGTCTGATTTAGGTAGAGAAAGAAGAAATTTGAAGATCAACTATGATTTCATGTGAATTACAATAAAGTAGAAGCGTGGGGGTTTACAATAAAGTAGAAGATTTCAACATTAACCTTGTCTCACTTATTAGTCTGGTTTCTGTTAGTAATTCAATCTTAAGTTGTTTAGATACCAGACACACACAAAGGCAACCAAAAAATTAAATCTGATGAAGCTTAATTTGGGATAGTTAGGAATTCTATCCTACCAGGATTTTCAAAGAGGATAAAAAGATGATTTGACTAGTATGAATTTTAATTTTTTCCCTTATTATCTTCATTTCAATTTGTTTTTTTATGAATCACATCTTGATGAATGATTCACAAATTGGAAACAGTGTGTTCAAAATTTGCATTCCTATGCTACATATTAAACTAGGCAGTGATCTCAACCTCTGCAAGTACAGGAGCAAATCCCTTCTAGTTGAAATGATAAAACAAAATGTAAATATATTCATTTGCAAAGTGTCTTCCAATCAAAAGACAAAGAAACATTTTCAAAAAAAAAGACAAACACACAGTGATTTAAACATATTAACAAGTGAGGCAACAAGAAAAGACAATTATAATGTCAATTAACAATGGGAAGGCATCCAAAATTATTCTGGAGTCAATCCTGCATTCAAAACAAGAAGAAAAAAATCCATCTCATGATGTCCTAGCTTGGAAAATTAATATTCTTTCCAATCATACTATTATTATGATACCATTGTTGATGGCATAGCTGTCTAATTCTTGAAGGTCTTTTTGAGTACATCTGAGACAAGCCCGGCGAACCTGTCATACAACAGCAGATGCATGCAAAATATTCGCATGTCAATTTCGTAAAAACTCAAAGATTCATAGCCAAGTGTCTGGAAATATTTGAGTCAAATATTGTGAGAAATCTGGGCTGACCTGGGTAAACATTGAGCTTAATTTTTCAGTGGTTGTATCCTTGGCCAATCTTCGAATGTGTAAGCCGAGGAAATTTTGTGCTCTACATGAAGCAGGGAAACAGGTTAGCTTAAGAATTAGGGGACTAGATCTTCGTTTCGAAAACCGAACAAATAATAGCAAGAGAAAGGAAATCGTTTTTACCCTTTCACAGCTTGAGTTGCTTCTTTCATGTTGTTGCTTCGCACAGCAGCATTCATAGCGCCATATAATCTCGCATAGATGTCGAGTACTCCCAGTTTATCTTGCGTCAACACACCGAAAGTTCTCAGGGCAAACATGACCGATGGTGCGGAGGACGTCTGAAACCCAATATCCTTTAAAGACTGATGGAGATTAATGATCCATGTCGTTTGAATTAGCTCTCTGTGTAATGATCACTTCATCCACGATTGAGTGAGTGCTTGATGGCTTACAAAACTGAATCTTTGTGTACCAGCTTGGATGAATAAATCGGGAACATTCGTCAAAGGGAAGGCCAGCTTGACGCTCTGGATGTGTTTCGAGTTAACATGAATTGCCTGGGTGGTGGTCAGAAAACAGTTTGGAGTATTGTGCTCACCGTGTCGCATTCTACCTTGTCATCGTAGCTTATGCTGTTAGGAAGAGGAAAATTGGGCCCCGTAGTGAAACAGGTACGAGTCTGTGCTAAAACCTTTGAAAAGCATCCAGCTACTTATGCAAAATGATTGACAATCCATCAACAGATTCATTCAAAGCAAAAGGGAGGGGAGTAAAAGATATGATCAGCATGGGAACCGCACTTGATATTTGAGCAAACAAACGAAATAAAATTTTAGACCAATAACCTAGAAGAAAAATCAAGACTTGGGAGTCGGTTCGGGATTTCATTTTGAGCGCGGTAAAAAAATGCACTTGTGCAAGGGCTGTCTCGGATATCAGAAATTGATCCAAAGGTTGTTTACAAGCTACACCATTGAATTATAATTATATTAGTAACTCGTTCTCCAGTAGGAAAGACAAAACACAGTTTAAATCATTAAAGGAATAGATTCCTGCTCACTTGAACTAAAGAAGAATCACAGCTATGGATCAGAAATTTGTGTGGGTAACAATGGGAAATTTTGATTGAGATTTGTAAATACAATGGGTGTGTGTTGGATCATAGGCAGACGGCCGCGGGGCATGCATCTTTATAGAGAATCCCCAGAGGAAATCGGGTGATTCGCCACCGGGTTTTCCAGTTGCCGAAGCTTGGTCATGTGTGTTTGTTTGAACTGACCATGCTTACCTCTGTGCGACCGGGATCTCGGTAGATTAAGATACTTTGCTATGGGCCTTCACATCACCGGCGGGAGGAAACTTAGACTCGGTACCCCTGCAGACTCATATGAAAGAATGAATTGCAAATCCGCACCTCTTGCGACCTCGAGCACCCTCCGGCCGGTTGGCTGTTTTCGTGTACATATTCAGTAAGTTCGGACCCCTTGACAATGTCCAATGAGTGGTGCCCTAAGCAACCATCAAAGAATCGTTCCATGCAAACCTGAAACCTTCCACATGATCAACATTTTGATACCATGACAATGTGGAACTAAAAAACCTCCTCAGAAGAGTTGTACACTAATTACAAAGCTTCTATCATCTCAGTTGCTTTTTCTCTTTGATACTCGGATAGTTTTCTTCAGCAATGTCCAAGACCTCGTACACACGAACTCACCTCGATGGCAGGTGATTCGTCTTCAAGACGAATACCTGATAAAAGCTGCCGTCAAGACGAAAATTGGTCTTGAGGGCGGCTTCCAGGCCATTCTGAGGTTCGGCCTGGGAAACCACCAATCCGTGGGGTCTTCAGGTTGACTTGAGGACCATCGGTGGTTCTAGTCAAGTCGACCACCGATATCGGTGTTCTCAAGTCGACCACCGATATCGGTGTTCTCAAGTCGACCACAGATATCGGTGTTCTCAAGTCGACTTGAGAACCACTGATGGTTCTCAAGTCAACGTCGAAGACCAGATGAGTCGACTTGAGAACCATCAGTGGCTCTCAAGTCGGCTTGAGGATCAATTTCCTTTGGTTTTCAAGTCGTCGTCCCTCCTTGCTCAGAGCTAGCAGAGCAAGAAGGGTCATCGCTTCCAAGCCAGACTCCCTTACCTGAGTAGGAAGGGAGTCTATGAAGCTCCCTTCGGATCCACATCTACAGACTCCAGGAGTCCAATCTTCTCCGCGAAAATTGGACTACAGTATTTTTGATCGAGAAATAAATCCTCAAAAATGTTGTGGCAGCACAATTCCAGCTAGCCAAGAGGCAATCGTTCTTGAGCTTGCTGTGCTGGTCATTGTCAGGTCGTGGGTTCAAACCTGTACTGATATTTTATAACACTTATTGCCCGGCCCCTTGTTGCAGGATGTTATGAAGTCGGCTACAAGCCGACTTCAAGTCGCACTTGGCAGTCATCTTGGAGGCGGATCCAAATCTGCCTCAAAGACGAGCCGGCTCCCAAGACGTTTTCAAGGCGGCTTGATGGCAGCTTGGCTACCTTGGGAATCAATTGCTGTTGAGTTGTAGCAACCTATCATGATCCAAGGATGTCACCGGCGGTGTAAGGTGGAATTACTGCAGGCTTAAGAGCATCCACCCTCGTCTCTGTAAAGTGGCTCGGTAAGCCAACTTTACAGAGACGAAGCCCCCGCTGACCACCCTCGTGGCCTCTTTAGGCCTTGTTAACTGAGGAATCTTTAAGATTCTCGTTAGAGGTCTCTAAATTTAGAGACCTCTAACGAGCTCGGTAAGGTAAGATCCTTCCGGCTTTCCCACGATCCAATCCTCGATCCCCCTACAGCCCCGCTTACCGAGCGACTTGGAGAGTCCCCAAGGGTGGGGACGCTTGGTTAGCCAGCTGCAGAGCCCCCCTACCGAGTCACGAGGGCGTGGTTTCTTGGTAGGGTAACCATCGCACTTGCTAACCTCTCCACAGTTGCGGAAAAGTTAGCGACACGATGGTGGATGCTCTAACTCGATTTCTCATCCACTTAGGTTTACACATGTATTTAGATAGAGTTGCATTGCTCCTGTGTATTCCTTTTTCTTTTTCCTTACAAACTCATGTTGTCAGCATTGGTGCACCCCTCTTAGGTGATTTTTTCTTCTCCTGTTTGCTACTCTTGGTCTCATTACTCAGTCCCAAAGCTCACAGCCTGTATTGGCATTTCATAGGTACTGAGGTTAAAGATGGCTGAGGAGACTATAATTGAGCAAACTGATCCAATGGTATTAAATAGTGTGGCTCCTAGCCAAACTATGTACTGTACAATGGGAATGTGGCAAGCAGAAATGAAGGATGACTGGTATGTTTTTGAGGGGGGCTATATATAAGGAATGGGCATTGATAAATGCACGCCAATGGGTGCACGCCCACACCCATTGCACGCCCATCCCTGGGCGTCAGCACGCCTCACTGCAAATATTATTGTATCAGATTCTCAAATCTGGCATTACATCAGTTGAACAAATCTGTTATTATATCAGACAAAGCTGGTATTGTATCACCACAACTGATATTATATCTACGTATTATGATATTATGTCTATCATCAGGGATATTAAATCAGTTTAAACTATTTAATATCAACATGACTGACTTGATCTCAGATTTTTCCATCTGATGTAATACCCATGGGCCAGAATGTTATGTCAGATGCAAAAAACTGATATAAAGTCAGGGATGTTGATATTTAATTGCATCAACTGATGCAATATCTGTCATGATAGACATTACATCATGGAAGGTAGATATAATATCAGTTTTGGTAGATACAATACCAGTCTTGTCTGATATAATATCAGATTTTTCAACTGATGTAATGCCAGATTTGGGAATCTGATACAATCATGCTGGCAGTGCCTGTGGATGGGTGTGCAGTTTGCACAGGCGTGCGACACTGCAGGCATGCGGTCGCACGCCCCGTTCAGAAAAGGGCGTGCAAACCGCACGGCCTTTCTATGTGTATAGGCAGGGGCGTGCCCCTGCCTATATACATGCTGATGTCATGCGTACACAGGAATGTACGCATGACATCAGCATCAAGGAGGTTGTATACCTCCTTGACCAGAGGGATCCCTCCCGGTTGAGGAGGTCATACAACCTCCTTGACCGGGAGGGATCCCCAGTCGAGGAGGTATACAACCTCCCCGACCGGGAGGGATCCCTCCAGTCGAGGAGGTTGTATAACCTCCTTGACCGGAGGGGGATTCCCTCCGGTCAAGGAGGTCATACAACCTCCTCGACCGGGAGGGATCCCTCCCGGTCGCGGAGGTTGTATACCTCCTTGACAGGAGGGATCCCTCCCGGTTGACGAGGTTGTATGACCTCCTCGACCGGAGGGAATCCCCCTCCGGTCAAGGAGGTTATACAACCTCCTCGACCGGAGGGATCCCCCCCAGTTGAGGAGGTTGTATAACCTCCTCGACCGGGAGGGATCCCTCCCGGTCAAGGGGCTTGCAGTCCTCCCCGGCAGGGCGCGCGGCTGCACACCCATCCTTGGAGGTGTTGCACGCCTGTAGATAGGCGTGCGAACTGCACGCCCATCTACAGGCGTGCGTGGGCATGGGCGTGCGCCCATGGGTGTGCATTTATCAATGCCCATAAGGAATCTTCTCTCCTTGTGGCAACAGAACTTGCGAAATATCCACTCTCACAGCTCAACTTAGCCGGGGGAGGGAAATTTCATTTTCACCACCATCACCCAAATTCATCAGATTTCTTTGTTTTGGTTTTCCTGCATCAAGTTAATGATCACTCATCTCTTTTGGTGGTGGCTGCAGTCATAACCCATAATTGCTCATCATGTGGAATGTTTCAAAATTGGGTTTGGGAGTTGAATGGTTTTAAATAATCTTTATTTTCTATGATGGAGGCCAATATGTCACACAATAATCCACACCTTTGTCTTTTCGCATGACAAAATAGCCCTACAGAGGCAGCCAGCTGTGGAATAAATATAGCATTCCCTATGCGTGAAGCCCTCACAAGGTGGGTTTCACAGGGCAATCATATCAATTACATAAGCAAGCTCAAAGGTCATCTAGGCTCTGACTCCCCCTCCTAGCTCAGTAGAGAAAAGCTGATTTGTATTCTACTGAGCTAGGTGAGCTCTTTCATTCTTTCATTTTCTCATCTGTCAGAAAAGCTGATTTTTATTCTACTGAGCTAGAACATTATGGGGTATCAAATATGACCAAATCCACCATTAAAACCCATTGATTAGAAATTGCCAAATCCACAATTTCTAATCAAAGGGTTTTCAAAACAGGGTAGCTAAAAAGCAAACAGATTTTGAAAATCAAAAACCCTGGTTTTCCATCCAAATCCTTCATTTCCAAAACAACCCATTTAAAATCACATCTCAGATCAGCTCACGCTTCACCGTTCAATCCATTTGCCTCTTTTCAAACCAAGCAAAAATCACATGTCACCTCAACCAATCATGCAACAAGCACCCTCTCAACACAAGCAACTATTTCAAGCGGACAACTCTGCTGCAACAGTATTGATTTTTGACTCAGATAACAATGACTCAGGTCTTGAAGATTTCTACCTTTATTGCCAATCAAAACTCCAGAAACAATACCTCAATGCCAGAGGCACCACTACACAATTCCATCCTTGATATGACCTTTCAATCATTCAAGAACTTCCTCAATCATGCCTCCTCTAGCTTGTTCAAATGATGTTCCCATGTTTCCTCAATCTTCTTCAACTGATTGAGTCAAATCCAATCTTTCACAACTCCTCTCAGAATCCTCAACAAGACCCATCAGTACAACTTGCCATTGCTATGTGCCGTCTTGGATAAAACAGAAATGGTGCTGCTGTGTTCAGACTCAAGAATCTCTTCCAAGTTGGCTATGGAACAATCAACCTTTACACATGTCGGGTGATCAAGATTCTTTATCAAATGCAATCACACTTGGTATCTTGGGGCTATGGAACAATCAACCTTTACACATGTCGGGTGATCAAGATTCTTTATCAAATGCAATCACACTTGATATCTTGGCTGACTCAAGAAGAACGTATGGAATCATCTCAGGTCATGCAAGATGAAGGCTTCCCTGGATGTGTTGGCTTTGTTGATGGAACAACCATTCCACTGAGTCAAAAGCCTCCGGTGGATGGTAACCACTACTGGGATTAAAAAAAAACGGTTGGATTGTTTGCATTGGTTCCACTATTTTACAGATTCTTAGCTGATGTGTTGTTTGCTTTCCAAACAGTTACTCCATTTCAGTCACTCTTGTTTGTGAAATAAACAAAAAGTTCATATCCTACCTTGCAGGCTACCCAGGATCCTGTCACGATTGTTATGTATTCTCTAATATGAAGCTTGCTCAAAATCCAGAACGATTCTTTGACCAACACCAATTCCTCCTGGCCAACTCTGCTTATTCAAGTGATCAACATACTGTTCCAGCCTACAAAGGTTCTGATTTAATTGTACCTGAGAATGTGGATTTCAATTACCATCTAGCCCAATCAAGGATACGGATTGAACATGCCATTGGTATTCTAAAGGGTTGATTTGCCAGTTTGCAAGAAATTTGATCACAAATCAGGAACCCTTGTGAGATGAAGGCAACGGTCAAGTGGATCATCACCTGCATTGTTCTGCATAATATTCTAGCAGACCTCAAGGATCAGTGGCATGAACTTTACAATGAGGAGGAACCAGAAGCAGCCCCGCCCTTGTTGGAAAATGTTGAATCTAGTAACAATGGTTTACGCGGACTGTTACACCCCATAACACTTGCACTCTTCAACTAAGGTGAATAATTCAGCATTCAATTGCAGAACAATACACTGCCAGCTTTCTGACTTTTGAATTTGATTTTGGGGCCTTGCATTGCCAGTTTTTCTTGATTGCTCTGCTTCATTACAGATGTTTGTTCTCTTCTCATCTTGATTCCAATCAAATCAATGACCTTTCTATACAGGTGCCTTTCTGGCAATTAGTTTTGGATTAAAATTCATTTGAGCATGTTTTTTTCTTGCATAAGTAAGTTCTCACATTCTACAGATGGTTGGTTTCATCAAAAGTGATTTTTGAGCACAATTTTGTCATTAATTCATAATCATGAGTGATTATGAACCCTGACCTTTGTTTAGAAACTAATTGTTTTGTTGGGAATAGTCCCTGAAACAATCATGTTTCTATCCCTGGAAACAACCACCCACCAGTACAACTGAACAATTGCTTCTTCCACCAGCTCAATATGTATCAATGTTGCTATTGTGGAAAATATATTGAACCCTGTGAAGGGATCTTTTCCTCTGATGTTTCAGGCAATTTTTTTTAATCTTTGGACTCTTCCCCCCTGTTCATTCCTTAAAACAGAATCAGGAGCAGTATTGTGTGGCTTTGTGGCTGAAGAAATGAAAGGTAAGCCACTTGACCCATCATCCCTCCTTTTTGGTGCTCAGATCGTTTGCTGAAAACCATGATTTAAATTGCTCCCTACTCATTCCTGTTGTTTTTTGTGCAGGAATTGGCAGCACTTCAAGTATCTTTTTGGCCTTGAACAACCAACCAGGCCCTCAACAGCCCCTACCACCTCATTGGTAAGTATTGGCTATCAATGTTTTTTTTTTTCAAATTATCCCTATTGGTCTCATGCCTCAGTGGCTTTTTTGGTAGCTCCTATCGGTCTCATGACTCAGTGGCTTTTTTGGTAGCTCAGGCTGAGCAAGTCTGGGCAGAGTTGAATGGTGCCATGGCCAAGCTGCCCAGACTGGCTCAAATTGCCATGTTGGTTTGTCAGGAACTCAACAAAGTTGCCAAAGTTTGTTTGAACGTTTTACTGATCCTGGTCTTTCAATGTCAATCACAGTGCCGAAGCCAAAGCAATCAACATTGAGTCGTTAATTATCCCTGGTCTTCCCTCTACAAACATATCAATCAGCAGCTGCTTAATTACCACAATCAAGCAATCCAGGGTATGCTAGACCAAGATAATCTTGTTGTGACAGGTTATGCAGAAGTTTGTCTGATGCTCATCCCGGAACCTGAAAGTGTCAATCCAACTCGTTTGGCCTACTGCTTGGCAGGACCCGTGAAGGTGAGTTGCTCAGTTGCTTGGGCTCTCTGATGTTTTAGGTGATGAAGGTGGTTAGCTGATCACCTTTTGGTTTCAGCCTTGGTTTGGTGATCTACATAAACAGTTTGAATGGCGCAATGTTTCTGTGAGGTCATCGGCCATTGACACAAGTGACATTGGGATCTCACTTGGCAGCGAACTATATTTATACCCCCCTAAAGGCAATTTAAGGATCAATTGCTTCATCGCATTGGCCTCAATCACCGGTCTCATATACTTTGTCAATGGCAAACTCAAGAATGGTCAACTCTATGTGGGTTGGGTAGATGCTCAGATGGATGAGCCTGTTGAATACTTGCTAGTCAAAGCAAGGTATGCGGCTCAAATGTGGGCTCATACTGGCATTTGTTTTGTCAAACCAGATTGAGTCCACGGCTATGATCCCCAGCACAAACAATACACACTGGAACTCAATCTGAACAACGACTTAGAACCAATAGAAACATCACAGGCTGATGCTGATATGATCAAACAACAGCATGGTGATACTGCTGATGTCTTCTTCAGGGGCACTAAATCTTTTATCCGCTTCAAGAGGAACACCCAGTTTAAGGTTCCCATAGCAATTGACTACGACCAACTTGAGGCTGGTCAAATACCGACGTGCTGGGATCCTTGAGTCTTTGGTATTCCAGACAACATTTTTGCCCAAACAGATCAAACTTCACTCTGGGGGCTTGTATGTACTGCTGAGGCTCTCAGTACGCTCAAATATTTCAACAGCTGTATGTGTCATGGCTACCATTAAACTGAATGGAGTGTGTTTAATTTTTGTAGTGTCTTCCAATGGTCCCATCAAGATCCCAGTGGGAGAATGTGCCTCTAGCAGAACTGAAGCTGGATTGATGGCATATCAAGGATCTGGCAAGAGCCGCTGCCACCTCCCAAGGTAAGTAGGGGGTCTCATGATAATTTTGTAATTAATTAATATACAACTGACTGGGGGTTTCTTTTGTGTCTGGATGCTCAGAAGGTGTGATTGCCTCAAAATATCTTCTCCATTGCCCAACCTCACCAAAAGACAACGGCTCACAACACACACTTGGTTGAAACAACAGGAAAATTTGGCCGCTGAACCGGCCCATCCCCTCCCCAATCCAAGCTGATGTGCCAGTGACTGGTCCAAGATCAAGTACAAACTTTAATGTCCATTTGCGATGTGCTCCTCCTCTTGATCTAGAACAGTCACAGCACATTAGTGAGGAGCAAGGGGGGGATGATTCTCACCACAAGGAGCTGCTGTCACCTTCCTTTTTGACCTACAATTTGGATTCAGATAGCACCTTCTCAGAAAATGCCTCTACCAACAATGAAAGTAGTGAAAACGATTCAGAATCATTGGATTTGTAGAAATTCAGTAGATTCAGCTAGCAAACCCCCAAATTAATTTTGTCTAACCCTCTTCACCTACGTCATTTAACCCTTTTCACCTACGTCATTTAACCCTCTTCACCTACGTCATTTAACTCATTCTCATTTTCAATTAATCAAGTAAGATTCAAATTCGAACACCATCTCTCAAACAAAGCTCCATCTCAACTTAGGAACGGAACGATCTCTTCAAGTTGCCGGATCCAAGACTCAAGATACTGGTGTAAAGTAAAAAACACATCTCTCATCTCATCAATAAACCTGAATCAATAACTCAAAGCTTTTTCCTTATTTCCTTCTCTCTTCTTTCTCTATTTAGTTCTTTATTTTTACACTTCCAGATCTTTCTTATAAATAAAAAACTGTTTGCTTGTTATCTAAAATTGTTGGTATTCTAGCTTCTCTCTTCATTTCTATTCTTTTTGCTCGATGACTTAAAACTAAAAAACTTCTCATTATTTCTATTGTTATTTGATAGCTTCACCACACTCTTCTTCATCGCTCTTCCTCATCGCTCTTAATCATTGATACAGTATCTTAGCTATTACTTTCAGTCCTAGTGGTATGATCTTTTTTCTCTTTGATTCATCATTTCATCATTATTATTATTTGTTCTAATTGTTTTTTTATTTCCAGTCTGGTTTTATTTTCAGCAATCTTTAGCACTTTTACATTAGGATTAATCCTCAAAGGAATTCAAAATCTGCCATCCACCTCGCCCACCTACATGCAAGCAACACTCCAATCCCAATCCCCATGTGCCTCCTAACATGTCTCAGATGGAATCAAAGTCTTGCATAATTTGTCAAATCTATTGCCAATGTGATCACTATTGAGAACAAGATATACGTGGCAGCAATGGGGTCAATGAAGCAGAAGGTTCTTGTCTGGCTCTGCAATCACACCTCAGTAATTGGCAAATAAAGCAGAAAAAGTACAGAGCCGCCACTCAAACTCTTTGCCGTCAAAGGGCCAATGTACATTTTGCTGGCCAGTCCCATATTCCAGTCCACATCTCAATTCCCAATCCAAATGCCAACATCCAATTCTTCAACAAGTCCTTTATATGCTGGGCCGATGGAGCTTGGAAGAAGGTTATTGCTGTGGTAAAGTTCCAACCATTCTCAACCATGGATGCAAACCTCAAAGAACAATACCAAAATCTCAGCCAACATCTCATCCAGCAGGCCAAATTCCAAAATTCCAATAATTCCAATGGACCAGCATACTTGGGTGAAATGTACAGTCTAGGATGGCAAAAAGGTTACAAGGCACAATCCCAAATTGGTATAACAGGAATTTCTTCCAAATTTGCTACAGATTGACACGGTTATGAAAGCCAGTGGAGAGGGATTGGGTATGTGTTTTCTTGTACTTTTCCTTGTAGCTGTTAAAACAATCTTTCATCTGCCTGGGGGTTAGATTGATTTGTGAAGGGGATCAATTTCTCAGATTGATTGCCATAAGCTCAAATCCGTCAATCTTCCCTTTGGCTGGCCTTCCAACCGCCGGTGCCTTACCAGTTCCAAAGCACAAATCATAATTCCTTTGGATTTTGAGCCCGTCGATGATTATGAGGAAGTCTTCCTTCTTTAGGTGAGCAGAATTTTTTGCGGTTGTATCATTTTCAGAGACATGTTGTGCTTGCATCTTGATGGGTTTCTTCCTGCTTGCTGACTTCTTTGGTATCACTTTTCCTTTTCTGGTGATGAATTTATTTGTTTTTTTGATAGGCATTGTTCTGGGATCAGGGAATGATGGATTATTGTTTTTTCTGCAAGCAAGTTTATAATTGACTAAACTTACCAAATTTTGAGGAAAACTGAAGAACAAGTTTGGGTTTGTGATTGGGTGGAGTTGTATTGGCAACAATTGATTTTTGGTTGGGGTTGAATTGTGGAGGACTATTGATTGTATTGGGGTTGTATATTTGGCAAGTTTGGATCCTGAGTTGTGATTGGTTGAAACATGGAGGATTGTGGTTTTTGTAATTATAAATATTGGGGTTTTTGTTGTTGATACTTGACACTTCTAGTGCAAATAATGGCATTATTTGGAATTTTTATCCACTGGTTTCATAATTGTGGATTTGGTGAAACCTGTTGATTAGATAATTGTGGATTTGGTCATATTTGATACCCCCTATTGAAATCAAAGGTGGTTTCTAGAAATTCTCTCGAAGACCCAATTGTCTTGTCCCTCAAATTCCCAATTGAATTTCCATTTACTTCATTGAAGGTTCCCTCCATTTAGGAACCTTGCACTTTTTTCCTGGGAGTGGGGGAATATGCTGAGTATACTGAGAGGATTTTAACCACCTGAGAAACCAACATATGCACAGCAGTTGCGCCACACTGGAAAAACTGCTGCCAGAAGTTTGGTGGTCAATTTTCTGCCCCCAGCCAGCTTCTGTTGGGCTTTGCCTGGGATTTTGGTTATGAAAGACACAAAGGGAGTAGATTTCAATGGTCAAAACCAAAGAGAAAAATTATCAGAACAGGAAGTGTAATATGTGATCTGGGATGTCAGTGATGGAAGAATCAAAGAGAGTGAGGAAAAGAGAGGCTCACCATCACCCCATGCCTGTACCATGGCAAACAACTCTTTCTGAAAATGATTTTTGCTGTTTTTGTTTTTGTGCTTTTTCAAAAACAGGGGGAGACGTGTTTCCACAAACCTTTGGAAAAATGAGTAAGAAACTGTGTTTTTTATATTCTAATAATATGTAGTACAAAGTAATAATAGCTTTCACTTGAGGAAATGATAAGAGAAACTGGTAGTAGAGACACAAGATGGTTGAGTGTGATGTTTGTGTAAGGATTATCATTTCATAAGCAAAAAGAGAAGGAAGATGAAGAATGATGAAAAACAACATAACAAAAGAAAGGATAATGAAATTAAATGAAGATAAGGTACATACCTGGGAGCAGAGACACAAGAAGGGTGAGGGTGATGTTTGTGAAAGTATGAGGAAAGGATCCTTCCACTGTCTCTGTCCCAGATATGTAGAAAGAACTAATGACATGTATGTGAAATCTGATAGAGATAGAAAGCAGAATAAAACATGAATAAATGTACTGTGACATGATAGATGTGAGTAAGTGAGAAGCAGAAAATAAAAGAATAAGATAAGTAAATAATCTTAAAATCACTGTCAAACAATAAGCCCCAGGCCAGCCAGCAAAAGGCCCATTGGCTCTTGATGGTCTAGTGGAAACTATCACCCAAAATAGCTTGGTGTCTCCCCTGTGATGACACATTATACTCACTCCAGAGAGAGTGAAAAGTCTGGTTTTTGAATCCTGGAAAACCCAAACCCTGGCTGCTGTTGTAGCTCATTATGTAATGATTAGGGAAATACAGTTACATATAACTACATACCATCCTATGTCACAGTCTTGATGTCTACTCCGGAAAATTCCATACACAAACATCATTCACATCCATTACATAATTCACATACTAAAAATATTGATGCATTTAAAGTATACCTCTTCCCTTTTTCTTTATGTAATCCATCAATTTTTCTTCTGTGTCACTTTAGGTTGTGAGCCATTCTGTGCTAAAATATTTATTATACTATGTGTTTCCTCACTACCTGTGTGGCCTTGTGTGTATTCCTGCTTCAAAAAATAAATAAATTTGTGTCTAGTGTAAAACTGTGGGTGTCTTTTTCCTTACCGTGTGTATTTCAGGTGGTGTAATCCCTCTTGTGATCCTCTCTTTTTTTGAGTTGTGTGCTTTAGTATTTCCAAGGCCTGTTATCTGTCTTTCCCATATAAACTCCATCTTCTCCACCAATTTTTTTTCCTTTCTTTCCTCACCCTAGTTTACCTTTCACACCCCAATTTCCTTTTGGAAACCAAACTGTCTCCGTTTATTGACCCTTATTCTCCTTTCCTCTACAAATAGTGCCATCTCTGTAAGCCTCTCTGTTTTGAACTGCTGTTACATTTACAATTCTTCCCAAAATACTTCTTGCTCTACAAAACTTCAGTCTAAAAATCTCCTGTCCGCATTACTACCTGTTCTTTGGCCTGCTAGCAAGTGCTATCACATCCAATTTTCAATGAGGATGACTTTCCCAGGGCCAATAATCATCCAGCACCCACAGCAAAAGTGGGCTGCTACAATTTTAAGTGGAGTGTTTTTTTTTTTCTTTTTGCCAGAAACTTTGCAGTGTTAGATGGTGCTACACTTTGCTAAACTACCAGTTAGAGTTGCAAGAAATTTCTCATCCAATTTATTTTAGTGTTATCTTTGGAAAGTCATTGCTACACTAACAAGTAGCAGAATTTCTTTGCTGCTAGTGCATTTTGAAGTATCAATTAGCATAGGTACATCAGATCCACGCTATTGTACACTAAATGTTATCTGTTAGCTGCATTTTTCCACTGCCAGCATAATTTCCCAGGATGAAGTCATCCCAGTTAAAATGGGATGCACTGAACCAATTTAAACTTGTTTTAAATCACATGATGAAATAAAAATCCAAGGGACCCCCCTTGCATTTATGTTTCATTGGTTGAGGTCAACCTACTTTAAATTAGTTGTTTGCATCCTAGTTTCACTGGGATGAACTCAACCTAGGAAATTATGCTGGCAGTGTTCCCCACTGGTTAGCTCAATTTTCCCCACAGGTCATCTTTGAGGTCTATGAGATAAAAATAAATTTTCACTGCTAAAATGACAGCTTTTAGTGGTGTAATTCAATTTATGTCACCTATAGTAATTTGTCCCAGGCTCAAAAGGGGTAGAGTTTAGCCACAGCCTGGTGGTCCATCCTGATAATTTTCCAATAGAAAACAGCTACCCTGAGAAGTAATACCATGCATGTGAATTTATCCCATCCACTTTGCTCATCCTGGGTTTTTTTTAAACAAATTCCTGGATCACTTTTTTTATTACTTCCCCCAGGAAGAAACAATGATTAATTGTCTACAAGTGAAATCAGAAAGTACAAAGGCCCCTTTATAGTTTTCTTAGTCACTTTTAGACAAGTGATCATTGTTTTTTCCTGGTATTTGAGTGGTTTTTATTATTTTTTGGCAATGAACTTTTTTTTTGATCAACTGTTTTTTTTTCCAAGATAATTTCCTGAATCCTCATCAATAATCAACCTAAACCTCCCAAATCATCCCACAAGCCACCTCTGTAAGTCCCCTTTTCCTTCCGCTACCCAGCTACCACCCAGCTCCCTTTATCCTCCTGACCTTGACACTCTCCCTACCCTCAGGACCACTGCCTACTTAGGCTACCTTCTCCCTGTGATTCCCCACCCTCCCTGCTACTCTTGATGACCCAGCCTACCCTGACCTTTCTACCCTTCCTACCCTCAGGACCACCACTACCCTACCTACCCTACCTACCCTTCCCAACCCTGCTACCCTGTCCCCACCCTCCCTACTACCACCATCAATTGATATACCCAGACTACCTAAACTCAGCCCAGCCAACCTGCCCTTGTTTAAGTGAACTGAGCCAGCAAGCAATAGTGAGTTGGTTTTTGGGAAGGATTAGTGAATTTCAATGAAAAAGAAAAAGAGAAATGAGACTAACCTGAGACAGCATGAAATAGTGAGTTGGCTGTTGAGAATGATGAGAAAACAAATCCTTCTCTCTTGCTGGCTCAGTCTATGAGCTGAAATGAAAATAAATGTAGATGTCACAGAGTGTTCCATGATAATGAAAAGGTGGAAGCAGAAAGAGAAAGAGAAAGAGACATATAATGGAAAAGACAGAAATGGATATTCCAACAGCCCTTCCCTACCTAACCTCAACACAGCTACCCTGAACTACCTACACTCAGCACAGCTACCCTACTAACCTCCCTCCTTGATTCCCTCCCTAACCTGCTATGAGTCCCCCCCCCCTGATCCCCATCTACCAACCCTGGCCAATTGATCAGTTAGCTGATCAATTGGCCCTTTTTTGAAACCCCCACCTACTATTCATCAACTTACTATGTTTTTTACTCCTGCAGGTATACCACATCTCATATATGCAATGTGGAAAAGAAAAGTGTATGTGTTTCATTATGTTCATTATGATATAAATACTGATAATTTTTCCCTTTCCCTTTTACCACTTTATATTGTATTGATCCTTGAATGCCTTAATTATTCATATTAGGGGGTATCAAATGTGACCAAATCCACAATTATCTAATCAACTGGTTTTGAAAATCCACCATTTTTAAAAACTATGGATACCTACATAAAATGGTTCAGAATGCTCACAAGTGAAATTTTGTGGAAAAACCTAATTAACTGGTTTTAATTGTGGATTTGGTCATATTTGATACCCCCTATTGGATTGTATTTGATTTTAAATGGTGGATCTTGGGAAAATATTGTTCTGGAGACCTGATTTGAATCATCAAAGTCATAAAAATAAGAGTGTTAAGGCATCCAATCATCAAAAAAAGATGAAGAATCAAAGTGGAAAGTTTGTTATGTAGAGAGAGTTTAGGAAAAAAGGAATGAATTATGTCATGAAACACTGTCACATATACTCCTCACAACCTCTGTCCAACTATCCCTCTTAAAAAACCCAAATTGCAAGCCAACCACATCAGAAATAAGTTCAGAATATGAAGAAGTCAACAACTATTACTTTATGAATTCTTGCCTAAATGATAACTGAACCTCTTGACAAGAATGTGGTGATTTCTATTCAAGAATTCACTACTTATGAAGAACTCACTCCTTCCCAATTGGATTATATCAACTAAATTTCCACTTTCCTCCACCAGTCCAAATGGTTCCTCAACTCTGTCTCATCCTGTGCTTGAATTTGATGTTTTCTCATGTGGGCCATTGTTTCTAGAAAGTCTTATGATGAGCATCAAATAGTTGGCCAGTACATCAAGGGATTTGATGAAACTGAGATGAAAGCATATGATGAAAACTATCTCAAATCTTCTAGAGTTGGTCATATTATTGGTAATATCTTCATATATCTTTCTCATACTCCCTTTGAACAGAATAAGGATCTCATGAATAAATACAATATGTCAGCCTCCCTGATGCCAAGGACAAGTCCTTCTAGCTACAGGTGGTGCAAAGATAGATGGAAAGGGTATATAAACTCTGGGTAAGGTAAAAAGTTGCAATTCCCAAAAGGTATGGGGTAATTGTGACGTAAAAATTGAAAGAAAATGGGGTAATAATTATATTAAATAAATTTAATATAATTAAAACCAGAGGGGCCTGATAAATCAGGGGTGGTTTAGATCCCTCTAAGGTATCTTACAAATAAATTGCAGAGGATTTAGGTACCTGGAACACTGGGGCCTGTTGGAACAGGGGTGGTTTAATCCCAGGATAGGAAAGTGGGGAATATCTTCAAGAAAAGGGTTATTACTTACTAGTAATAAACCTTGAGGGATCTTGGGGATATTCTGGGTGAAACTGGAAAGTTTGAAGCGCTTTGATGGATGGATGGTGGAGCTGGGTGGTCACTGTGAAGTTGTTGGGGAAGACAGGGCTAAAGAATAACTACTAAGAAGCTTACCAGACTGTGTTATAAAGATGTATATATCTAATAAGAAGTGGGTAAGGTTGTTAGTGGGTATTGGGAAGCATGAGGAGCCTTCTTTGGGTGGTTGAAGAGCCCCTTAAATAGTCTTGAGTTCCCTCTGGGGACCCTGTAGGTATTATTGGCCAACTTGTGGGATCTTTGGACCACATTTTGGCCATTTTTGCTTTCTTGGTGACGCTTCAGCAGCCCCTGCTTTGAATACATGTCACCAATTGATTTTATTATGATATTTATTCATTCATATTGATGTACAGTCTGTAGTACATTAGTACTATTTGTTGTGGATTTAATATTAGTGGCTTATTAGTATTTTATAATAAGCCACAGTATTGTACTGTTTTGTTTACTCAATATGTTTTATTTAAATGTATAAATAAATAATACCATTCAATATATTTAATTATTTAGTCCCCATTAATCTTCATTACATGTGTAATATGTGTAATGAGGTCACTGGGGCGTGTTTTTGCTGATTTGGGTGTACCTGAGTGACTGTGGAGTCCGCGTGCCAAGCTGAGAGCCTATAAGGGGCTTGATGCTTGCGCGGGGGCTTATATCCCAACTTTGGCGTGGGCTTTCAGTCACTCGTGTTAAACTTCAGGTTATGCGGACTGTGGTACGCGGGGTTTGAGTAAAACACAGTGTATTTACACTATCTCCCCCAATTTACACAACACCTCATTTCTGTGACTGGAAATGGGGTTTAAGCATATTTGGATGTATATATAAGCATAAAATAATGCAAGTGCCATTTTTATTAAAAGGTACTTGCTAATTCTTATTAGTTAATTTACATAGTGAAGGAGTGAGAATTAGGGGTACCTGTGAGTGAGGTACCCTAGGTTGATTTTAGTGTCTATTCAGAATATCAAATAATATTCTAACTATTATTTGATATTCTATGTATTTTATAATAATTGTTTTGTAGAAAACTTGTGACAGGTTGCTCTGTCATAGTAGCAAGCTGACACAATATCCCTCCCTTTCCAAATATTTCTTATAGAAAACTTCCTGAAGATACCACCTGCCATCCCCACATTACTTTCACTAAAAAATAGATTCTTCAATCCCCCCCACACAGATACTGAAGATATATCAAAATTTGCATTTGCTCTATTTCTCCCCACTTGCACTTCTGATTATACCCTGGTAGACTCTTCACAGTATGATATCACATCATTTTGTTTTATTTTTACTTATCACCACATTGTTATTTGTTTTGATCATCAGCATGGTATTTTTAAAATGATTTGGCAAGCTAAGTATACCCATTTTACTATGCCTCATTCCAAAATATCTTCTTTAACTCTTCTTGGTTTTTTCATTCAAATGATGAAATTGAGTGTAAGCCCTGCTCCTCACAGGCTCACACAAAGATGTCACAAGATTACATAAGCTTTTTCTGTCTTGTATTTAGTCTCACCATTTCCCTTTACCTAGACAGCAGAGATCTGTCTCTCCTGTCTAGGTAAGTACCTTTCCTTCCATCCTTCCCTTCTTAATTCCTTTTCTCATTGTCCTTTACTTTTAGATACTGAAGAGAGATCTTTCTCTCCTGTCTATACTGCAATTCACCCTACTTTGGTACTAGAACCCTCCATAGGCTCCTCTGTGCCACAATCCTGAAAGCTCCTTCCATAAAGAACCAGTGAAGGGACTCAACCCTTAAATTGAGTCTTGAAAATTCTTGTAGTAAATGATTTAAGGGTTTTTACCAAGATGCTGCTCATTAGTTTGCTGGTCATTTTTTATATGTTTTTTAGTATGCCTAGAGGAAAATTAACTGCTAGTTCACTTACAATATTGTTTTTGTTTAATATTTCTTCTTGTTTTTGTTTCTGAAATATATACTCTTAATTTACAAGAATTTCACAATATTATATATTGAATGTTTCATTACATCATTCATTCTTTTCTATCCACTAAATTAATCAAGAGAGGAATCAAGCAGGGTAGAAGAGTCTTTGAATTATTAAGCTTGAGATTTTGGTTCAAGAATCAAAAAAGGCAATCAACAATCACCAAATGTAATTTGCCTGGAATAAATAATTGGAGTGTATAGATTATTTATTTTTCATCCATGGGGATTGAAGATGATGTGTTTTTCCTCTTTGCAATAAACATCTGACATGGAGCCAAACTTCAACCAGAAACTTTTGTCAAATACTCACTTCAGATTCAACTTTAAAAATAATTTCTTGTCATCAAAATGTCTCAATCTAGTCAACCAGCACCAATTCCCAATCAAGATGGAAATATGACTGATTGATCGAGTGGTGTCACCCACATATCTTCAAAATTTACCACCCCCATGAGGCAATTGAAAATGATTCAGCCTTTGCCAGATTCACTTCAATCAATTGTGCAACCAGTTTTTTCACAAAGAATTCACACAGTATCAGCCTCATTGGTATAGAATTTCCAATCAAAAAAAACAAAAAGACCCAACATTAGAACATCAACCAAAGAATTGAGCACTCCTTTCCCTGGCAAGAAAAAGAAAAATAATAATCTAAGTCAGCCCATATTGACCTCTGATTTTCCAAGCTCACAGGTTATGGTAAGGGCTCTGTCAAGTCCTTCACTGTCTTTTGGAGAGGCGCTAGACAAGTACTCAAAATATTCCGCTGAGGATATTCTAGTACCAAGGTGGGTTGAATTTCAGTCTAGAAACAAGAGAAAGATCTCTTGTGAGTATCACACATCAAGGAAAAGATGAAAGGAATTGAGAAGATAAGGGAGGAAATAATGATACTTACCTAGAACACGGAGAAAGATCTCTCTAAATACAAGCCAGAAACAGGCTTGTGTAATCTTTTGACCTTGTTTTGTAATCCTGTGAGTAGCAGGACTTACAGTGATATTTCTTTCTCAAGAATCAGAAAAGGAAAACACAATGGAAAAACCCAAATGTAGAAATTAAATCCCTGAAATAAATTATCCAAAGTACTTTTTCTTCAGAACATTGATGTGGAAGAAGATATGTTTTTTTTTCTCTGTGTATGAAGGGAAATGCATTGAAAACCAAGGGATTTTAGCCAATCTCAATGAACCAGGCTGTTATTTTAATGTTTCATATTTAGGAACTTAGATTATGTCTCAAGCTGATCCTTCCAGAATTAATTTCCCTCGGTGGTTTTTAAAGAATATTGAATTGATGATTGGATTACTGAATAGAAGTCAGACTAAAAAGAAATAAGAGTTAATAAAAAAAGAACACTGAATAATGAGAAGAGAGAAATAGAGATAGAAAGAGATAACCAACATGAGTCAAGAGATGAGGAATGATAAGAGAATCAGGCTGAGAAGAACAATGTAAGAGAGCAGAGAAGAGTATTCTAAAGAAGATAGGATAATCAGTATGATGAGTTGGGAATGAGACTCGAGGATGAAGGGACCTCACCGGACAGAGTTGAAGGGAAGAGACAATTATAAGAAGAGAGAATAGAAAGAAAGAGAGACAAAGAAGGGAAGAGAAGTGAGGATAGATAAGAGTGTTGAGAGTGAAGATGGTGGGAAAGGGGATTGAGGTAGTGATTTGATGAGGGAGTTAATGAAGATTTGAGGTTTATCTGAGGACAAGTCCGATGACAAGTTCAAAGCACGAGTTGAAGAGAAAAAGGGTTAGATGATACGTGAGAATCACAGAGAGATGTCACAGTTATTCAACACTCCCCGTGGCCGATGAGGTACAACTAAGAGGGTTGTGTCGATGACGTGAAGGAATTGACAAGGTTGTGTAGCGGATCTTTTGGAGCGGCTTTGGTCAACGCGTCAGCTAACATTTCCTGAGTGCGGATCAGGACCACTTTGATGGATCCGCTCTTGACTTCTTGACAAAGTCCCTTCATTTTTAGGTCGATGTGTCGAGTTTTTGGATTAGACCCAAACTTTTTCAATTTGTTGTCTAGTCCCTTGTTGTTGATGAAGTGAGTATTCAAATACTTTTTCTTGAAGGTAATGTCGTCAATGGTAAGTTGATTATGTAATTGAGGATTGTCAATGAAATGAGAAGCGGCTGGTATCTCGAGATTCCACAGATCAGAAAGTAAAGATTTTAACCAGCAACCTTCTTGAAAGGAGTTGATGAGAGGATTCAACTCCGCTTCAGTAGAGGAGTAGGTGATGCTACGCTGTCTACAACTATTCCACGAGATCAACAATCCATACAAGTAACACAGATATCCAGATTGAGAAATTCTAGTGTCCGGATCGTTGGCCCAAGTGGCGTCGCTGTAGATTTCTAGGAGCTTTTCCGGTTCTTTGATTTCTAAGCAAAGTTGAAGGTCTTGAGTATGCTTGAGGTATTGCCAAACTTTCTTGACTTCGTGCCAATGATTGATCCCGGGCTTGACTGAGTATCGAGCTAGACTCAAGACCGCAAAACTGATATCCGGTCTAGTGTACATAGCAATGTGATTCATTAAACCTATTGCCGATTGATGGTTAATATTCAGCTTCTTGAACGTCTCATATTCTTCATCAGAGGCTTCTGACAGCTGTCGATTAGGAGTAAGAGGTGTCTTAGAAGGCCTAGCCTCCATGAGTCCAAGTTCTTCCAGACCATGAAGGATGTGCTTGGGTTGAGAGAGGAGGATTTTGTCTCCCCGTTGTTCATACTTCATACCAAGAATGGTGTTTGGATTGTGGCACGTGGAGTTTGAGAACCGTCTTTTGAATTTGTCTTCAAAGCCGTTTCCTAATCCGACTAGGATCAGATCATCAATGTGAAAGAAAATTCTTGAGACGTTGTCTTCACCAAGATACAGGCACGGATCGCTGTCTGATTCGTGGAAGCCCACTTCTGCTAGCCAACCCGTGAGTGTCTCATACCAGTTTTTCGGTGATTGTTTTAATCCGTATAATGATTTTTTGAGCTTGAGATATGGCGAGTCTCGATTTACTCCTTTGGGAGTTTGGATGAATACATCTTCAGATAACGGCGCATGTAGAAACGCCCCTTGGACATCGAATTGTCTTACCGGAAGTTTCTTTTGTAAGGAATATAGTAGCAGCATTCGTAAAGTAGCTACTTCCCCGGTCGGAGCAAAGGTTTCACCGCAGTCTATTCCTTCGATTTGATCAAAGCCTTGTACACAGAGACGACCTTTGAATTTCAATGGGTCGCCGTGACAGTTGTCTTTTATTTTGAATACCCACGTAGTGTTCAGTGGGTTAGGAGGCTCGTCGTAATGATTTTCCCATACTTCATGATCTTCTATTGATTGTACTTCTTTTTCTACGGCATTCCTCCAATGTTTAGCGTTGTCGCATCTGATTGCAACCTCAAAGTTTTTGGGTTCGAAGTAATGATGGAAACCGTATCGTACTGGCGGTTTGATCGCGGATCTATCTCTGAGAGTTGGTCTTTTGGGAGCTAGAGATTTTTGAAGTTCTTGAGATTCATCTTGTGAAGAGATTTCGGATTTGTCTTGAATTTGATTCTCTTCCGTCTGAGTGTGAGACTCCCCGGAATCAGAACGCTCTTCCGAGTGTTGTTCCCTGTCCCCAGGCATTTGGGGCCTAGACTTCTCTGTTTGTTCCTCTTGAGGAAGACTCAATTCTTCTCCAAAGTAGTCGTCTACGTCACTGGAAACGAATTCAGAGGAAGGACTGCTGATGAATCGGACGTGTTTTGAGCTTAGAATAGAACCCTCTCGCGTGTAGATTCTGTACGAGAGGAGAGCTGGATTGAATCCTATCAGGATTCCTTCGGATCCTTTCTCTTCAAACTTCGTCCCTTTTGATCTCCTTTGATTGAGGTGAACTACTTGAGTCCCTAATGGCTTGAGAAAAGTTTGAGGCAATTCGTAGCCGTGCATTAGGACCCACGGCGACTGCGATTGATCTTTTCGTGGTATTTGATTGAGCGCTAAGCAGACTGATTTGACTACCTCGTGCCACATACTCTTCCGAATTTTTGATGAGTTGAATGATGCCCTCATTGACTCGACTATTGTACGGTTTGCACGTTCGGCCCTGCCATTGTGTTCAGGGTGGTAAGGTTCTGAGATTAACGACTTGATGTGATGTTCAAGATAGAATCGCACTAACCTTTGGCCATTGAATTCTCCTCCTCCATCAGAGCATACAAGACTTGGGAAATATCCCGACCGTTTTTGTTCCGTTTTGAGAAGATTGATCAAAATTTCCTGAGTGTCGTCTTTCTTCACCAGAGGGAACCCCGCCAAGTATCCCGTGAAGTTGTCGACTACGGTTAAGATGTATTTGTGAGACGCGGATGAAGTGGGATTGATCGGACCAATTAGGTCCAGATGAATTCGTTCGAATGGTTTAGTCGCCAGACAAGAAATTCCCTTGAATGACGACTTCGTTATCTTAGACACAATGCAGGACTTGCATTCAAATTTTGACTTTTCTTCCTCAGATACTGAGTCATCAATGAAATTCTTGAGCCGATGGATTGACGCATGTCCATATTTTTCATGTGTCTCTCTCAGCGACTCCGGCTTTTGAGTGAAGTGAGCCGATAGATTTGAGATGGTACCGATTTGATCCGGATTGTCGATGGAGAATAGGTTGTTGACAAAGTTTCCCCCGCAGATTTTGCGTCCATTCTTTCTGACTACAAATTGCTGTTTTGATCCTGAAATCGAGCATCTGCTCTTCATAAGACTTCCGGCGCTGACTAGGTTGACAATAATGTCCGGGACGTAAAGGCAATGATCTAGGGTGATGACCGCATTTCCCCATTTCAGAGTAACTTTGCCGTGACCCCTTACAGGTAAGGTCGCTCCTTCTTTCCCGGTTTTTATGACTTCGCCAGAATGTGATTCGATTGAAGAGAAGAATCTAGAGTCGTTGAAAATGTGAGTCGAAGCCCCGCTATCCAGGATGATTTTTGAAGCTGGCTTTTCGTTCTCTATCCAGAGCGTTACCAGGCTCATGTAATAATTGACGCCTCCCTTGCTAGCTTTCCAGTTAGCCTGCGCCTCTTGCCACCAGTCCGGTGCCTTATTGGGATGGAGATGCCAAAAAGTGTCCTCTGCATGATTCTGGTCCGGGTTATGTTTCCCGTCTGTGCATCGCTTTGGGTTTTTAGAGCTCTTATGTTTCTTCTGTCCTCCAGCAGTAAACAGAGCGGCTTCGGTATTTGCAGCTTTCTCGGTTGTTTCAGCTTTTGACTTGTTATTTACTTGGATGAGATGATTACACACAAAGTCGACCGTCAGATCTTTATTGGAATGCATCACTTGACGCTTTAACAGCCCTAGAGTGTTTGGAAGTTTGAAGAGAATAAGGTACGCCAAGATATCTTGGGGTAAGTCAATCCCAACGTCCACCAACTTCTTGATCGAAACTCTGATTTTGGTAACAAACACTTCTAGGTTGTCTTCCCTGCAGGATACGTAAAGAAAATTGTTGAATACCCTCGCTCTGTTTGACGACTGAGCCGAGGAAAATCGATCCTTGATGCTCAACCATAGAAGTTTCGCCGAGTTTCGATTGTCCGAAGTGACCACGTTATTGTGAGTCACACTATCAATTTTTGATATGATAAGCAACTTCAGCTCTGCATTGTAGTCGTTGTTGAGAGCTTGATCCGGTTCCTCTAGTAAGTTTAAGACTCCCCGAAGCTCCAACAACGCCGTCATCTTGTCCTTCCAGATGGAGTAATTTTCCTCCGTCAGCTGAGGGATAGTATCGAGTGCTGTTTTCAGCATTGCCTGACGGAATCCATCGTACGCCTGTCTTGGTAACGCCATCTCCGCCATCCTGACTCCTATTCGTATGAGTTTGATATCGGTTTGCCAGTCAAATGAGCGCTTTTAACCGTAAAGAATATTGAATTGATGATTGGATTACTGAATAGAAGTCAGACTAAAAAGAAATAAGAGTTAATAAAAAAAGAACACTGAATAATGAGAAGAGAGAAATAGAGATAGAAAGAGATAACCAACATGAGTCAAGAGATGAGGAATGATAAGAGAATCAGGCTGAGAAGAACAATGTAAGAGAGCAGAGAAGAGTATTCTAAAGAAGATAGGATAATCAGTATGATGAGTTGGGAATGAGACTCGAGGATGAAGGGACCTCACCGGACAGAGTTGAAGGGAAGAGACAATTATAAGAAGAGAGAATAGAAAGAAAGAGAGACAAAGAAGGGAAGAGAAGTGAGGATAGATAAGAGTGTTGAGAGTGAAGATGGTGGGAAAGGGGATTGAGGTAGTGATTTGATGAGGGAGTTAATGAAGATTTGAGGTTTATCTGAGGACAAGTCCGATGACAAGTTCAAAGCACGAGTTGAAGAGAAAAAGGGTTAGATGATACGTGAGAATCACAGAGAGATGTCACAGTTATTCAACAGTTTTGAGTTCATTGTCTATTGCCTTCTTCCAGCCATTGGAATTGGGTCCTGTTACTGCTTTTTTGAATAATTTGGGATCAGCTGTGAAGCCAGTGTATTTAGCCATCTTGGAAGCTGGATTTCTATCCCAAAGGTTCCTTCCCAAAGGTTCCTCTGGACCAGTCATCAGTGCATTGGTAAAATAAATGACATTCAAGCTTGAGTCTTCATCCTCATCTGATTGGTTGCCTTCCTCTTGATATTGTACCAATTCTTTTTCCTCTTTCTTGATTTGAGAACTTTGAGGTAACTGGGGTTCAGAATCAGCCAGCTCTTTGATAAATTCCTCAATCAAAATATCTCTGTCCTCTGAGGATAGGATTTTGAAGGCTAAAATCTGAGAGAAGGAACACTTTTAGAGTTGATTATTCAATTGTCACTGGTGAGGATAAGGTCGGATTTGATCTAAAGGTTAAACCCTACAAGTCGGCCAAGTTCACCACAAGGTTAAATCTTGGTCTTCTATTGTGAGAAGGTAGCAGGGCTATGGTATTTCCAATGGGGTGGAAATAACTGATTGACAGAAATTTATTTTTAAACAATGCATACGGTGACTTCTTGCTTCCATTTGCAGCTATTGGGCATTGATAAACTCATTCCCCTGGTGGCACACCCACATGCCTTTCCCAGGAGGGGTGTGCAGAAAACACACCCCTCCTGGGAAGAGCGTGCAGCAGGTACGCCCCTCCTGGGAAGGGTGTGCAACAAACACGCCCATCCTATTGTACAGGATGGGCGTGAGGGGCTGCACTCCAGGTGAGGACACTAGCACTCAGGATTTTGTTCCACAAATTTCTCCTCATCCCAGAGTTGAGAATGATGGTCCTGAGTGATTTTAGAATGCTTCTCTTAAACCTTTCAGCTAGCCCATTCTGCTGAGGGGTGCAAGAATCAGAAAATTGCTGTCTGATATTGTTCTCAGTCCAGTACTTCTCCAGTTTTTGATTGGTGAATTCTGTGCCCCAATCTGAATCTAGAATAGAAGCATATTAGCCTATTTTCCTAGCTTCCACATCAAGATTGTGAGTAAGATGTAAGAAAACTTTGGCCTTTGTGGTAAGGGGAATTTCCGCACAGTATCCAAAGTATGATTCAACCATTGTCAAAATGTACTTGTTATTTTTGTTGAGTTTTAAAAATATAAAAGTTTGCATGTACCGCTTCATGGAGATTCAAATTTGGTGCACCTTCTCTGATTTATCAACTGCTTTGAAACTCCTCAAACAAAGAAATAAAAAATAAATATCAGTTTTAACTGCTTCAAGAAAGCTCCAAGATTCTCAATTTGGTCAAGACTAAAATCAATAATCATTGAATTTAAAGACCAGCTACTCCTCAATAATCATTGATCTCCCTACTTCTCAAATCTAGGAAATACTTGTGAAGTAAAAATCATCATTAAAAATTAATCCAGTTGACAACCCCATCCTTACTTCTTCCTTTTTTGATCTACTAGATACAGTATCTCCTATATCTATACTTCAACATGCATTTGGCCTACTTAAACGCTATACATTCCATATCTGTGTGTCATTACTTTTTTTACTTCTTCTTATTTTGTTTTTTCAAGAATAACTTACTTCTTCCTTTTCTTTGACTATCATCAGCCCTTGCTTAAAATAAATTATCCCTCTGATACTTCAAATATCCTCTTTATACATACATAGCTTAGATCATTGGTATGCTTCTTTTTCCTTCTTCTATTCTTCTCCCTTTCTTTGTTCCTGTTCTTTCTTCTGATATTACTTATCCATTATTTTTTTGTTCTTTTCTCTAGGGTCCTGGTCCTAGTTTTTAGAAAATAAAACAAAATCTGTTTACAAGTAAAAGTAAACTTTAACCTCTCAAAAAAAAACACTGAACTGGAACCAAAAAATTGAATTCTATGGAAATGGTCAATCCCACTATCCTAAAAACAACAATTGAGGAAATCCCTATTCTTGGAGAGGAAAAATCCTCCAGTTGGCATACTCAAATCACAGCTCTCTTCAAGCTAGTTAGAATGAAAGAAGGGATGATAAAAGGAAAAACTCCACTCTCAGATGACAAAAACACTATTCTCTGTGTGATTATCATAGCAAAAATCTCTTCTGTTACAGACAGCAATGTCATTAATGGGTCCAATTAAGACATTTATAAGCTCCTTTGGAAAGCTATAATGAAACAATTCATATCCTCAGAAACTTCCAACATATCTTGAGTGTAAAATTTGCTTGCCATAATATCCGTTGACACTAGCAATACTGAGAAATATATTACAGAAGTTAGGAGCTCTATCTCAAAATTGGCAGATTTTGGGATAATATTCCCTTGGTACATTAGTACCTACAATCTATTAATACAACTCACTATAAGCTGGGATAAAACCAAGCAGGCCATCACCCATTAAAAAAACAGTGAAGACAGACGTCAAGCCTGAAAATATTCTTGACCACTTAGAAATTCACCTAAACCAGTTGTAAGTATCCTCCACCTGCAAGATCAAACCCATACCATCCACCATGTATGTTTACCAAAGAGGATCCCTGATGCATCCCTTTCCAACAGAACCCCTTCTTAAGGTCACACACCAAAGACCGCTTCTGGATGGTATATCCTGATATAAGCACAGCATTACTCAAAAATAAAGAGAAATATCAACTCAGCTCATTCTGCACTTTCTCTCTGTCATCCTGCTACTAATTCAGGGAAATCGTGACTATATCACAATATTATTATACTTTTCACCTTATTTTCCTTGGTTCAAAACAAATTATGAAAACATATTAAAAACTGAACATGTCACACAGAATCTGCATACAACTTTGACAACTTAAGGAGAACTTGAAATATAATCTCAAATTTTGAATCTACATGTGAATTAAACTAGGTTATCTCACCAAAAGGCACCCCATTCATTCCCAATACTTCACATACCTTTGCAGGCCTTCAGGCTTTTCACCTTACTTAGAATCTACATAACTCTAAATTTATACTATTAGAATATGTAATTAAGGACAATAAATTTCTTTTGTGATGCATAAATAAGGTCTAAATAATAAGTTACATATTTAAATGTACTTGACACCTGTAGTAAAGCCATAGCCAATGCCATGGCTCTATTTCTTACTACCAAGGCCAACTCAGCCCAATTGGTTGGTTTTAAAGGGTCTTACTGATCAAAAAGTAAAGAATACATGAAACCACTCACATTATTGAGAGAAAAATAAAATAATTTGGGTCCTGTGGTACATGTAGCCAAGCACTACAGTAGCCAAACCAGTTTTACAGGTAACCAGGGCCTATTAGGAGCTTTGACTGGAAAAAAAATGGCTTCTGCTTTGCCCCCAAGGGCCCAAAAATTCTATATAGCCAGCTTTTCTTCTCACCAAATTTTATTATCATCATCATTTTAATTTACCAGCTTTTACCACCTCCAACAAACAGTCTTATAACCTTCCACAACATGTTATTTGCTCCAAAAATTACTGTCAATGTTATATGGCTTTGTTGTCTTATCTTAGATCAATATAAATTCAATTTATTTATCAACCACTTCAACATTCTGGAGAATAAGAAACTTTATCATCACAATCTGTCTGTGCTAGAACTTGAGCCTGTTCTCCATCAATCTCATTTGATTGCAGCCAAAATTCTCCGCAAGTCCCTGGGGCACATCAGTTATCAACAGATAAGACAGAAGATCTGAATACTTATCAAACACCCCTGCAGTGTGTAAAACCTGTGCAGTTTTGAAAGTCAACAAGGCATCATTTTAACACAGATCATCAATCACATCTAAGCCTCTTGAAGAACTCCATCTCAATCTAATTGGTCCTATTTTCACAATTTCATATCAAAAACAAAACTACATCTTGACCATAGTAGATGCTAATACTTGATTTGTGGCTGAAATTCCCTTGACTACTGAGGCTGATACTTTCAAGGCTCTCACTTAAGCCATAGATGTAGAAGCCAAGAGACTGGGATCCTATCCCTCACCTCTCCATTCCGACAGAGGGATTAAATCTGTAAATCCCAAATTGGAGCACTATTTCCGCAATCATGAAACCAGAAAATGATTCTCCACACTTCCAGAATAACTGCCTAGGTTGGCTTCAGCCCAAAATAACTGCCTAGGTTGGCTTCATCCCAATTAAACGTTTAGGATGGAACCAAAAAAATTAAAAACCAAGAGGGGTCCCTTGGGTTGATGATTCATCAGTTGATGTCAACCAAGTTTCAATGGGTTGAGTGCATCCCAGATTAACTGGGATGACTTCATCCTGGGAAATTATGCTGGCAGTGGGCCACTGTGTATACTCCAAAACAGAACATCCTGGCTGAGAGGGTCAACCAAGCCATCCTTGGATCTCTTTGGACTGTGCTGATGGACTCAAAGTTTAGTCCCAACTTGTGGACCAAGATTCCTGGTGCATTTACTCTCACTCCAACTTAAATAGCCTTTTATCAAAGCAAAAAAAATATTGCTGTAGGAGCTCTTTAAGTTTCAAACAATACCACTGAATGTTTTTTTCTAGCCCAAGGTCCTTAAATTGGGAGTGTCCATTTTCATTTTCTGATCATGGCCAATCTGTGGGCTTTATGTTTGATTTTCCAATATTTGGCTGTTTTGTTTTAGCTTTATATGACTGAATAGTGGGCAAATATTCAGCATAGCTTTAGTTTAGTTTTAGTTTAGTTTTTATAGTTTTTATAGTTTTGATTTCTTTTTTTTTATCATGAAACTTTTTCTGACTTGTTTCATCAGACATCATGTGTATAACAAACTAGTACCATTGTTTCATACTGTACAAGACACGGAGAATCAGGAAAGGTATGTGAAGTTTTTTTCAGAAAATATAAGTTTGGAACACTCTAGTGTGTTTTTTTTTGCAGGTGTTCCATCATTTTTTTGTTTCAGGTCTAGAGGAAGGTGACTTTTTTCAACTTCTGGGGTGAGGTGCTACAGATGATCTTTAATGTATGATTATATATGTTGAAGGAGCAGGATTTAAGGCTACTTATGGGTGAGGTAGCCTAGGTGAAATTATGTGAAAAAAATATGAATATGTAATAATATTCCTGCTTTGATCATTTTTTGTAACAATTTCTTTTTTAATTCATTTATTTGTTTTGTTAATTAGTAATCATATATCTTTATTTTTTAATTCATGAGTAATAAGTTCTCTTTATTTATTATTTGTTTTTTTTACTAGTAATCATGTCTCTTTACTCCTTGATTATTTTGATTACTTGTTAAATTGGCTCTGGCATAGTAGCCAGCTGACAGACAGACAGGTACCCACTGGGATGTTCTGGATCTATTTCAACCCAATGCCATTCCCTAGCTGAAATCAATCATTTATGGCTCCCCTGAATCTATAATAATTTGATGTGATGTAAATCTAACAAGGCTATGATGGTCTTTTAAAATGATAAATCTTTGAAACCAAATAAACATTCTTTTTATAACTTTAAATGAACAAATAAATAGTAAGAATGGTGAGATATATGATCTGAGTTTCCCCCAACAATCTGGTGCTACTATTTTTGTCTCTTAACTTAAAGCTCCAAGTGATACTCATTGTCCCATTTGACTTTGATCCTACATATCTCTATTCAGTTGATTGGAAACCTTCATAACTACATCTCATTCACAAGTGCATGTATATTTAATAAATCCGTATGTTCTGTTTCATGATGGTTTTTGTTTTTTTTTCAGCCAAGGTTTGGAATAGTTACATGCATTTAAAAAGAGTTGTTAACCAGTCAACTGTTGTTTTGTTTATTGTTTTCTTTTATAATGTATGATGAGAAGGAGGGGAGTAGAGAATACAGCCACACACGCACATATGTATATATATATACTAAAGAGATAGGTGATACGTTTTTGTGCCAATTTAGGAGTGATGATTATTAACAAACAGTTTGTCGTGTAAAAGGCCCTGGTGGTGTCCAAACTGTTCATGCTGATGAGGGGGAGGGTGTGATTTATGGTGGTGGTGTTGATGGTGATGTTGGTGATTGTTGGAGTGGAGGAGGTGATCGGGTTGGTGAGAGTAGGTGGATGGAGCAGGTATGCTGGGTGTGTTTGCGGATGAGCAGAGTGAGTTATTGGTGGAAAAGGGTACGATAAGGTCGGGCTGCTGCTGCTGCTGCTGCTGCTGCTGATGATGATGATGTGATCGGAGATTGTTATCGTTATTAGATCCGATGAGGGTTGCTGAGGGTGAAGGGCCGGCCAGGTGTTGTAGTTGTGGGTCGAAGACGGGGTCGATAGGGGCGGCGGCGAGTGAGCTGAGTGCGGTTGCGGCGCGAGCATGTTCTTCGGATTCGCTGATCCCACCTCCTACTCCGCTACTCTTCTGCTCTGGGCCAAGGAATTCGTCGTAGGCTGAGATGGGAATGACTAGCGTGCTGAGTTCGGGTCGAGCTGGGAAGCTCTTCCGGGCCTGTTCGAGGACGCTCTCTGGGACGTGTTGGCGTAGGAAAGTGTTTTCGTTTTCGAGGCTGATGGAATGGGAAAGAGTTTTAGTAGAAGAAGATCTTGTTAGATGTCAAGATTGGAGAGCTTACAGACTGATTAGCTCTCTCATCTTCTTGTTCTCTTCGGTTCTGATGATCAGATTTTCTTCGTTCCTCTTGCACTGTTTCTCCTTCTTCTCTCTAAAGTTCCTCTGAGCCCTGTTATTAGATAGATAGATGGTTAGGTAGGTGGTTGTTGATGAGAGAGAGAGAGATGCTTACGCTCGATTCTGTGCCTTCCTCTTTTCGGTGGTCAGTTTCTTGAGTTGTTGGTGTTCGGCTGATTCAGGGATCGAGGTTATCGAATGAGGATGAGTTGATTGGCTGAGGTTGTTGGTGAGATCTGTTTAGGTTGTAATGATCGTTAGTAGTTGAGGAGGGTGGTGATGAATGTTTGCGTTTGATTGGTAGTTCATTATCCCTGTTGATGATTACTTGAAGATCAGGAAGTTTGGATGATGATGGTGGTGATGATGATGATGATGATGGTGGTGGTGGTAGTGGTGGTAGTAGTATTGTTGTTGTTGTTGTTGTTGTTTCTAATTTTGATTTGATTTTTGGTTTCGGTTGTGATTGTAGTAGGATCGGATGATTGATCTTGGTACAGTTGGTGGTAGTTGAATCCATGCTGAACTTTGGCTGAGTCATCAACAACAGAACACAGCTCTCTCCCAAAGAGGTTATGTACCAAAAGCCGCGCCGGGCGGGGCATTTACAACATCAACTGGGCCTAAATCAACTCACTTAAACCCCCTACCAACCAACCAACTTCGTCTTCACCACCAACAACAACACACACCACCACCAACAACAACACCACCACCAACAACAACACCCAAAAGTCTATATAAACATGGCAGACCAACCCAATCAAACAACTTATCATCATCCTCACTCAATTGTACATACATCATCTCCATCGATCTCTTATCATCCTCTCCATACACCAATCACCACCAAACACACAACACCATGTCCTCCCTCAAGAACTATCTGCTCATCGCCATCTTCCTGATCTCAGCCGCATCTGCTCACTCGATCGACCTGCCCGAATCATCAGCTATCAGCTATAAATCACTAGCAAGGGTAAGCACATCCCCCCCCAAAAAAACCCCCCCGAAATAATCTCTCAAACTGAAACTGATCCCCCTCCCCACTCACAGAGAAACGTGATCCACTTCAAGCGTCAGGCTATCGTAGCCACAGAGGAGAAAACACCACCACCACCACCAACCACCAATGCCAAACTGAATTCACCCAATCCATCATTACCTATTACCCCTACCTCCCCCGATCGCAAGGCTAAGTTTAACTCGTTCATGGGAATCGATATGTCACCTCAAGCCAAGATCGATAGATCCAACAACAAGATCGAATGGCTCATGAAGGCGATCGACAGAGAACAGGACAAGATTAATAAATTAAATCCCAAACTAGCAGAATCTCCTAACAAGAAGGCCGACGAGAAATCAATCGATGGTAAAGCAGCCGGTGGCAAACCAGCTGAGGATAAAACAACCGATGGCAAACCAGCCGGTGGCAAACCAGACGATGGCAAACCAGCCGGTGGCAAACCAGACCAGGGCAAACCAGTCGGCGGCAAACCAGACGAGGGCAAAACAGCCGGTGGCAAACCAGACGAGGGCAAGCCAGCTGATGGCAAACCAGCTGAGGACAAACCAGCCGATGGAACAGCAGCCGATGAAAAGCCAGCCGATCTCAAGTCCAATGAATAATAAGCCACTCTCTGTTTGGTTTACGCTTCTCTCTTATTCTAAAGGCTTGTTATAGCTCCTCTTTCAGATTTTATTATACGACTTGTTGTCAGCTTTCTACTACCGTTTTTTTTCCACTTGTCAAAAACGTCGTTGATAGATCTGGAAAGTCTGTTCTATCTACATATCTAGACAGACATCTATCCTTGTTGTTTGAGTTTGTTGACCTTTGTACTTCTATTCTCTCTTACCCTGTACATGTACATATCCCATCCAAAAAAAAAAACATGTAGAAACCCATGGAAACGCTTGGTCGTTCTCCAGTGTAAAGGCTCTAGAAATTTACTCTACATCCAATCACTTGTTGGTGTTATTTGGTTCGATGGTAGTCCCCAACCATGAAGCTCTACAAGCTGAGCTTGTTGGGAGGACTCGCTGAGGTCAAGCTTGAGATCAAAGAAAAAGGAATTGACCTCTTTCACTGCCTCGCATGGTCTCTCAAATTTAAATAGACAGGTACACGAGAAAAAAAAATCCACCTCGTGTTCCAGCTATCCTCCCTTCCTTGCAAACTGACTTGAGATTTAGTAGGAGTCAGTCTATCAGACGTAGTTGTTCATTTCCTAAGGTTGAACTATAATAACTCGAATGGAACGGAGAAAATTAGAGATCAAGACCTTAATCAGCTTCCAGCTTGTAGACAGGAATAGTCTCCATCCTAATTCTTTGAATTTTTATATAATTTTTTAATTTTTCCAGACGGTTAACATCATCGTTCAAAGCCAGATGGGATCGATGTTGGGGAGATCTAGGTTGTATCTATGTTGCATTTATGTACATTAAATAGAATTAAATTTTCAAACAGAGGAAATAAGGTTCTCAGATCGAATCAAAGTTGAAGGAGAATAAATTTTATCTGGTCGAATAAAGCTGGTTGAGCTCAACACACAAGATTGCAGATAAGGCTCCATTGCAAGGGGGGAGATCAGCTCTGAATGTGGATAAGATCCGATTATTCCTCAACAACAAGTTTGACTTTTGAAGGACGGAGAGAGAAGCCGAATTTTTATAGGTTGTACTTTGTAAATAGAAAATATATTTATTTCTGTACAGATTATTGACAGTCAGGCTGCTTCGGAGCTTGTCATGCGCGTTGTCTGTTCAGTTTTAGTGGGCCCCTCCTCTCCCCCTCGCGCGCGACTGGATTCCAGCCTGCCAGCACCGAAGCTCATCAAGAAAATTAACTGGGTTTCGTCGTTATTGAGTTTAAACATGTATTTATTTGTACATAAAATATGTATCCACTTTCGATAAAAAATTTAACCTATTTATTTACATAAACAAGTTCTCCTCCTCTTGACACATCTTCACATTCCGAAAACATTTTATTTATTTATATCTTGACTTCCTTACTTATTTATTTACACCCCCTCTCTTGAACCGTCCATTCAGCTTTCTCATCCGACGTGCCATCCCCCTACCTTCGTTACCTTACAGTCCTTTTCCCTTTTCCTTCCTTCTTTCTTAAAAACTAATTCCCCCCATACCTTCTTACCCACTTGACTGACTCAACTCCCACAAGCTTCCAAAGAAAAAGAAAAACACACACACAACATGAACCTGTATCAGATCTATCTGTTCCTCTCGCTTGCCCTCTATCCGGGTGCCTTCTCATACCTAACTGGATTTGATCCCAAGAACTTACCCTACAAGAGTGATCCCAGCGGTGGCCAAACTGGTTACAACCGATGTGGTACCAGAGCCTCTAAAGGTAGTCTATGCCAGTAAGTCAATCCATCTATATTGGCTCACAATCATTCGAGCTAATTAGTCATCTTAACACTCATCAATCAGGAATCTATTCATCAACTCTGCCGAGGATTTTTGTGTGTTTGCGCGTAAGCTAGTTGACACGTTTTTTTTAATATAGATTTTCTTTACTGCTTCAGCTGGTCTATCGGATTCACCCATTTTGTCCTGGTCTGTTTTTTTCGCTTAGCCCCAACCGTGTTATCCGTGGGGACGGCAGAGCGTATGGCTGTCTCTTATTGCTCCAAAGACGGCCGCGGAACTCGTTTGATCCCACCAGGAACCTTCAAAAACCTCCACTATGTGTGAGCAAGCCCCTCTGATCACCTACCCAACTTGGTGATCGCTCACAGAACGCTATTCCAGTCGCACGCCACAATATATCCAAATTACCGCCGTTGGTGACGTAAGTTACATCCTTGTCGTGCAGAGCTTGATGCCTTTCCATTTGATCCCTCATTTTGTTTGGGTTTTTTTTCCACTGCTTCCACGAACTTGACCTTATCAGTTCACCAAAATCAATGTCCCAGCTGGTGATGAAGGTGGTGAATTAGGTCAGCCTCTGATTCCACTGCCTACTTTGCCCTTTGGCCGTCACAGAGCTAAAGTTATTTCCCTTGGATTGAACTGTAGATATGGCCGGGTAGGTGTTTCCTTCTACTTGAACCTCCAAAAAAAACCATGATAGCTTCACCTAGGTCTAATTGGTAGTCAAATGTCTTAGTCCTGACGGCCACGGTAACCCCGTCGGTGGACTGGTCTTTGGTGAGCGCGGACAATTCGACCGCTGGACCCAATTCATTGCGCATGATGAGATCTCTATCAGAGCCTGTTTCAACACCGACCAAGCTTACAAATACTGTGAACATATCTGTACGTTCAACGTCCTTCTTCAGCCCTACAGGCAGATTGGATCGAGCTTCATACTCAATCTACACTCCTTCCGCTCCACTAGATGACTTGGAAGGAAGTCGCTGGAACATGCCTGGTAACTACGACGGTCCTGGATTCGACCAATGCGAAGGAGATAATGTTCCTCTCCCCATGGGCCAATGTGAGTAGCTTGAACCTCTGGGTTGGTATGCCTAGAAACACTTATCCATCGCCCTTTCACACTCAGATCGTCGACCTGATGGCTCGATCTACACCTGGAAGCGTGGTCAAGGCCCTACACCTCCCCCGGGAGCCCCTGGAAAGATCAAGTCCTGCAAGAGGTAAGTGCCCCTGGAACGATTGCCCGATAGGGATATTATACTGATTTGGGGTTCATCTCTTTTTACTAGCGTCCGCGCCCCCGGCTTAAACTACCCCCGCTCCAGACGCTAAAGCTCCCCCCAATCGAGCAAGGAAAGCGTCACACCCGCGATCATCCTCCCTTCAATATTAAGCTTGGAGATGGATCATTATTCTTTTTCTTTTAAGGCTGTCAAATGCTCATTTTTTGGCCATATCTGTTTAGCAGAAGTAATCTTTTTTTCCCCTCTGATTCGTAAATTATGAAGTCGTAATGCTACACTCTTGAGTCTCACTGGATGTTATCTTGAAGCAAGTCATTACGCAAGGCGTCGAGGCTTTAGCTCCGCTCTATATGTAACGTTGACCATAAGCTTATCTTCAGACAAATCTGAGGAGCTATCGCAGGCATTGACTGGATGAAAACCAAAGAATTTGATTTTGTCAATGGAAAGGTGACCAGCGCATCTTGAATCTTGCTGAGGTGCATGTGAGTAGTTGTAGGCTTCTGTCAAAGTCCAACTTGTGCTTGGTCTTAAAGCGTGCTGAGTTTGCTCTTGGTGGCCGTCCAGGTACTCAGCCGTTGGAATGTCAAAACAAACAAACAAAAAAGAATAAAGACACATCTTCGAGTACGCTTACTACCCTTGCAAGCACACTCAAGCTAACGAAAATGTATTGCTTTTCCAAACGGAACAGAAAGGTGAAAGTAATAAAAATTGCGAAAACCTAGCAAAAAAAAGTAGGAGCATAGAGGGGACATGTGCATGCCAATGAAGAAAAGATCAATGGTATGAACCAGAACGTAGGGTTCATAGGAATCTACCGGACAAGACCCTTGTCAAATAAACTGATGAATAATCCCGATGGACGTCTTTCATCGCAAGGGTCTAGAGAGGCGGAAAAATGTTCAACCGCTTCATAAACGAATTTAAGCTGTTCCTTGGTTTGAACCATAAGGATCTGGAGTGAAGGTAGCAGAAGAGTTTTTGAGATCAGTATAAGACACATGGAAGGTAGCACATAAGAACCAAGATGCAAGCCCTCACAACACAAAGAAAAGCTACTGACTCTTTGTTCCCGAAGAAAATCGACGGTACGTGCGACCAAATCGTCATTAAGCTCGGTGGGCAATCGGGATATTCTGCCGGGTTCGTCGACAGGCGGACTGAGCTGAGAAACGATGGTATTCAGAAGATGGTCAGGGAGATTGTAGCTGCGAAGGAGGGCAAGCTGAGCGTTGCAACTGGCTATGGCAATCAGCGTGCCGGTGCGACCGACGCCGGCGGAGCAATGGACAAGGATTGGAGAGCTGCTCCTTGGGGCTTTACCATGAGGGGGGAAGAATAATTTCATGATACTGTGAAAGGGTCGGGACCTCAGGCAGTGGATTGCACATTCTATGAAATTTATTATATTTGGGTGTTAGTAGGAAATTTAGACAAATGAATCCCAATGAATGGTCTTTTTGGAAGGTGTAATAACTTTCAAAATTTAAAAGGTGGGGGATAGGAATACTTAATTTATGCTTTACAAATATTGGGACCTCAAGGGGAGAATTACATGTGATAACTAATTTATTTTATTTTTGGTGTAAGTAGGAAGTTTAAACAAAAAAATCCAACCCCTTAGCCATGAATTAGAAAAACAAATCCCAAATTCTGGATCCCTGGAATTCTAGGAGTTTTGGGAAGTTTTTTTTTTTGAATTCCTTGGAGTTGTTTAACCAAGACCCTTTTTTAAAATCCACCTCCTCACCCCCCCCCTCCCCCCTAATCCTAAAATCTACACTTCTAATCAACATAATTTCCTTCCTCTCCTATGCCTTCTGGCTAACCCCTAGCTTTGTTTATTTCTAATTCTATTTCATTTATATACATATTTTTATTCTAATTTATTTTATTTTAATTATATTTCATTTCATTTCATTTTACTTTATCTTTTTTTTTTGAATTGTTTTGTTTCATTAATTTTTATTTTTTTTAGAATTGTGTCACCAAAACATACACACGTAAGTTTGGGTGACGCAGTACATCTAACCACACCCAGTGATTATAACCAACTGTATGCTGTTAGGGGGTTTACTTCTGAAAAGGGGTCTTTGTACAGTGTCACCATGATGTACATGCTGTGGGGATTTTATATGTGGTACATGCAGGAAATGCTCATCTGGGCCCCACAGGACATTTGGACTGGGGTAGCAGGCTGAGGACAGCAGCAGATGGTCATTTGGGTTGGGTACCAGTGATAAAATTATTGAAAAGTGTGGTGTCCAAATGCATGATCATGCTTTTGGACTTCACCTGGGGTAGTGCAGCCAGAACAGGGCATCAATCAACACATGTGGAAGAACAGCAAATTCTGCAGGGGTAGAATCCTAATAGAGAATTTTATGGTTACACAACAGGGGCTAAAGCAGTGGCCTGGTGGGACTACCAAGTGGAGCCATGGGGCTTGGGGAACTAGGAGCCCGCAGCGGGGTTAACTGCAGAGGAACATGTGCAGGGGTAATCAAAGAAGGCAGGGGCTAAAGGGATAGGGTTCAGCATGGCAGATGTGTATGCAGCGGAGTGGATGGTACTAGTTAAGGCTGTAGAAAAATCACACACAAAATTTAGCAGAATCATCTTGTCTTGTACCATCAGCAGGAAAAAAACCAGAGGTTATCCAGACCATCAGAAAACGGGCTCAGTAGACTTTAACAGCAGAGCATTTGTATTTCCACAGTGGTACAAAAATTCCATGATATCCCCTCTTCCTCTATTTTCAAATTTTTTGTTGTGCAGGTTTTGTCCCACAGCAAAGTTTTGTCTGCTAAAATGAATATGGATATGACCAACTTTATTTTTGGCTAGTTGTCTGGTTCTTAACTGTTGATGTTGCATATTTGACTAGACCATAGCCCCCCATATTTGTTCAGTTTAACTTTTGGTTTCTTGCATAACGTTTGGCCAAACCTTTTGACCAATTTTCTGTGCCAACTACACTAAAGTTGCTGTCTTGAGTTGAAGCAGTTGCACTCTTTAGAAACTGCCAGCACTTGACATGCAGCATACTCCAGTGTAACTGCCATTGTAACTCCATGTGACTCCATCATACCCTCTCATGCACAGTGACTGGGCATCAAAGCTTGCAGGTTGAAAAAAGCTTTGAGAAAGGCTTGAGTATCAATACAAGCTCCCATTGAGCTTCTGAATGTCAACTGCTGGCAGTTTCTAGAGTTTTTCTTGTAGTGTTGATAGTTAGTTTCACACATCATTAGCCAATGTTGGCTTTGATTCATGGCATAGGTTATGCATCTTTTGTGAAGATTAATTTGTGAAAAAAACAAAGGATTAAACCTGGTCAACAAGAGTCAGAGTTGCTCACAAAGTCCCAAGGACATGGCTGGTATGATGGTTAAGTTAACAAATCGATTATTTTTGTATTGAGTTGGGCATGCAGTCTTTGCTTCAGATCTGCATTGAGTAAACCAATGGTGGCCCAAGTGTTGATCAAAAGCTGTCTTCTTGATGGAGGAATGGACTGTGGTAGAGAAGTTCTTACCGCCTGTTCGTTCAGTATATTTTTATCTCTTCCTAAATTACGCCAAGTATCATAGCTCACAAAACAAAACAAGCAGGAACAAGTTGTGCTCCACTGCGTTGGTACATTTTGCATTGTATCACAGACCGGATTAAGTACCTCTGAAAGCTTCTATTGCTTGAATGCTAATCCAGTTGAACCTTACTTATAAACATCTCACCAGAGGCTCTCTAAAGACCCCGTGGACAAGAAATTAACAAGCAGCGTCTCCAGTCTGTGAAAAAAGCGAAAAAAAAGGGGAAAAAACCCCGTCTGGCTAACGGTTCACTCCTCTCCAGGATTGTATGCCCAACACTTGGGGAGGGGGTATGGACCAAGGTGAGTGTTTGATTTTGTAAACATTTTCATTGTGAATATTATAGGGGGACCGAGTCTTGGGCTGAGACGAGGACCAATTGCAGGGAATTACATATCTCTCTAAATTTGTGTGTGTATTTACATACAGCTGTTCTATGACAGCTTGCGGTTTTCACAGATTTTTTTTTTTTCTCGCCGCAAATTTTTCTTTTTGCCCCCACTTTTTTCTTTCCCCCGGCCCCAATTACGCCTGCACCGGAGAATCCGTGCCTGGCTGCAGCCACTGACAAATTCACCGCAAAAACACCTTTGATAACTGGGTGTTGATAAACGCACGCCAAGCACGCACGCCAACGCCAACGCGCACGCCAATTGTTTTTGGCGTGTGGGGCCTACACACCTTTTTTTTTTGGCGTGTAGGGTCTACACACCAAAATCAATTGGCGTGTGGGAACCACATGCCATTTTTGGCGTGCGGGTCTCACACGCCAATTTATTTTGGCGTGTAGACCCTACACGCCAAAAACAATTGGCGTGTAGGCCCCGCACGCCAATTGTTTGGCGTGCGGGTCCCACACGCTCATGTAATCGAATGGGCCCTCCCATTTGATTACGTGAGCGGGGGATTTGTATATCCCATACACATAATACATACATGTATTATGTGTATGGGATATACACATCCCCCGCTCACGTAATCGAATGGGAGGGCCCATTTGATTACGTGAGCGAGCCCGAGTCTGTTTCCGGACTGGGGCTCGCTTATGGTCCTGGTTTTTTTCAACCAGAACCACAACAAACACCGCCCACCGCTCACCGATTCAATCAAAAAAACGGTGAGTCTGAAAATCCGAAAAAAAAAAAAAAAAAAAAGAAAAAGAAAAAAAAAAAGAAAAAGAAAAAAAAAAAAAAAAAAAAAAAAAAGAAAAAAAAAAAAATAAAAGAAAAAAAAATAAAAATAAAAATAAAAATAAAAAAAAAATAAAAACAAAAACAAAAAAAATAAAACAAAAAAATAAACAAAAAAAATAAACAAAAAATGAGAAATACAAAATGAGAAAAAAAACCCAAAAAAACCCAAAAAAAGGGATTTTACGGGCTTAATTTTGTGGGAGAAAAAAGGCCCACAGGCCCAGGGCTCCAGGACTCAACTGGCCCAAAGACAGGGCCCAATGGCCATAAGAAGGGGCCCGCCTCTGCCCATCACCTCCAGTGGGCCCACAGGCCCACTTTGATGCTCCAAAGGGGCAATAAAACATTCAATGGGGCCATTCAAACCCCCGAGGCAGCTCAAAGGGCCCCATATAAGCCCCAGACACACACCATTCCCCCCAAAAGTGGCCCAATGGGCCCATCTCTTCCTATTTCTATTTTTTTTTCACCGTAAATATAGTAACACGTGCTGACAAACTCTCCCATTCAAATGCAAACAGATTCCGCACAATTCACCAAATCAGCAGCAAACGATGTCTCACACCGGTCATTACAACTCCTCAAGCAATCAGCCTCCACGCCCATACGGATTCTATGAGGTTGACCCCAACCATCACCCTCACGCCCCACTTGGCAACATGTATCAAAATCAAATCTCTGCGTATGGAAATTCACACGTGCTTGGCCAACCTGCAGCTCCAATCAATCAATCAGGCCACCTAGCAACTAACTATGGCTACCCAAGCAACCAATATGGCCAAGCCCCCCAGCCCCTTACTGTCCCCTCAGCCCACCCAGCCACCTACAGCTTCAAAGACAACAACTACAGACTGGCAATCCAGCCAAACCCTGTCCCCCCAGCCCACCCAGTAGCGCAGCCTGTGTTCCACCCATATGAGGTACAATTGCCTCAATTCACCCACTATCACAATCAACCTCCAGCCTCTACCTATCAGCTTGATCCAGCCCAACCATCCTATCTGGCTCAGCCAGCCCTCTACGCACCACCTCATATAACTCAAGCCCCACCATCCCATCCGTTTCTGCAATCCCATCAAGCACCACAAATCTCAAACTACTGGCAGCCGGGACCCCAACCATTGTCCCACCACCCGGCCAACCCATTCACTCTTGGACCCACTCACTTCCAAGGCCTGCCAACCTCTCACAATTTCCCCGTTGGCCAACCATCAGTGCCCGCTCCGCCGCAGACAAATCAAGTCCCTTCCATACCTGTCATGCAAGATATGCAGCCATCTCTGGGGGAAATAACCTCCTCTGCGCCATTTAGCCCTCAAATTTGGCCACCTGCACAACCAAGTCCTCAACAGTTTCCCCCAGCAACGTTCAGCCCTCAAGTCCTTCAAACTGTGGCTGAAGGTGAGTTTTCAAATACTTCTCCACTTTGTTTTCATATTACCAAGAACTAATGTTTACCTACTCAATTCCCCAGTCAAATACCCAAGGATCACGGCTACATCTCCTGGCGGGTATCAACCTGCACCACCCAGCCCTCAACTGTTTCCCCAAGCAAATTTCAGCCCTCAAGTCCCTCAAACTGTGGCTGAAGGTGAGTCTTCAAATATTTCTCCACCTTGTTTTCATCTTACCAAGACCTAATTTTTACCTAGTCAATCTTCCAGTATACCCGCTCAATCCTTTAGGACGTTCACCGCTGGCCCCCGCAATGTTACCCGCCGCCAATCAACCGCATAAAGTGTTGATGAAATCTGAAGATGTATAATCTTATGATTATTCAGTTGGCAGTAAGTTCTTCTAGTTTCTTAATTCGCGCACTTGAGGCAGACTGGCTGAACTGCTTGTGTTTCCAGATGCAATGGATGCACCACCCGAATTCCTTTTCACATGTGTCACTGATCTCAAACACTTTTTCACCACATGGGCCCACAAGCATGGTTACGCTCTGAAAGTTTGTGCTTCCAAGCGGGACAAGACCATCTACTTTTCATGCACAGTTGCCGGGGAAGACCAAACCTCAGTTGATGCTATCCGGTTTCAAGAATCTAGGAATAAGCGACTGGGGTGCTGCTTCAAAATATCCGGCCACAAACCGACTTCAGTAAAACTCAAGGATGCACCATGGGAACTCCAATTCCAAAAGACGATTGAGCACAATCATGGTCCAATCGATCTGGAACATGTAGTCATCCACAAGAAGCTCTCTGTCAAAGGCCAAACTGAGGTTGCTCGCTTATCGTCTCTTGGAATGCAACCCCAGGCAATTGCTAGACTCCTTACTAGCAGTGAGGGAAGGTTTGTAACCAACAGGACGATATACAACACAAAGCAGGCACTGAGGGCAGAGAAGAGGGCTGGCAACACCCCAATCAAGTACCTCCTACGTTGCCTCAACGAATCCAATTGGACACACGAGGACGTTTACAACACAGACGGCAAGCTCCTTTACTTGTGGTTTGCGCACCCAGGATTGTTGCTTCTTGCTCGCAGGTTCCACCATGTGGTCAACATTGACTGCACTTACAAGACGAACCTGAACAACTACCCCCTGCTGCATGTGGTTGGCCAAACTGCAACCAATCACAGTTTTTCAATTGGTTTTTGTTTGATGCGAAACGAGAAGAATGAGGCCTACTCATGGGCTCTTGATAAGTTGAAGTGGGTGGTAAATTTGACTAATCACCTATTCTCATCATAAACTGACTGTACTCCGGTGCCTGTGTGATACCCATAGATCTATATGGGACGCAGACCACGCGCCAAAGGTCTTTGTGACAGAGAGGGAATTGGCACTGCGTAATGCTATCTCAAAGCACTTTCCGAATGCAACCGCGAACTTGTGCATGTGGCACATTGATCGGAACATTGTGACATACTGCAAGCAAGCCTTTGCTGGCGATGGCGAAGAATGGGCCAAATTCATGAGGCTCTGGCATGAGGTCGCACATGCCCCCAATGAGGAAACCTGCAACTCAAAGTGGGCTCAACTGACATGGTACCTAGTCACTTGAACTAACGTCTACGAATACCTGTACAAGAACGTCTGGAGCGAGCGACAGAAGTTCATGAAGGCGTGGGCCGGAATGACACCCCACCTAGGAAATCTGACTTCGTCACGATGTGAATCTGCCCACAGCTGGCTGAAAACCTATGTGACGTCGGCTAGGTGCGATTTTGCAACACTGTTCATTACAATTGCTGCAGCAGTGGACCGACAACTTGACACAGCCCACACAAACCTGGCACACGAGTTACAGAAGGGATTAACCGGACTACCAAATGCCTTCAAGTCCCTCAGCTGCAAAATCTCCTGTCATGCGCTCAAGTTGGCCTTGTCTCAGTACAACAAGTTCATCAAGATGAAGAAATCCAAGCCTGGGGATCCCAGCCTTCAATGCAAAGGTAATTTCCAGGCTGGCTTGGGCATTCCGTGTTTGCACACTATTGAATGTTTGGTCCAGGGGAAGGGAGATGTGGAGCCTTCTGATTTCCATGTCCAGTGGCATCTGGCCTATAACCCTGACGGTCCAGTGAGTCCTCCTGATGTATGACTTGTTCATGTCCCTCCTAGCTGATCTTCATCTATGTTCGTTGCAGGCTCTTGATCAACCACTGTACGACTTTGACAACGATTTTGAGGATTTCAAGCAGGAGATCTTGGCTTCCCACCACCCCTCGGCGTTAGAAGCAACAATGAAAAAGTTACGAAGGGTCCATGCAAACACACACGTGGTTCCGCTTGCAGAGCCTGATCCTATCCGAGTGAAACACATACTGGAAAGGCCGTGGAGGGCTTTGATAAACGCACGCCAAGCGCCCACGCCAACGCCAACCTGCACGCCAATTTTTTTTGGCGTGCGGGGCCTCCACGCCATTTTTTTTTGGCGTGTGGTTCCCACACGCCAAAAATGGTGTGTGGTTCCCACACGCCATTTTTTTTTTGGCGTGTGGGCCCCGCACGCCAATTGTTTGGCGTGCGGGTCCCTCGCTCACGTAATCAAATGGGAGGGCCCATTTGATTACGTGAGCAAGCCCTCCCAGCTGACGTCGTCAGCCGGGAGGACTTCCTCCCGGCACAAGGCTGTATAACCTCGTCAGCCGGGAGGACTTCCTCCCGGCTGACGAGGTTATACAACCTCGTCAACCAGGAGGAAGTCCTCCTGGCCGACGAGGTTGTATAACCTTGCCGGCCGGGAGGACTTCCTCCTGGCCAACGAGGTTGTATAACCTTGCCGGCCGGGAGGACTTCCTCCTGGCCGACGAGGTTATACAACCTCGTTGGCCAGGAGGAAGTCCTCCCGGCCGACAAGGCTATACAGCCTCGTTGGCCAGGAGGACTTCCTCCTGGCTGACGAGGTTGGATAGCCTTGTCAGCCGGCAGGAAGTCCTCCCGGCTGACGAGGTTATACAACCTTGTCAGTCAGGAGGACTTCCTCCTGGCCGACGAGGCTGTATAGCCTCGCCGGCCGGGAGGACTTCCTCCCGGCACGAGGCTGTATAACCTCGTCAGCCGGGAGGACTTCCTCCCGGCTGACGAGGTGATACAACCTCGTCAGCCAGGAGGACTTCCACCTGGCCGACGAGGTTGTATCACCTCGTCAGCCGGGAGGAAGTCCTCCCGGCTGACAAGGTTATACAGCCTCGTGCCGGGAGGAAGTCCTCCCGGCTGACGAGGTTGTATAACCTCGTCAGCCGGGAGGGCTCGCTCAAGTAATTGCATGGGCCCTCCCATTCGAGGGTGTTGATAAACACACGCCAAGCGCGCACGCCAACGCCAACCCGCACGCCAATTTTTTTTGGCGTGCGGGGCCTACACGCCAAAAAAAAGTGGCGTGTAGGGTCTACACGCCAATTTTATTTGGCGTGTGAGACCCACACGCCAAAAATGGCGTGTGGTTCCCGCACGCCAAAAATGGCGTGTGGTTCCCGCACGCCAATTTTTTTTGGCGTGTGGGCCCCGCACGCCAAATAAAATTGGCGTGTGGGCCCCGCACGCCAATTGTTTGGCGTGCGCTCCCACACGCCAAACAATTGGTGTGTGGGAGCGCACGCCAAACAATTGGCGTGCGGCTCCCACACGCCAATTGTTTGGCGTGTGGGGGGATCCCGCTCACGTAATCGAATGGGAGGTCCCATTCGATTACGTGAGCGGGCCGGCTGACGAGGCTGTATAGCCTCGTCGGCCGGGAGGACTTCCTCCCGGCTGACGAGGCTGTATAAACTCGTCAGCCAGGAGGACTTCCTCCCGGCCGACAAGGCTGTATAAACTCGTCGGCCAGGAGGACTTCCTCCTGGCTGACGAGGTTGTATAACCTTGTCAGCCGGGAGGAAGTCCTCCTGGCTGACGAGGTTATACAACCTTGTCAGCCAGGAGGACTTCCTCCTGGCTGACGAGGTTGTATAACCTTGTCGGCCGGGAGGAAGTCCTCCCGGCTGACGAGGCTATACAGCCTTGTCAGCCAGGAGGACTTCCTCCTGGCCAACGAGGTTGTATAACCTCGTCGGCCGGGAGGAAGTCCTCCCGGCCGACGAGGTTATACAGCCTCGTGCTGGGAGGAAGTCCTCCCGGCTGACGAGGTTGTATAACCTCGTCAGCCGGCCCGCTCACGTAATCGAATGGGCCCTCCCATTTGATTACGTGAGCGAGGGGGGACCGGCACGCCAAAAATATTGGCGTGCGGGGCCCACACGCCAAAAAAAATTGGCGTGTGGGAACCACACGCCATTTTTGGCGTGTGGGTCTCACACGCCAATTTATTTTGGCGTGTAGACCCTACACGCCAATTTTTTTTGGCGTGTAGGCCCCGCACGCCAAAAAAAAGTGGCGTGCGGGTTGGCGTTGGCGTGCGCCGTTGGCGTGCGTTTATCAACGCCCCCCATTCGATTACGTGAGCGAGCGGGGACCCGCACGCCAAAAAATTGGCATGCGGGGCCCACACGCCAATTTTATCTGGCGTGCGGGGCCCACCACCAAAGAGAAAAGGTGTGTGGGAACCACACACCATTTTTGGCGTGTGGGTCTCACACGCCCTTTTTTTTTGGCGTGTAGACCCTACACGCCAAAAAAAAATGGCGTGTAGGCCCCGCACGCCAAAAAAAATTGGCGTGCGGTTTGGCGTTGGCGTGCGCGCTTGGCGTGTGTTTATCAACGCCCGGCCGTGGAAGAAGAGAAAGGGTAGTGGGCGAGTTCAAAAGTGCGATGACACCCATGCGGAAATTGTGGAAGCGCAAATCCAAAAGGCGCAGGCAAGGAAAGCAAGACAGAAGGCCGGTGTATCAAAAGGACAAGGGGTAAGCGACAGTCCAAGCGCGCGCAGGCTCCATTGGACACCTCAGCTTCTTCCCCTGGGGACCTGGATGAGCTACCCAGTGTGGAGACACTCATGCGTAAGCAACTTTATTGCATGTCTTTTTAAGAGGCTGATAACTGATGGACTTACTAAGCAGTCAAGAGAAATCACCCCCCACGAGTTGGCAGCCTCACTATTGGGAAAAGGAATCGGGGGTCTTCCAGTTCAGGAACATCACGGCGCAAGGAAACGTGGCAGACCAAGTATGGTAGTATGGATGGTGTAACAGATGAAGATTCTGATTCTGCAGATGCAGTTTCAGATGAAGATTCTGATGCCCCAGATGGGGAATCAGATGAAGAATCTGATGCCCCACATGGGGTATCGGAAGAAGAATCTGATGCCACAGATGGGGAATCAGTTGCAGAATCTGATGCACAAGGTGGGCAATCAGATGAAGAAACTGATCCCCCAGTGGATTCCTCCTCATCTATTGAGATGCAGGTTGAGGAAAAGCTGCTGTCACCTCCAGAAGCCTCAAGAAAAGCCTCAAGCTCTCATGATCAGTTGCAGGGTGAGGCCAGGCTACATTCACCCCCCACAGCCAAGGTAAGTACTATAACTTTGACATTAGATTATCAGGGTCTGATTCCATTGTATGTTTCATAGGACCGGCATGTAGATGCTGAGGTTGCACCCAAGGCTGGCCGAACAAGACAGGGGAATACCAACCCTGATGTTGCAGTGAGTGACTCAAGCTTGACACGGACAAGGAGGAATGCACTGACTCTAACTGATAACCGACTTCTCATCATTCTTGTCAGGCGGAGCTTCCACCATGGATCTTAAAATACCTGCATTCCACTTATCACCCTGCAGGTGATGGGAACTGTGGTTATGCATGTGTGGCACATGCATTGGCAGCAGATAGACCAGAGGGTCCCTACGCTAAGGCCAATGGGTGGTACCAAGTGCAAAAGGATGTGTTAGAAGAGATGGAAACGAACAAGGCACATTGGACAAGATACCTTGGGGGGCCTTCAGAATTCGACCGCGCTTACGGATGTGTTCAGGTGACTGACCCACGTGGATCAGTCCCCATGAACAAATGGATGAGCAAGTTGGATGTGGGACCGATTCTGGCCAATGCGTATAACCGGCCATTTGTCTTCCTCAGCAGAAGGGGCAGGAGCACCACATATATTCCCGCCACTGTTCCCCTGGACCCTAAACCGCTGCCAGCCCTCTTCTTATCATTTTTCAATGATAATCATTGGATACGTGTGATAGTCAAGCGGACCCCCACAATTCCCTTTCCTCTCCCTAAAGTCTCCCGGTTATTTCACAAGAGCCCAGCAGCTTCTTGGCTAGACTGTGTTTCCCCTTCCACTACTCTTCACTCTTTGATACCTAAATGATCAAATGTACCAAGTTACTGCAAGTAACACTAATTATTATTATCCTTATTAATATTTACCATTCTTATTGTTCTTTAATATTATTCCTTTAAGATCTCTAGTGAATATTATTAGTATTATTAATTCATCATTATGACTTTAAGAAGTGATAACATAGTATTATTAAACTACAATCTTTACAATAAATAATATACTTAATTTAAATATACTGAAATTAATAATACGTTGATTAACTAACACATGAATAATTCAGGCTACTCTGTGATAATAAATAATAGAGTGATAATATAGTATGATTAAACTACAATCAATCTTTACAATAAATGATATACTTAAATTAATAATACGTTGATTAACTAACACATGAATAATTCAGGTTACTCTATGATAATAAATAATACTTATAAGATGTGACAATAACAAATGACACATACACAATAGGGGGTATCAAATATGAATAAATCCACAATTAAAACCAGTGAATTAGGATTTTCAACAAAATTTCACTTTTGCGATTCTTGAATAATTTTATATGGATATCCATGGTTCTTAAAAATGGTGGATTTTCAAAACCAGTTGATTAGATAATGGTGGATTTGGTCATATTTGATACCCCCTAATGATAAGTTAATATTTTATTAATATTAATAAAAGGGCCTTTAATATAATAAGGGCGTTAATCAAAAAAACCCAGTTTTTCCGCGTTTACACCCGGTTTTCTGCGCAGCTGCGGCTGCGCAGTGCACCCGGTTTTCCGCATTTACACCGGTTTTTTTTAATTGTTAATTTTTAAGCAAATAGCACGTGGAGCGTGGCATTTGATGCGCGTGACCTCCCCAATCATCCTCATTTGATATTCTATTTAAAACAAATAAAATAAACAATTAAAACAAGGAATATAAACAAAACAAAACAAAAACAAAACAAAAATATGGAGGGCGGCATTTTAAAAAGTAAAACAAGTAAACATTATTTATCAAAATTTTAAATTTATTTATCATACTTAAAGGGGTGTAGAATCTTGTGGTAATTTTTAATTTGCAAAAAAAACTGTGTCTTCTATTTGTTTTGGCCAATCCACCCAGTTTTTTTTAATTTAATTTTTTGCGGGCGGATTTTCATTATTTTTCAAAGTTTTAAATTCATTTCTCATACTTACAGGGGTTGAGAATTTTATGGTAATTTCCATTTTGCTAAAAAACCATGTCTTTTTTTTTTTTGGCCAATCCCGCCGGTTTTTTCATAAAAAATCCTCACAGCTTAATTTCCAGGATTTCTCAACATTTTAACATTTTTTAAACTTTTTCAAAGCACTTTAAGGGGTGTAGAATTTAATGTGACTAACAGTTTATTTTTAAATCACTGGTTGGATTTTTATGATTTTTGGACTCAATTTATTTCCAAACACCTTCACGTCTGTCTTTCAAGATATTCAGGGAGTTTTTAAATGGATTCATACACTTTAGAGGGTGAAGAATTCATTGGAAAAAAATACTGATTATAAAATTAACTTCTTATCAGATTTCATGACAAAGAAATGGAAATACAATTATACACAGAGGTATGGTACATTGCATGATGCTTTGGAGTGTTACATGTTGTTTATTAAATAACCAAAAACCGGGTGTAAATGCGGAAAACTGGGTGCACTGCGCAGAAAACCGGGTGTAAATGCGGAAAAACTGGGTTTTTTTATTAATGCCCTAGAATAAATGAAATGAATAAAAAAATAAATGAATAAAATAAAAAGCAAGAGACATAATTGCAAGTTAATAATTTATTAGCACACAAATAATACGTATAAGAAAGAGAAATTGTTATCAACACTACTGATAACAGCTAGAAAATGCTTACAAATGGTGAATATACGCCTGAATTACATTCCTGAACTGATATGTAATGGGCAAAAAAAATAGAAGACATTTTTTTTTTGGGAAATAAAAAATACCATAAATTTCTACACCCCTGGAAGTATATTAAACATTTTTAAAATTATGAAAAAAAATCAAAATCCGCCCGCAAAAAAATAAAAAAAAAAAAGGGTTTAAAAGCGGAAAACCGGGTGTGCTGCGCAGCAAATTTGAGGTCGCCGCTGCGTAAAACTGTGTGTAAACGCGGAAAAACCGGGTTTGTTCCTTAATGCCCTATAATAATTATGATACCACTAAGGAATCCCAATAGCCCAATTCTGGATAATCTATAGTTTAATGCTGATATATCATCAAGAATTGGCCACAACCTACCTTCAATAAGGTAGAAACCACAAACCCACATGAGTACTCCTTGGATGCCTATTAATAATACTCTGTTTGGGTTATATTTCAAAAAACACTTAAGTCTGATGTTTCATTCAAGTGGATGAGCAAGACAGTGGTGGAAATTACAACTCAAGGGAATGTGAATGAGAAATAAAAGGGAAACCAAAGAAAAAACAACCCCCGGTGGTGGTGATCCATTCCACTTCATTACTATATTGTAAAGATTACTTATCATTCATAAACCCCAAATACTTACACATATACACATATAAATCCCAAACCTTACACATATTCACCATTATTATTGCATAATCAGATTTCACCCCATTTTAACCCTAGTCACTCACTCCAACCACCCTCAAATTCCTCATGGTTCAAGAGTTACAGGCAAACAAGAATAATCCAGCAAGTTACAGTGTAAAGCAAGTTATAGAATACAATAAGTACATATTATAAGTAGATATATTACACAACCAAGATACAAAATAAATATTATATAAAATACATAGACACTACATAACATACACTGCACATGACTAGGCTTTATTCAGTAACATCTTACATCATATCTACTGTACATAAATTCTACCTTCCCACTACTCATCTGTCACTATCATGACTATTTCATATAAGTCACTTTCTCACTACCCATCTGTCATGTTCTTCCTTTTTCCCACCAGCTACATGTCATAGCCTAGTTGTTCCTCCCTCCAGCCTTATGGCTCCTCCTCTTTCTCAGATATATAAGGACACCTGTTCCTCCCTCTTGTTCCCTTATGGACCCCCAGACTTACTAAATTACCCCAACATATACCAACATTACAGATCCCATAAATTAGTATACATACTTAGTAGAGTTACCATCACCCTTAGGAATATATAAATATACATACCAGCTTAAACCTCAATATAAGAAGACTGCCCCTCTCTTGCTTGACCCACTTTGACTCCATAGCTACCAAACCCTGCCCCACATTTTACTTTATATATATACCTTACACAACTCATCCCCCCTTCATCCATTCCTCTCACCTGGTGTGTGTGGTAAACAAGCACATTAGTATTAGTCTTCTAAGAGTAGATATAAATTAGCCACACCTTTTATTTTATTCTTAGTGTTACACTCATCCCCTTAGCATTAGTCAGGAAGGCAGCTCTTATATCAGCACCTTTGTCATAACCTACATTAGTACTAGTGTAGTTATACATATCCCTTCCAAGCTCTATTCTGCCCTTTGAGTAGTTCCACACCGGTACATATATCAGAAGTGGTAGTTGGCTACAGCTATTTCTATATCTTGGGAAAACAAAATTTGGAGGTTTTGAATAGAAAAACATTTGTGAAACTCTTCATGGGTTTTTTTCCAATCAACCATTGGCAAACCATCATGACCAATCCGGTTAAATCCATGGAGCACATAAAGCTGAGAAAGTATAATCGGAGGTTATCCAAAGTCCCGTGAGGCATCACAGAAGTATTACCACTATCGACCTTATGTTTCAGAACATTGGCGCCAAATTCCAACAAGGCCAAAGCATTTGAAGTAGTCGGACGTTTGGACCCGTATTTTTTAGTGACAAAGGCGGTTGTTGGACCAAAAACCAGGAGACCAGCAAGCATACGCATTTGCTCCCGCGTGTTTAATGTTGACCACTCATCAAGCTTTTTATACTTTGGTCTTGTTGGTGCCAGGAGACCGCAGATTTAACACAAGGCTGACATAGCCCCCGTGAAGTATAGACCAAGGACCTTGAGACCGGAGGTGTTTGGTTGGGGGCTTGATCCATCCTTTGCGTGACTTCCAAGGTTTTCATAAGTTGTTGGAATGCCAGATGGGAGTATGCACCAAAGATTTGTTCAGGGGAGAGGCTGCCATTCACTGCCCTGTTGCTCCATGTGTCGAAGGGCCCAGCAGTCTTGCAAAGCACTTTTAAGCCGGAGATAAGCGTGGTCACTTGGAGAAAAGTATGAGGCCAGATTCTCCGCAAGTGTGTGGGTTTCAGGACACGTTTGGACGGCGGCGCCTTCCGGTTCTCCTGGGAAGCCTCGAGCTATGCCATGTTGACAACTTCAGGAGTTATCAGAGAGAGAGAACCAGGTTGAGTGGGGTTAAGAACTCTCTCTGCATACCACACAAATATCAGCCTTTGTGATGTATGAACAAGTGAGAAAAAAAGTGATTAATTACCAGATTTGCATGCCTTCAGAAGTGTATCCACTTCCCTCCAAACAACTCGGCTGAACTCCTGTGGCATTGTTGTATGTGGTGTGACCATTGAGCGAAGGTGTGTGAGGATGAATGCTATGTTTTTAAAATGATTTTCTTGGCTGAACGGTGTGACCACGCAATTCCACCCGCCAAATTTTCATTCAAATCATCTGCCAATGCTTTTGGAAGCATTGGGCCAGGGATAAATAGACCCATAGCTGTGCGCAAAGGAGGGATGTTAATTACAAGATGGGTGTGCATAAGCAATGGGAAGTGACTTACAAGGAGGCGTCAGGACAGGGGGAGGAGGAATTGATTCGCCGGTGGTCTTTGGGTAGGTGGCTTGACTGTTGATGGCCCAGCAACAGGGGGGTTCCGTGGAATTCTGAGGCCTTGCAGTGATTGCGCAGTGATGAATTTGTGAGAGGTGGGATGAGGGGTGAAGAAATTATACATGGGGCCTGTATTTTTAGAAGAAGAAGCAGAGTTGTCCAGGCGCGCCTTTTGCTCGTCGGGTCTTCAACCGTAGGATCTTCAATTCGTACCATGTCATAGCGATATCGGGTTTGTTGTGGCACCGGTTCATGGACTGGCTCCTGGTGGAAGGTAGGTTTGGGGACGTCCATGAAGGAATTGTTGGAGGACTTGCTGGTCTTCTGCACCATCTTCAGAGTCATCTGTTTCACCCTCTGCGTCAGGGTCTTCAGAGCTGTCCCGGATGGCTGGATTGTTAATTTCTTGTCTCCCGTCCATTGTGGCATTGGGGCTTTGGAGGACTTCTGGCCAATGAGGGCTTGGTCCCTTTGTACGCCTTGAAGGAAAGACTGGCCAAAGGTGTTGAGGGTTGTCTTGTGGCCTTCGACATCTGTCCGCATCTCTCCGCTTCGACGTGGGGATCCATCAGCTGGGTTTGTTGTGTTGGGCTGGCCAATTGAACATCCTTGTTGAATTGGTTTGCAAATTGATTGAGCGTGGGGATTGGGTTGGTTGCTGGAGTTAGGGGATCAGGAGTGTGTGCATATAAGTATTCCATTGAGTTGGTTGCAAATTCAGGGCGTGGGTGGGACTGTGGTGGAGCAGGCCTAGTGGCGCCTAAGGTGTTTCTAGCGGGGCGGGGTTCTGGAGACCTGTGTTCATTCTCATCGTCTGACTGCTCGTATTCAGCCTTTATTTTAGAGGCCCAATTCTCCAGGTTTTCACGTTCATCTGGTTTCAACGCAGGGCGCCGCGCCAGCTCTGTGCATTTTTCCCAGAGATCCAAACCTGTGTAATGGTGGGAGGGTGGTGGGAGTGAGCCAGGACTTATATTATACACAAAATAAAGGAATGAATCTTCACGTCCTAGTTCACTGGTCTGATGTCAAGACGCATTGTTGATTGTTGAAGTCAAATTGGTGATTTGTGCGGAATTGTTAGCATTTGAATGGGAGAGTATGTCAGCACGTGTTACTATATATCTATGGTAAAAAAAAATTTGAAAAAAATTGGAAGAGATGTGGGGGATTGATTGTGTTTGAGATGGGCCCATTGGGCCACTTTTTGGGGGGGATGGTGTGCGTCTGGGGCTTATATGGGGCCCTTTGAGCTGCCTCAGGGTTTGAATGGCCCCATTGAATGTTTATTGCCCTTTGGAGCATCAAAGTGGGCCTGTGGGCCCACTGGGAGGTGATGGGCAGAGGCAGGCCCCTTCTTACGGCCATTGGGCCCTGTCTTTGGGCCAGTTGGGTCTTGGAGCCCTGGGACTGTGGGCTTTTTTTTCTCCCACAAAATTAACCCCAAAAAATCCCTTTTTTTTGGTTTTTTTTGGGGTTTTTGTCTCATTTTTATTTCTCTCATTTTTTTTTTTTGATTTTTTTTTTTTTTTTTGTTACTCACATGTTTTTCTTTTAATTGGTAGGTGGTGGGGATTGTCGTTTGCTTGAATTCGTGGTTATGACGTTCTGGTCCTGAAAAACCAGACCGACGGTCTGATTCCTGACAGGAATCAGACTCGGCGGGCTCGCTCACGTAATCGAATGGTTCCCTACCATTCAATTACGTGAGCAAGGGGATGGATATGTATATCCCCATACACATAATACATGTATGGGGATATCGCATGCTGCGATATCCCCCACACGCCAAACAATGGGCGTGTGGGACCCGCACGCCAATTGTTTGGCGTGCGCTTCCCACACGCCAATTGTTTGGCGTGTGGGAGCGCACACCAAAACAAATGGGTGTGTGGTCCCACACGCCAGTTTCATTTGGCGTGCGGGGCCCACACGCCAAAGCAAATTGGCGTGTGGGACCCACACGCCATTTGTTTGGCGTGCGCTCCCACACGCCAATTGTTTTTTGGCGGTAGGGCCCGCACGCCAAAAAAACAAAGGCGTGTAGGCCCCGCGCCAAAAAAAAAATTGGCGTGCGCGCTTGGCGTGCGTTTATCAACGCCCCAAAAAAAAACACACACAACACAAAAAAAACAACAAAAAAACACAACACAAAAAAAAAAAATGAAGAAATTGCAAAAACAATTTAATCAACAGCTAACCCATAAAAATCCA